>LPNX010406451.1:0-36261 GCA_001517045.1 Pseudotsuga menziesii
TTATTGAAATTCTATTGGTTCTTGAATTCCAACTCACAAAAACTTATTTTGGCACGTTTTCTTAAAGGCCCATTTTAGACCCCAAATTTCCTCTAATGTCGATTCCAAGAAATGTGAAATCAGAAGAAAAGATTCAGGAAAACTTGTTGGGACTGTTATAAGAACTCCAAGCAATGTGTATATTATAGAAAATGAAGAACAATGTTATATGAGTCAAATTGATAAAAAAATTCTATGGCATAGGAGGATGGACCACCTAAACTTTGACAATATTGTAAAAAATAGTAAGAACGGAGCTTTAAGAAATATGCCAAAAGATAATAAAACCACCAAATCATGTGTGTAGACATTGTCTTCATGGGAAACAAATGAGAACAAGCTTCAAGGTCAAAGAACATACAACCTCTCAGCCATTAGGATTAATTCACATTGATAATTGTGGACCAACAAGGACTAAAATCCTTCAAGGTGAATATTACTTTATTTTACTAATCGATGATTATACAAGGATGGCTTGGGTGACATTTCTTAAATAAAAATTAAAAGCCTTTATGAAATTAAAAGCCTTCAAAGCACTTGTTGAGAATCAAGCAAATCGCAAGATTAAATTTCTAAGATCATATAATAATGGTGGAGAGTTCACCTCAAATGGTTTCAATGTGTTTTGTGAAATTCATGGAATCAAGAGGTAGTTTTCAACAACAAACATTCCTCAGCAAAATGGAGTAGTGGAGAGAAATAATAGGACAGTCCAGGAAGCAGCTAGAACTATGCTTAATGAAGAAAAACTTACTGATGGCTATTGGAGAGAAGAAATATATACAACTTTATACATATAAAACAGAGGACAACTCAGAATGAATACTGACAAGAATCCTTATGAGCTATGGTTTCGAAGACTAGTTTTAGTTAAATATTTTAGAGGTTTTGGAAGTAAATGCTACATAAACAAAGAAGATGATAACCTAGGGAAGTTTGACTCTAGAACCGATGAAGGCATATTTCTTGGATATTCTTCCACAAAAAGGGCATACATATGTTATAATCTAAAAATGCACAAGATCATAGAAAGTGCAAGTGTAACTGTTGATGATACTCAGTCAAGAATAATCCAAATCCAAGAAAGTGAGGATGTTGAAGAAACTAATGATGAAGAAATAAATGATAAACAAAAAGAAGAAAGTTCACTAGAGGAGGATCCTCTTGAATAAGAAGAAGAAATAGTAGAAAAATAAGACTCTCAGGAAAGTGAAGAAGAAGACTCTCCAAGATCTGATACAAAATCTCCATCTAGGAGAATACAAAAGAATTACCCTGAGAAAAATCATAGGTGACAGAGATAATGGAGTCAATACAAGAAGGAAAGTAATGTTTAATGACAAGCCTTACTATCAGTGGTGGAACCTAAGAACCTCACAGAAGCCATAAAAGATGAAAATTTGTTCAAGGCCATGAATGAAGAATTGTATCAAATTGAGAAGAACCAAACTTGGGAACTTGTCACAAGACTTGAAGGAAACAATATCATTGGGACCAAATGGATATTCAAAAAAATGTTAGATAAAAATGGAAAAGTAATAAGAAACAAAGCAAGGTTAGTATGTAAAGGATCATATTCTCAAGTAAAAGGTATTGACTTTGAAGAAACCTTTGCACCTGTAGCAAGACTTGAAGCAATCATAATGTTCTTGGCATTTTCATGTTACAAAAACTTCAAAGTGTATCAAATGGATGTCAAGTCTGCATTTCTAAATGGGAAACTAGAAGAGGAAGTATATATCGAATAACCAGAAGGTTTTCTCTTATCAGAGAATAGATACTATGTTTGCAAACTAAAAAAGGCACTCTATGGTCTCAAGCAATCCCCAAGAGAATGGTTTTCAAGGCTAGATAACTACTTGAAGCAACATGGAGATAAAAGAGGAGTCATTGATAGTAATCTCTACATAAAGATTGAAGATACAAATATGATAATTGTTATTTTTTATGTGGATGATATCATATTTGGAAGCAATATGCAAGTACTAAGTGTAGACTTTGCTTCTGAAATGAAGAAAGAATTTAAAATGTCGATGTTGGATGAATTAACATTTTTCCTGTGGTTACAATTCTATCAATCTTGTTAACCCAAAAAATCTCTCGATGAGCTCTACATGACCTACACCACCCAAAGACACCTATTTCATTACCCTCATTGACCCCCACACCCTTGCAAAGGCTCAAAAACATAAAAGGGCTTAAAAACCCCTAAAAAGAGCCAAAATAGCTCTCATAGAGGCTAAAACCTCCAAAAAGGGGCTAAAACCCCTCAAAGGAGCTTAAAATCCCCAAAGGAGATAAGAAATGGGTGAAAGGGCCTTAAAGCCCTAAAAAGGGGCTAAAGCCTTGACCAAGGGCTTAAAACCCTAAAAGCTCAAGAAAAAACTATAAATACAGAGGTGGGGGTCACTCTCAAAACAATCCTTCTCTCCCTACCGTTACTCTGCCTGCATGAGTGCCTTGAGACCCACATCTCTCAATCCATTCACCCCTCTCCTCCATTTTCTCCCTTGCTCCATAAGCCAAAACCCCACTTCATTGAGAGGTAGCTTCCTGCTAGAGCATGGTGGCCCATTTCATCAAACAAGAAGGTATACCATGAATTTTTGTTGTTAGTTTTTGCTTTTGTAGGTTGTTTTTACATGTAGGTAGTTTATTGCTAATAGTGTGTTGCAGGTTCTCCATTGATTATTTGATTGCAGGTTTAGTTTTCTAACAGTTTGCTGCAGGGTTTCCATTGCTCAAAGCTAACCCTTCCTTCTAGTTTTTTCTTCCATCTAGGTTTTTCTTCCATCCAGGGGAACCCTACCCTTCCATCCTATAGACAAAATATAGTTGTTCTTGCTCGTAGCTAGGGAAAAATCCTTACTACAATTTGGTGACCATACCAGGTCAATCCCACAGGATTCCTGGGTTTTTACAGTTTATTTCCAGTTTTTGTTAACCTAGTTTAGATTTATGTTTATTTCTAGTTTAGATCCATGTTTTTTGCATTTACATTTCCAGTCCCCCTTAAGATCGACCTGAGCCCGTTTGGCCATAGTACAAGTTACTATCGTCTATTCCCAGCTCAGTTTTTAAATTTTTTCACTTCACGAGCCAGATCGCTCTTATCGGGCTGAAAGGGGCGACCCAGTCGCTCATTTAGCCCTGAAAGGAGAAGCTTCACTCTCAAGAGCCCGATCGCGCCTGTTTTCGGTTTCTAGGCGACCCCCTCACCTATTTTTGGAAAAAATTAGCGACTCGCTCGCTACATTTGCCCCGAAAAGGGAAAGCTGTCTCTCAGGATTTGGTTTTTTGATGTTCGGACTATCAGTGTGGCTCAGCCGCCACTGTCCAGTAGCCTATTTCTTTCTGCAAACAATTTCTGTAAATTAATGGTAGATTTGATTAGTTGTTAATACATATGAATATGTTTTAAGGCTTAGCTAAAATACTGTAATTTAATTTTCAGTTTTTTTTTCACTTAAAGAATTGGAAATTAACCTCTTGTTGAAGCCCTTCCTCCTCTACCCATTCATCACCCTCCGGGATATTCTGGGATAAGATGAAGGGTCAAGCTCGTATAGTAATAGGCACTTATACTTGCTATTGCTTGAGACCACTAAAAAAGGGTGACTTGGAAGGTAGAGGGGGTGGTAGGCCTAGGGGGCCTCACGGCGTTTGCATCCTCCTTGTTGACTGACCTTGCACTTGGAGAGTGACCTGAGGATTTACAAGTGGGCTTAGTCCCACTGTGTTGATATTCCAACACTCTTTCCTGATTGAAGAGGAATATAGGCGTAAGGCAGTCACCTAGCAGGTCTACAATAGTTCAGGTTCATTATTTGCATGTTTAAAGTTTTCTGTTTCAAAATTTCATTGGTTTCATAACAGGTTGCCCATTCTGTAATCTCTATAACAAACCAGAAACGTCTACGAAGTATTCATGAACCATAATTGCAGTAACCAAACTAGTAACATAAAATAATTTAACAATGAACAATATTTTATACACTAAACATGCAAACAACCACACCAAGTAAGCTAACCAAACTCAGTTCATGATGTTGAGCCAACCATTGAAATCTATCAATTTACATTAATTCAAAACCTTGCAGTATTTGAGGACATAATTCCCTGACTGCCTTAACCATGGGAAGTACTTGGGCTCAGCCCTGAAACTCATTGTGAGGAGTACCATAGGAACCCCAAAGTAGTTGGTCGCTGAGAGGAATTTCCAAGCGAAACGGGAAACGACCCCTCCGTGACTGACTAGATCTCCTATGAGGAAAAAGCTAAGCATTGTCTCCTGGTAGTCTTGGTGGCCAGTGACCACCTGAAAGACAATAGGAAGCCACTGAAACTAGGGTCCAGAACGTCACTACCAAATTACACCATTCGATCTACCAACTAGACACAATTGATCCCCCGTGCTCTTCTTCACACCTAAGAGGCGACCCACCACATTTTGGGTCCTTGAACCAACACCGTCGAGACCATTCTCGATGACCCTCTACACCATTAGAAGGCCACATAGCCTCTGACTCATATCAATCTAATCTAGATTTACACACTGCACCATCTAGCCCCATGGCTGGTGCAAACCCAAAACCATTTTCTGTACTGGTGATTGGCAGTGGACCCATGGCCATACCTCACACCACCACCAACACCCCTGCTAGTGGTCCTAGCACTGTCATGCAGACTGTCATAAGTCAACTGCCTCCACCCATACTTACCAGTCAAATTGTCTCACCTATCATACCTGGGGGCAGTGGCCCTTCCACTCACACTATCCTACTTGCCATACATGGGGGCAGTGGCCCGTCCATAACTGTGCCACAGGTGCCCCCAGTCATTCAGGGACATCACGTCCCTGCAAACCCCACCACTATTTTCGGTCCCTCCCATATTAACCTTGGGTCAAATCTCCCTTTCATGGCATGCCTCAACTTTCCTGACTTGGCCAGGTTAACCAATGACCCTATCTATCATCAAGCTTTTTGCCCCCCCATGCCAACCAAGCTCCCTTTAGACATTCCTAAGTTTGAAGGGAAGGCAAGGGAGTGCCCCCAAAACCATATAATGAGGTTTCATCTATGGTGCTCATCAAACAGCATCGTCTATGACTTGATCAAACTCAGACTATTCCAACGCACCCTCATAGGTGTTGCAGCCAAGTGGTACATTGATATACCACAAGCCAAGTACCCAGACTTCAACTCCTTGGCCTTTATGTTCCTACAATATTTCCAACTCCCCGTCAGATATGATGAAGGAGTTGAAATCTTTTTATCTTGCTGCCAAAACACTACGGCCCACATCACCGACCACATCCATGAGTGAAGGCGATGTCCCAGCTTGTGCAAGATCAAGCTTGATGACATGATCTTCCTCAACTGGTTCTTGAAAACATTGTTTCCACCTATATCCAAGGATGTCACCTCCGAATATCCCCAAATAGAGGAAGAGGCCATCTTGAAGGCCCAATAGTTTGACCTCATTTACGCATAGTCTGGATACCTCTACACCATCATTCCAAACACTCCCCATGCAAGCACCTCCTACCGGGATGCGCCGGGGGCATCCCATGCTGCATATGCCATCATAGGTTCTGTCTCCCACCAATCACAGCACCACCTACGATGCCACCGCAACCAAGCAATACCCCTAGTGTTTCCTACCCAAACCAAGCTCCTGACTAAGCAAGAATGATCTCTCAATCCAAAGCTACAACCTCCTATGCACAACCTGCGACACAGCAACAGGCCCATGCAACTACTTGGCTAGCACAATAGTATGCAGGACAGATGCCCATATTTGTAGCACCCCCAGCCCCCCAAGTCTACTATGCACCGCCAATGCAAGCTGCTCAAGCACCCACCCGAGCTCCGTTGGCACCATTGGGACAAGTTTTTTCATAGCAAAATCGTCCCGACCAACCAGCCCCCAGTAGTCAACAAGGGAAAACCAGAAACAAACGAGCCAGGAATCAAGGAAACAACCAACCACAAGGAGGCGGTCAACAACCAAATCCTCTCAACAACGTCAGGGCAAACCAGCCAACTCAAAATCCTTAGCAACCAAACCCACCTAGACGGAACGCTTTGTTACACACAAATCAACCGTTCAAACTATGCGAGGTCTACAGGAACTATACACACAAATGCCCCTTCATGGGTCGCGCTAAACAAGCCATTCATAAGGAAGTTCATCATGCTACCAATACGAAAATCTAGCTCAACCCAACACCACCAGGACCTCCGCCCATGGTGCTCCAAAACCCATTACCAGTGCAAGGACTGGTAGCAAATGCACCTGCTCCCCAACCCAATCCCACTACCCCGACTGCACCTTTGGCAGTAAAAACAAGTGTTCACCACCTGCTAGCCTTGACAACTGAAGAGGTCAATTTACAGACCAGACGAAATCAATACGGAGCCAAAACCGAAACCATTGACCCATCAGCGGCATCCACATCAAAAACAACCAATACACCTCTTCACTTACCCACTTTTCCCCCACGCCCCCCCATACGGCAGGTTGCCAACAATGTCACAGTTGGAGCTGCTGTGAGCTATAGCATCGTGGATGACTTGGCCCAAACACCTATGGCCATGTCCTCTCTTGATTTACTTAAAAATTTCCCAACACAGCAGAAGACCTTACTAGCCACCCCTTGGTGTTGTATACCCCTCGAACTCCAAGTTGATCATGCTCGACATAGACAACAAAGAACCTCGGATGTCATCAACCATTGCCTTCCAAATTTCGGTATCCATCCCGAATTTGGTCGTGCACCGGTGCATCGTCAACAAGGGGGCATCCACATGTGTCATGTCAACCTTAGTCTGGAAAAAACTTGGGTCCCCAATTCTGCAACCATCCACTACTACTATGCGGGCTTATGATGGCCATCCCACTAAATCCCAAGGTATCCTTCTGCATGTCCCCATTACATTAGCCAGGAAAACAGTATTGATTGACATAGAGGTTGTCAATGCTCAGTTGGACTATAACCTTCTCCTCGGAAGAAGTTATATGTACGCCATGAGAGTCATGGCATCAGTTGTTTTCCATCTCATGATGTTCCCTCACGACGGGAAAATCATGACAGTTGACCAATTAACTTATCACGATCCGCAAGGTCTAACAACACCAACCAATGTTATACCTATGGTCAATACCATCGTCAATGACATACCCACCTCCCCATTATTGAATGCGGGCCCTGGGTTGTTTTTCGATACCCCCATGACGGCCTCCTTCCCCTTAGTGTCACCACCGTCGACACCAAATGAGACTGTGAATTTGTGCATGCTCTCATGCAGCATTGCTGCACCTAAACATCAACCGCAACCCCAACAACAACCGCAACATCATCCGCAGCTCCAACATCATCCACAACATCATCAGCAGCCACAACATCAGTCGCAACCACAGTACCAATCCCAAGCGCACTCACCAGGGAACTACTGGGGTTCCTTCCCAATCCATATGATTTCTTTCCTTTTTTCCCCATCTGGTATGTCCGTAAGCTAGTAATGGCTACCTTAAACTTACCCAACTTCACGTTGGGGATTCCTGTATGGTGCCTAGACCCACCGATCCAACCTCTGATTCCCTAGGTGGTGTTGACCCCCGTTCAACCCATTGCGGTCAAATCTCATCTTCCACCCGGCCTGCAAAAACCAGCCACTGCACCCGCACCTACACCGCCTCACCCAAAAAGGGCCAAGGGAAAAAATGCAAAAGCACCAACCGAACCCCGACAGACTCTACCTTGCGCCGTGTGTGATGAACAGGGCCATGCAACGCAAAATTTCCCTGAGATTCCCACAATCCATGCACATTTGGATTGCATGGACACAACAAAAAACATCCCCATGGTGGAACTCACGAGCGGGCCAACAATGAAAAACAAGTCATTGAGAATGAACCATGCTTGCACCCTTTGCGGATTGTATGGACACTATTCTCACCACTGCGAAGACTTGTCCGAGTTTTGAACAGCCCTAGCCAACCTTCGACAACATGCCCTTGAATTTGAGATCACTCTGGTCAAAGAAGTACACCCCCTACCTCCTTCAGACACCATGTCCATTTACATGGTGTCAAGTTCCACAGACCCTCTTATCTTCGCAATCACCGACAGTTCATCAGATCTGTCTCATCATTGCTTTTGCAATGACAAGGAGATACTTGAATCCTTAACCGCTCTGGAATACCTTGGGACGACATGCACCACCACTCGTTCTTCCTCCCTGAAGAACTTGTGTCGCAATCTGACCATTTTTCCATTGAAACAAAGGATTTCATTCATGGTAAAGTTGACTGGTTCAAAAATCCTAGTCCGACACCAGATGCCTTCGAAGAAGGGGACATGGCTAACATTTTTCCAATCGTTAAAATCAACATCTCAACCAATCTTGAGGTTGTTGAGGAATCATGCTGGGGGCACCCTGGTCCTCGGAAGAAGTTGTTTCCTACAAAGCGCTCTTCCAAGAATTCCGCGACATCTTCGCTTGGTCCTACACTGAAATGCCCGGATTGGATCCATCCACCGTTGAGCACCACATCAACACATGGCCTGATGTGGTCCTCGTGCACCAAAAGAAACAGCCAATCCATCCCTCCAAAGTTGTCGCGATCAAAGCTGAAATTGAGAAGCTGTGCACAGCCAGCTTCATTTACGCACAAAGAAGTTCACATCCCACTTAAACCACGAAGTCAAGCGACGCATCCGACATCAAGCTACTTGCCATCTTCTGATTGGAGATGTTTTATATCGTCGAGGCATTGATACCATCCTATGTCGTTGCCTCACCTGTGATGAGGCCGAGACAGTCCTCAACGACTGTCATAGTGGAGCCTACAGTGGCCACCTTTCAGGTCTAGCAACCGCCTAGAATATTCTACGTGGAGGCTACTTCTAGTCTTCCATGTTCATTGATTGCATAGAGGCATTCAAACACTATTGCAACTGTCATCTCTTTGTCCCAAAGGAAAGAACCCCCCCTGCACCATTACACCCCGTAGTCACAGTCGGTCCATTCTACAAATGGGCAATCGACTTCATGACCATCAACCTTGCCTCGGCCAACGGTCATAAATACATCATTGTGGCGGTTGATTACTTCACTAAGTGGGTCGAGGCCATGCCCACATTCGATTGCAAAAGTGAAACGGCGACACATTTCTTCTTTAACCATGTCGCGATTTGGTGTTCCCAAACAGTTGGTCTCAGACCATGGTAAACACTTTGAAGACATTGTTTGGACTGAGATTTCAACCATATTGAAATTCAAACACCAGTACTCATATTCCTACTACCCCAAGGGCAATGGACAAGTTGAATCAGTCAATAAAATCATCAAAACAATGCTTCAAAGGATGGTAGGAAACCATAAAACCAACTGGCACCACATGTTGTTTTCCGCCCTATGGGCTTATCGCACATCCACAAAAACCGCAACCGATTTCACCCCTTTTCGTCTAGTACATGGCGTTGAATCAGTACTCCCTATAGAGTGCTAGATCCCATCACTCTTCCTCGCAGTAGAACTCCTCCCTGACACTTCTCCTTTGGAAGAAGGACTCCTCCAACTCAAGCAAACCATAGAAGAATGTCATGCTTCCCTCCAAGCCATTGAAGTAGCGAAAACAAAGTCAAAATCCTATTATGAATCCCATGTCCACCCTCGCACCTTTAGTGAAGGAGAGATGGTTATGGTTTATGACCAACCCAATGATAAGTTGTGCAAAGGCAAGTTCGAATCAATGTGGTACGACCCATATGTCGTCCAACACTGCCTCGGAAAAGGGGCATACATTCTTATTGACTCTGATGGACAACTCTTGGAGAACCCCCGTAACAGGCTCTACCTCAAGATATTTTATGCCTAACATCACCAATGAGTTGCTTAGTTTTCCTTTTTTTTTGCAATGTTTTTACCACAAATCAGAAACCCCCCTCTAGTAATAGTTATGCACACAAGGGTAGCCCACTGGAGGGTGTGGTCCCACATTTACGCATGCACACAGTATGTCGCACAGATGATCTAGCTACCACCATGCTAGTAGGCCATTGGGTCCCTATATCTGTCTGGGAAGTCCAATGCTCTCCATATCTCCCCGGTTGCACAACGCTCCCAGGTCGAGAAACAACCTTTACACTGCCTCCCTCCCGATTGATTCCTTGAACCATTGCCCGGCGTCACGCCAATTCGCGAACCACCATGTCTCCGGACCTGTACATACATAATATTCTAGTCTCTAGACTCACACCACTGCAACTTATGTGGGATTCCGGACCATCTCTCGAAAGGCACATCATTTTATTATTTCAGCATATAACTGTCAAGTTTGTCCCCCGCAGCTTATGTGGGTTCCCAGACAACTTCCCGAAGGGTGGATCATTTCTTTCACATGCATCTAGCATATAATTGTCTCTGGACTTGCACTCACATCATATGTATTCCATTCCATCCACCATAACTCACACAGGACTCTCCTGAACTCTGTCTGAGAGACACCTTGGTTTGCGTGCCTCTACCGCACCGACTCATGTGCCTCTACTGTGATCGATCCCGTGCATGTATTGGTATGTTCAAGACCCACCTGCTCCATCCATACTGCACGGATGACCTTTGGACCACTATCCATAGTTTCTATTAAGCTCTTTTCTGACTCCTAAAAGAATGAAAATATTGCTGAGCACATTTGCTTCCTCTCCTGCTTGTTAAAGTCTTGGAAAGGGCATCTACGTAGCTTCATTTATCTCCTTTTGTGAACCATGTAGACTACCATATGAAAAGGACCACCTAGGCACATTCAAGCCAAGACCGTTCCCCTCTACATCCTTTTATGCTTTCTCGGGCAGAGGGGCCGAACTTTATGAAAAAGCTCACCATGGGTTGTCGTTAAACTCTTTTCCAACCTTCTCATCAAGAAAATATCGCTGAGAAAATTTGGTTTCCTTCATGCTCGTAAAAGTATTTGAATGATCGTCCAGTCAATACAGGTTTAACCTTTTTCAACCTGATTGGACTACCAACGGTAAAGAAGTCTCTCATCCCCCAAAGGATGGGCGAGCTCTCCTATGTACACTTTTAACCTTTTTAGGGCACAGGAGACTATCAATGAAAAAGAGACCCCACTGGAGTCTTCTTCATGCTTTCAGACTCTCTGAAATTGAAAGCACCATTGAGCATTCACTTTCTTGGGCTCACTAAAAATCCACGAGACCATACCACAACGATGTCTTTAGACACCACCCCACATATAACAGTTCGGCAACACTCCCACTTTGGGTCACCTTTGTTCAAAGTATTATGTGATGTGTCTTCCTTGGATCCCATCAATATCACAAGTGTCTACCTCCCCCAAGTATTTCCCATCTGCAGTTACATCCCCGGCATTACATCTATGATCCCTTTCCCGTGAGTCAGTTTCATTTGTTTCCTGGTCCACCCTGTCGTCATACTATGAACAAAGGAAGTTTGAGTCCCCTGTGATTCCCTTCCCCTGTTCCACCCCCCCCTCCCCATTCAGTGGGCCAGTCCTCATATTGTCTCACATCTTTCAGTTATTCCCCTTGCGCTTCTGGTCAAGGAAACACCATTGCCTTGTTTAGTTGCAGGTCTACCTCTATCGACGACAACAGATATATATTCCAGAGGATAGACCCAGAGGTCCCTGTATCTTGGTCTCATTAACCTCATTGATGAGTTCCTTGGACCGCTTGAGAGGAGTCCTTAGTTCCTCTCAGGATGGTTGTGTCTCACATGCTTGACTACAGCTACATCATCGCACTATTGAGATTCGTACAGGGTATTGGTCCATGCAGTATTTGGTCGAGACCCTGGATGTCACATGTATCTAGCACATTTATGAGTCTATTGAGGGACCCAAATAGGTTCATGTCCCTTATGATTTCTAGGTTGCATTGGAGATAGTGTTCAGAAGCCCCTGCAGTGCTTCTATACATAGGAATATCCATTTCTCAAACCAATTACATCAAATATATGCTTACGAAGTTTAAGATGGAATACTCCAAGCCTGTGAATACTCCTATGATCACTGGATATAAACTAAGAAAAAATGACGAGTCCTTATAAGTGGATCATACCATGTGTAGATCTATGATAGATAGTTTTCTATATGTCACAGCTACAAGACCAAATGTAATGCAAGCTATAGGATTGGTTTCTATATTTCAATCAGCTCCCAAAGAAACACATGTGGCTGCAGTAAAAAGAATTCCTAGATATCTAAAAGGCACTATGAATTATGGTTTATGGTACCCAAACTGTCAAGACTTCACTTTAAAAGCATTCACTGATGCAGATTGGGAAGAAAGTGTTGATGACCAAAAGAGTACCAGCGGAGCAGCATTCTTTTTGGGAAATATTTTGGTATCATGGTTAAGCAAGAAACAAACTTCCATAGCACTATCTACAGCAGAGGCTGAATATATTGCTACTGCATCATGTTGTACTCAAGTCATTTGGATGAAGCAAACATTCGAAGACTTACTTGTGAAGTATGAGAATCCAATAGTAAAAAATTGTGACAATACAAGTGCCATAAGCATATCGAAAAATTATGTCATTGCACTCCAAAACAAAGCACATAGCGATAATATATCACTTTATAAGAGATCAAGTGTCTCAAAAAGTGGTCAGATTGGAATATTTTAATACTAAAGAACAAATTGTTGAGATATTCACTAAGCCACTGCCCAAAGAACCATTTGAGCATCTGAGGAATAAGTTGGGAGTAATCTCCTTACAGAAAAAAGAGGAAGAGGAAGAAAAAGTAGCATTTCAGGGGAAGATATGTTAATAGGGGAAGCTGTCAAAAGGAAACCTTTGTCATCATTTTCAAAGGGGAAGAATGATTTAATGTTGTCATCAATTCCAAAGGGGGAGAATGTTGAAAGAAGTTGTCATTGATGTCAAAAGGGGTTCAGTAATGATAAAGGAATAAGTGATGGAAGGGTAAGTGATGGACCGTGATAAGGATGGAAAGACATATGAGAGGACCCAACAAGGGGATCAAGTCCGATCAAACTAAATTGATTGATCGATCATCTTATTTAGAAGAGGTTGGGTGGATCATATTATATCAATAGAATATATTAACGGCAGGAAAAGGATTTGCAAAGTAAATATGCGTGGAAAATAACATTCTAGAGTGCCAAAGTGAAGCTTCGTGTTTGATAATTGATCAACGGAAAACGAGTATTCCACAAAGTGATTGACGGTTCACAAGATTTAGGGAAAACGAATTGTGGAAGCGATTTTCAAAAAAATTCAAAATGCATACCCGGAATCCGCAATCCGCAATTTTGGAAGGAAGAAGTTTCCGATTGCGGAAAGATAATTGCGGCAACAATTTTCGATAAAAGTCGAAAAGCATACCCACAATAAGAAATCCACAATTATGAAAGGAAAAAGTTTCTGATTGCAGAAAGATAATTGCGGAAACAATTTTCAAGAAAATTCAAAGTGCACATCCGCAATCCACAACCCACAATTGCGGAAGAAATAAGTTCTCGCAAATTACGGAAAGGTCGGTTCAGAAAATTGAATGCAGAAAGGTTTGTTGCGGAAAGGACGTTGCGAAAAAGAAACCGTGGAAGGCCGTGACTAATAATTAAACCGAGAAGTAATTTCAAATTATTCTATGAAGAGTAACGATGAAGATATGTGACATTTGAATGAAGAGATATGTTGAGGGTATATGAACAATGCTTTAAACCTTCAAATAATTGTCTTTGTACATTCAATTGGAAGATCAATTGATGTAGTATAGTCAGAGATTAAATTATCATATAAGGGAGGTTGCGAGGTGCTAGGGCAGGCAACAGGCCTGCAAGGGGGTTGTAGCCTCCTTCCAGTGGTAGCTAGTAAACATTATGTCAATGCATCCTTTTAGCAGTAGCTTATAAAATAGGGGGTTGTACCCTCCCTCCAATAGTTGCTGGTAAACAGGGTGTAGTACCATCCTTGACTATAGTAGCAGGCTAAAAATATTTGTAAAATATAATTTTACAGTAATAGGAAGTATTGGTTGTTTACCCAATTGGGCTTCCATGATTAAGTTTGTGTTATGTGTGCTATTGTTGATCATGTGTGTTAATAAGTAAATTAAAAGTGGTTTTAATTATTAAAAATTGACAATACTGATTCACCCCCCCTCTTAGTATTTTCCAATATTCAAACAAGATTAGCATATTTTTCCATCACACTTGGAAACTCACTCATGCTTTTGCTAATTAGTGAGGTCCTTGAATGATTGGGGAAGTGCTTTAACCACCTATGGGGTTTATCATATTTGGTAAGTCTACCTTCCTAAGCTTTATGAGTTGTCTCCATAAAACTCTATTTTACCTATGAGGGGTGTACTATTTATGTACACTTCTTATTCATCATTATTCAATGGAAGGATACACTCCAATATTCATCTCTTCAATCATGTGATTCAGTCTCTTTTATTCTCTCTATTTCTCCCGTGTATGCTTGTGAGAATTATCTTAGTAGCAAGATCTATTTCACGTGATTCTTCTTAGCATATTTGCTCATAACATTGGAGCTAGTATTCCTACATGGTATCAGAGCATTGGAGCTATTGTTTCTACATGGTATCAGAGCGCAAGGTTGATCAAGTTCTACAGAGTTGAGGAGCGCATCCAGTCCCATATCCCTCTCTGAAGAAGAGCTTGATCTAAGATTACAATATTTTCTCCTAGTTTTGTTTTGGCAGGTTGTAGAGAGTATCTCCTAGAGCATATCAACAAATTTAATATGGATTCAAAATTTCGTCTAATATCTCATTTCAACTATGTTGATTGGAAGCCCAAGATGAGCGCATACTTGAAGAGGCAATGTCTCTTTGAAGTCTCCATCGGTGCATTGAGCAAACCTCAGTCTCATGAAGAGAAGATTGACTAGATAAATAATTGTGATTGAGCTTATGGAATTATTTGTTTGGGAATGTCTCCAAATATACATCATCTCATAGATTCTGTTGAATATCCATTTGAGCTTTGGAACAATTTGTACAAAGATTTTGGTATGCAAGAAGTAGAAGATCAAGCATGGAGCGAACCCAACATGTCCTCATGTGCTCTCTCTCAAGATGTCTTGGCCTCTACATTCTCTGATGAAGTTAATTATGATGAATAATTTTCTCATGCATTTCATGGTGTTGCTACCCTCTTTGATTCGAATGCTTCCTCCTTCAATCAAGAAGCAAATATTGAAGAGCCATCTTTTCCTATATCTCTTGAAGTTGAAGATATTGTTGCCTCTTCTTGTGATGCTAATGATGAAAAAGAAGTGAAATATGGAGCTGATATTTCTATTGATGATGATCCATTCACCCATTCAGTTTTCTCTATATCTTCTATCTTAGATCCTGAGATCTATGTGTCGGATCTTTCACACTTTCTGCATACCCCTCTCATTGATGGTGCACAACCTAGCGTCTTTATGGATGTTTGATTAGACAAATAAATTATTATGTGTGTCATACGACTTACCATACTTTACCTCATGTGATTCTGCATCTCCTCCTTTGTTCTCGATATCAATACTTAGAGCCTCCTTGAATATTTTGAACATCTCCTTCCTTCCTCCTTCTCTACTACATAAGATTCATTACCTATGTATTCCCATGAGTCTAATGATATGCTTATATGTGATCCATTGTATCCTTTAGAATCATGTTTTCAGGATGATACACAATTCATACCACCATCCATACCATCTACCATACCTCTGAATAATTCTAATACTATACAAATCCCAAGTTCACTAGTTGGTTCCTCCTTGGTCTCTTATGTAGTGTTACTTATATTACATGGTTTGAAGTCTTGCCTATATTTCAGTGGTTGGTTATCCATGACCTTAGTAATATTTGGACTGATATTAAACATGTTTGGATCTGTTCTAAACACTTATGTTTTAGATCTCAAGTCCATCCATCATTCAGATTTTTACACCTATCAGTTTTCCCCAGTTGCTCATAGTTTTCCTAGTCTAGCCCTAAATCCTCATGGAGTCACTGAAGCCTTTGTATTTGTTTTTCCATATGCTAATGTTTCTGATATATCATAGTTTTATCATCCTCATATCATATATCAGAAGGTGCTACATCAGATTGGAAGAATGACATGTGATTCACATCACAATTTTGCAGTTATTCAGGGAATTGAGTGTGTAACAAATGTCTTAATTTTTGTACTCTTTGGGAAGGAGTATGTATAGATCTCTTTTCTATTTCATATTTTGTTTACATATCAGAGTTTGTTATCAGCAAGAAGCATTCAGATAATGCTTCTACTTCATCAGTCAATGAAATACCAAGAGTCTCTCCTCTTCCTTCTTGCAGATTCAACACTCTAGCACATGATCATGGAGTTCATGGTTTCTTCATCAAGTCTTTCACCAAGAAGCAGTTCATTCAGCCCATTCAAGTGAAGATAAAGATATGTTGAAGACATATTGTTCAAATTTTGTGCCTTGTCCTTTCTTGAGGGAGGATTTTGCCCATGTGGTTTTTCCTCTTTCGCCATCTTTTTGGACATGAATAATTGTTCAAGGGTGACCATATCCTTGTTGTTGGGCCCTATGTACACGTATATTTTTGACATACCATCATAAATTCAGACTTAAAGGGGGGTGTTGGGATATTATTAAACCCACTCATAACTTAGGATAAAATATTTAATCATTATTTGATTAATTTCCTACCCACTAGCTTAGATAGTTGGCATCTACTTACACCTTACAGTCAACACTTGCCATATATACTACATGAATGCTTTAATTCTGATTCTGGCTTGATCTTGACCACTTTATGGACTCCCAAAATTAGTAACTTTGCTTTCCTACGGATTCTTCCTTATTCTGCTTTTATCCAGCTTTTTTGTGGACAGGGTAAAGCTAGATAACTAGGAAATTGGTATCTTTTGTTTCCAACCCATCCTCCATGATTTTCTCTCCATTTTACAGGATTAGCATTTTTTTCCATCACTTGACAACTCACTCGTTCTTTTTCTAATTCGTGAGGTCCTTGACTGATTTGGGAAGTGCTCTAGCCACCTATGTGGTTTTATCATATTTGGTAAGTCTACCTTTCTGATCTTTATGAGTTGTCTCCATACAACTCAATTTTACCTATGAGGATGTACTATTTATGTACACTATTATTCATCATTATTCAATGGAAGGATACACTGCAATATTCTCTTCATTCATGTGATTCGGTCTCTTTTCTTCTCTCTATTTTTCATGTGTATGCTTGTGACAATTATCTACAAGAAATATTTCATGTGCTTCTTCTTAGCATATTTTCTCATAACATTGGAGTTATTATTCCTACATGGTATCAAAGCATTGGAAATATTATTTCTACAAAATTTCTATCTTTTTACTACATAATTTTTTATTGTTTTTTCTATTGTTATTCATCTTTTAAAATTAAGTAATCTTTAAAAAAAAGTTGTGGTTGAAACAGGATGTTTCCAAGGGACCATGTTGTTAACCAGTTAGTATTATTGGGTGTATGAAAATAAACATTGGGAAAAATGTTGAGGCCCAATAGAGTAAAAAGTGGTGTCGGTGGATTAATATGGTTGGTTGAGGCTTCTCTATAACGTCTAAGGATGAATATAACCCATAGTCATTAAAACATGCATGGTTGCTAATCCTAATTAACTATCGACTAATAAAAGAGCATAAGTATTATTATTACCACTAGCAAGATTGCGTAATTGTCAACAAGTAGTTTTTTTAATGTATGGCTACATACATGCCTATATAAACAATGTTGTGTTTTACTTAATTAACATGGGAATATTTTATGAGGAAAAAATAGAAAACAATTACATTTTGATTCGTTATATTAATTTAATTCGTTACTCACTATATTCTTCAGCGAATATAACACAAATATATGACATTATATTAGGTCCATCTCACTTACAACTTTTGTCCATACTAACCTGATTTTGTAAAATATTGTCATGTATTCTCCGAAGGCTATGAAAATCTAAAACAATAGGAAAAATGCAGCACACATTTGATATATTTTGTATGTGCTTAGACATCTTTCAGTTCAAGTTATAATCGAGAAGGAAATAATTCATGATT
This sequence comes from Pseudotsuga menziesii, assembly GCA_001517045.1. NCBI lineage: Eukaryota > Viridiplantae > Streptophyta > Pinopsida > Pinales > Pinaceae > Pseudotsuga > Pseudotsuga menziesii. The sequence continues at coordinate 18,183 of LPNX010406451.1, forward strand.
CTATGAAACTTGATATAAAATCAAGTGTGTGGATGTAAAATTATCAGCATATTCTCAGTCTCTCTTCTATGGTATTCTCAGTCTCTCTTCTATGGTTGAGTCTCAAGAAGACTTGTGAATCTTCTATGCTTAAATCTCAAGAATACTTTTTTGTATATATGGCAATCCCTTCCTCGAACGAACCTTCCAATCCTTTGATGCTTGTCGCATGTTGCTATTCCTTGTTGCATTAATCAAGATGACTCAGTTGTATATACTCATTTTCACGATACATTGAGACGTCTTGTGGACAGTGACAATAGAACCATCTACAAGCAATCCAAATCACGTGGTTCATTCGACTTTTGGAAATGAATATAAATATACTTACACAAACCTTAGCAGAGTGAGCCATTTATATATGATTTGGTTTTGCCGAGGACATTAGTTGTTTAGGCATTAAAAGAAGGCACACAATCATAGCACATTATTTGCAACGTCCAATTGTGGTGGACCAAGCATTAATAATCAAAGTTCAAGTCTTAATGATCAAATTTAATGCTTCTCCTCTCGCACAGTCCAAAACATTTCAAACTCAAACATGTAGGCATGTATTCTATCATCGCTTTTATATAAACCAGGATACCTTTGAATGCAATTATCTTGCATGGACTTCAATGCCTTGGCTAGAGGATAGCTAATGGAAAATCCACTTCCCCCATAAATCATACTATAAGAAAAGAATATATTCTGCAAATAAGACTCTGATAAGCTCCCAATGTAGTAAGGCTTACTGTGATCATACTTGGACAAAACCCTCACCATATTTTCAGCAATAAAGACAGTATCATCATCTCCCATAACAAACCAATGCGCATCAGGAAGACCCATTCTGAAAGTCTCAGACACATCGCGGGAAATTCTAATGGCACGCATGTGTCCCTGCTTATTGGTGTACTTAAAATGGGAAGTATTAACCAATAACCTCCATGGGGACAGGGACGAATTGTCACCCTTGCTAGTTTTAACGGGCTTCTCTAACCAAACAAATCCCCTCATCTTCTTCGGCCTCCTCCAAAGCTTGATGTACTTTTTTATCTTATCACATAACCTAACAGAGGCAGCAATCCCAAACACTATGCCAGCTTCAAATATGTTTCTATAGAATCAGGAATGGATTGAAGCGCTTGCCTACGCATACCAGGTTCAGCCACATTGGGATCCTTTGTAGTATTGTTCATGGCTAAAATTCTAAGATTATCACTAGTACTAGTACTAGAACTAGTCCCCTGAGCACACTCAGTTATGTAACTTATGATGGGATGCCAACATGGGTAATTGCTTAGCATAAGATTAAGGAGATATAATAAGTAAGATATACAGAGAAATGCAACAAGCGATCTAAAAACCTTACTATCCCAACCCCCAATGTAGGAGAGCATACTAGTATATGGGTATCCTTTTCTTCCAGCCATCTGCTCTCATCCAAGCTGCTTATCAAATTCCTTATGTTTCTTCTTTATCATCGCCAGCTGATAAAACCTCAGTGCAGCTTCTAAGACCTAAAATAAATTAAGCCTATCTCTAACAAAAATAACCTCAAAACATGAACAAAATATCACAGTTCTACAAAGAACCCAACTCGCAGAACAAACAACTGGCCATTTGGGTGACACGACAGAACCATAATCAGCAGCTAAATAAGCATGAAACTAGTTTTCCCCCTTCAAACTACAACTACAAAATCATCTCCAATGAATGAAAAACGACAATAATAGAGCAGATAAAAACATTTTCCACAGCCATCTACCAATGACTAATTATAACAAAAACTATCCCCTAGGCTATTGAATCAACAATCACGATGTCCAATTGGGTGAGGTGCAAACAAAACGAAGATTAAAACCAAAACCAAACTTAATCATGGCATCTTCCAATCCTCTAATGACTCATTGGGGAAGTGAATAGCACCACCACCACCAGAATCTTGAAAGCAATATCGATTAAACAATTAACCCAAAAAATCATGTGGTTCAGAGATTGCATAGTGCACTATACACTCTGAAAATTCCTACATGATAATGTCGGTGGCACCAACAAAGTTTTATGTGGCTTCTTCATTATATCTATATATAGATAGAGAGAGTAATAAAACAGGACTCATTGCCTTAACATTGCTTGAATTGTACTGACTTCAAATCCACATCCAATGCAAGGCATACGATAAATACAGTCAGAGAATAGTGACATAAATTAGCCAGTCAATAGGAAGGTCATTCAATAATTATGTCATCACTGTCACCTTAATATGCAACTATTTGCCTTAAACCATAGCATAGTTGGTCTCCTTGAAGCCCTAAATTTTCTAAACAAGTGTAGTTTTGAGGATGAAATCTTTATTAGGTACATCCTGATCATGAGGTTTTAGCATTTCCAAGGGAGGACTCTTCAGTAACTCTGCTAATGTATAGCTGCCCGCAGCTATGAAATATGTGGCAATTAAACTGACAGAAGTGAGTGGCACATTATAAACCTTTGTTTGTTGGTCATTCGATATTTATCAGCTTATATGATATTTAAGCATTAAGAGATATTGTCAAGTAAACATAAAAGTCATTTTGAATTAATAAAATTTAATAAATTCTATTACAATAAAACAATTTCCATCAAATGTGCAATCACTATATAGGCTTCTTGAAAGAAACAGTCTCCACTTTGACATTTATTGATGGAAAGGAAAGTGCTATTGATCTTCCCACCATCTGACCGTTGGGTTGGTTGACTGCAGTGTGAGTGACATCAGCCCGTCATCGGGGGTGGGAAACAATCCCTGAGACAAACGTCATGCCTGCAACCTCATCTACAACCAATGACATTTTATAAAAGTAGATTTTATTAAACTTACGTCTGATAAAAATTATGTTTTACAAAGTTGAACTATGTCGAACATAAAAAAATTGTTATTATACGATTTAAATAATCTGGTTGGGCGAAAACTGTATATCCCTTGCGGAGACATAATAAATGTATGATATCTAATTACACAAATAAAAGTTTTCTTTTATTAACTCTTTTATTTATAATTCCCAAAATGATATATTGTATCTAATATGTAGTCCATGGAAAGTCCAAGTAAATTTTGTAGGTTGTTTTATTAATGTTCATGATATTATATCATTGAATTTGGATGATTTTTTTTCATTAATTTTTGAAGAAAATGTTTGAAAGTATTATAAGTTATTTTTGGAAAATTTTAAAGTAAAAAACTTATTATAATATAATTAAAACTTGTTATTATTTACTAAGGTTAGTTAATTTATTATTGTTATTTAAAAAAAATCATTTATTTAACCAAAAAAATTAAAAACATAATAACATGTCATAGCAAAATCCATAAATCTTCCCAACCAATTCAAGAATCATATGTATCCCATTAAAAAGAAAAACATCAAAAGCAAAGAGTCATAACATCTTCCCAACCCATTCAAGGGTCATCCATATCCAATTCAAAGCCAAAACTTCATGGCTATTGTCTCATAATGGAATTTTATTTCATAAAACGTGAGGAATATTTTAAAAGTATTGTCCCAATTTTGAATCAAATGATATAAGCGATTCCTTTAACATGTTTAACGTGATTCTGGTCTTTCTCAAAGTGAGCCTTTCGGCCACTTGCCTCTTTGCATATATAAATTTTGAAAAAGTGCTTACTTCTAGGGATGGTGATTAAAGGGAATGTTGTGGGTGAGGAACAGAACCATGATTAATCATGAAAGAAGTTATTAGAAGACAAACAGAAAGGTTTTTTTTATTATTATTATTATTATTTATATATATATATGACTAATTTGTTACCATTCTTACAAGTTAGAAACTATGATAAGCAAAGAATGGGATAGAGTCATATGTACAAAGTTTCCAAGATATGTATCTCAAAATGAGATGAAGTTAAACCAGCGTAGATCCAAATCCTAGGCTCTATCAAGCGCCGAGATGGATCAAATCTCTCCAGCTGCAAATCTCTTCTTAGGTATCCATTGATTTGATTCAAACCAAAAGACACATCTTTTTATTTAAGGTCCACATATAATTTTATTGTTATTAATATTTAATATTATTTATGACCGACATATAATATTTTTTATTACTCTTTATTTTGTTAGGAACGAACATTGCATCATTTTCCCATACATGGTTTTAAAACCATATGCAAGGCCCTCCTACAATCATGGGTTATTTAGGAGGCCTTGCACATGGTCTTAAAACCATTTGTAAGGCCCTCCTAAACCATGTATAATAAAACCATGGATTGTTTAGGAGGCCTTGCACATGGTTTAAAAACAATGTGCAAAGCCTCCTAAACCATGTACAATAAAACCATGGGTTGTTTAGAATGCCTTGCACATGGTTTTAAAACCATGTGCAAGGCCAACATTTTTTTGCGAATAATTCAATTGTGTTTTTTTCTTGACCCACAAATTTTTTTTACGAATAATTAATTTTTTACTTTTTTATTGTTTTGTTAGGTAGGAAGATTACAACTTCTCCCCCATATTAGATTGTTTTTGTGGCCGACAATTTTTTTTGGCCTATTAGAAAATTTATTTTTTATTAGTAAAAATAACTTTATGAAAGTGATATTATTTTTTATTTTGTGTTACAAAATCTCTCCCATAATATTCACTATCACTATTATTTTTTGCTGACATGTTACAAACATTCCTAACGTTACATCACGTTACAAGATCTCCCCCATATTGGGTTGTAGAGCACCTCTCGACGCAATTATTTTTTGCCAACATTTTACAAACATTACTAACGTTACATCACGTTACAAGATCTCCCCCATACTGGGCTGTAGAGCGCCTCTCGGCGCAATCATAAACTACATAAGAAAAGTAACACACTATAAACATATTAATAAAACATATAAGACATTAGGATAGCGAGTATCTTCATTACTTTAAATTTTAAAAAAACTTGTCTTGTGTACTCAATCTAAATTTGATTACTCAAAAAATATTGTATGTATATGCTTTTAGAACACAATGTAAAAAGATGAAACTTAAACAATCCAGTTATCTTTCATAATATATAATTTTTAGTTATGGAAAATTAGTATAACTCTAAGAAAATAGTGTTCTCCTAAGATTGACATGTTACTTTTTTTCTAAAACATAAGGTATATGGTCATGTTAGGCCCTGAGTTTGACATGTAAACAATGATTTTTTTCGGAAAAAAAATTGTTGAGTTGTAGATAATAGGTGGTTCTTGTGTGACACTAATTTTAATGCCCTAGAATGAGTAGGTGGAGAGTTGGGCCCCACTAAGAGGTTCTTAACACAATCAATGAACTTTTGTTTAGTGTGTAGGTCTTCGCATGTACTTGTGCAGTTTCTTTTTTGTTTTCAAAATAAATGAACTAATCAAAAGTTACAAAGAAAATAAGCCTACCTATCGTTTTTAGAAATTGACATATGACCAGATAAAAATAAATAAAACAATATCATATTCCTAAAAAAAGTGGAATTTGCACACATAACTCTATAAGTGTGTACAACTTTATTAGCAAAAATCACATAGAGCATATTTAGATTTGAGGTGGAAAAATAGGGAAATAAAAAAATGGATGTGCTTTGTTATTGGTAGGCCAAACCTACATGTTTGACAATTTGAACCTAAAACCAAAGTGAACAACTTATCCACCACATAGATGGCAAAGGTAAAATGCACCATGTTTTTTAAATAAAAATGTGTATGCATTACTAACGTGCATGTGTTATTATTACAAAATAATGCACAGGCATTGTTAACGCACACATGTTACTAAAAATGCACGCATTATATTTCACCATTCTCTTCCAAGTTAATTATGGATGTCTAGGCACACTAGCTTGAAATGGTTTATCTCCCCACACGCCTATGTGATTCATTTCCTGGTGCCAACCTTTAATGTGCTTATAGGCGAGTTAAATGAACAAAGATATCTATAATATTGATAGGGAAACAAAATGGCGAGTCCCACTCTTGTTCCATCAACAAACTAGTGGAGGGCTTTCAATGGTATACTTGTCCTCTTATAGAGTTCTTACCTAATCTTCCCTTTGAGTTAAACGGTAAGATTGTTTTGATGAATGTCATCGTCAGGACCATACCAGTGGAGATCTTGGCTCTATATACTTGTTTGTATGATTTCCTTGTATGTAAGGGAGCATGTATTGGATAAGTGCAATTGATCATTCTTATAACCCCCTTGACTATGTTCAAGGATGGGTCTTCGTAATAATCAATTGTAATGTTAAGGAATACTTATCTCACCCTACCCCTCTCACTCCCTCACGTCATTTCCCATTCTATCCCACCTACATCTCTCCCTATCTATCTCCCACACCTTATCCCTCTCTCTCCCTCCCATCATTTCCTAGCAAATCCCTCCCACAATCTCCCTATCTATCCCTCCCATCCTACCAATTATATCTCCCCCTATCCCAATCTATCCCTCCTCCATTACCCCCCCTCTCTCCATTCCCACATCCCTCTCTCTTTAACCCCCCCTTTATATCCTTTTGTCCCTAACACCCTCCCTCTCTCACCCCACCTTTCTCTCCCATTTCCTCATTTAGACAATAATTAATTGATGATGTCAAGGAACTAGTACAAAAAATTTGGCATGAAAATACTAGGCCTTCATCCAATCAAAGAGATTACCCTAAAGTTGAGAAAATATACTAATTATTGTGAGCCCCACATTAAGCACTTCCTTGACATGACACAAACAGAGCTCTATGAGAGATTCAATAATGAACACATGGAATTGAACCTAGGCCAAAGATCATTTGAGAAACGTAAACCTTGGTATGTTAGAATATGCACAAACCACAACACATGTTGTTGTAGATACCATGTAGAATTTGATTATTTTTATGACACATATGTACACATCCATCATGTTTTGAATACTAACATTGTGCAAGAGTGATAATCCATACTGCCACTTATTTCATTGAGGGAATTTATTCATAGCATCATGTGTGGAAGGCTAGATGGACGAAAATATTATGGGAAATCTTGTTTATATGGAACAACTCTAGGTACAATGGATTTTCTATATTGAATCGATGCATTCATGAAAGAGAGGGGCATGAATTTTGGAGGATGATAGTAGATATGCATAGCTTCAGGTATGTTACATATGAATTGGATAGTGGGAAAAAAAGAAAAAGCATTGCATTGGTAGGGTGTGAGATAAGTAGTCCTTAATATTACCTAGGTAAGTGAAGATATTGTTGTTTCATATTGAACCTTCAAAATTTTCATGTATCTTTTAAAAGTCACAATGCAATTATCCCTTTATCTCTGTGTCAGCAAGTATGAGTATGCGATTTCATGAAGGAATTTTTTGTAAAAATTGAAAATACATTCAACGTGTGCATGTAGCGCAAAGGCATGATGAACAATTTTGAATATGCAAATACACCTTTCTCGTAGGTACTACATTGTCGATTGTGGATTTCACTGAGAAATAAACTCTTTAGATACATAATGAGATCCAAAGCCAATATTATCATTTAATTCAAGTTAGAATAATGTTACATATCACATGTCGGCATGGGAAGACAAGAACAAAGACGGGAGGATTGTAGTGAAAGAAACAAACTTCTACATAAGTGATGACAGATGCCATGGCCTGCATTATGTGCAATATTGCTTTCAAAAATTTTATGATAACTTGAAGGAGAGAGATACATAAATGGATCAACATTGGATATGGTCAAATGTTTGTGCAAGCCAATTTAAAAATCCATGTGTATTCCAATGGTTGATATTTTGCACAAAACATACAATGTGCAACATATTTGAAACTATTTTGAGATTGGTCATGGGAAAGGTGAGAGTAATGGGGATGGTGAATGCATCAAAATTGCACTATGAATGGAGGAAATGAATTTTAAAACAAATGGGCATATCAAAGATTCAAAATATATAGTTCATTGGTGCTCTAAAGTAATGTCAAGTGGTGCAAAAGAGCAGCAGAATTTGACACGGATAGGACATGTACTAAGAAATTTCTTGGAAGCGGTCAATATATATCGGTCGCATTGATATCATTGAAACATAGTGCAAGGAACTCATGGCTTTCATTTAGTTCAAAGCACAAACAACCCTTTATTTAAAGTATGGACATGGAAATTTGCTTGATTTTTATGGACCTTGTAGTAGCGGTGAATATGATGATTGTGAATTGATAAGCTGGGTTGATAAATGGGATCATTTATCCCTTATGTTTGATTCACATGTAGTTTTTGAAACAACCTAGTTATAGGAGGTCTAATCATCTATTTTATCAGACTATGATCATATCTCTGATCTTGTACAACTAGGTAGAGATATGTCAAACTATATCTAAGAATTTAATTTATTTTTTATTTAATTATGTTATCAAACTCTTACACATTTGCATTTAACCAGACATTGGGTTTCTGTAGGACATATATGTATTGGTTTCCCAAAATACAATGAATGGGGAACTGATTATTGGTTGTGCGATGCATGCAAGGGAAGCAAACTTTCAATACATATTTAACTAATGATGAAGGAAATGATTTTTTAATTGGCTTAATGGTTGTTAAGGGTGAATATCTAACACTGGATAAAAATTCAATAAATACATATGCTTATGTATCCATGTATTACAAACTAGATGTAGTGGTGTACCGCTTTACAAACCCATACATTGGTACAAACATCCAATTGCAAATAATTTCTAGAAAGAGATTACACAAGGTACAGTACGTCCTACCTCATTTAGAGCATGAGTGGATGATGGAAACCATTAACAACAGAGAAGATCTAAATGATCTACTTGAATGAATCTAGGTAATTATTTATAAGTGGTAAAATGACATATGGCTAGATTTATTCCAGTGCATTCACATGAAACTAAAACAATTGTACCTCTATGTGCTCAGGTTAGGTAAACATTCATCCTCTATATTTCCCTTATTTTGTCACATTATGTTTGCATGATAATAGGTGTGTGAGCATGATGAGGCATGTTATCTAAGGGTTGTGTTCATTAATTAATTTCTGGTGCAAATTCAAATTGTTCATGTATGCAAATTCCTATTTTGAATGTAATGCATGAGGGCACTAATTGTACCATCCTTTTGTAGTATAAGGTTCTAAAAAGAATATAGAGATATCAAATGAAGGAGAAAACAAGAACACGGTGTCTTTAGAAACCACCACAACATGCTCAAGAATTTGTATATCCTTGAGGGCATGTTTATGTATTTGCAACTGATAGTATTCCATGTGAATATGATGTATATATCTTTTAATCACTACACTTTCCCATAAAAATAAGTCATATGTATATAGTACTATCGGTTGGAAGTAGTGGGACATATAGATTTCCCATTCTAATAATAAGTACATACCATCGACTAATAACAAGTAATTGCATGTACTATCTACTTATTACATGCTAAGACTCTCCAATTACATCTAAACTCTATCTAGGGAATCCACCCTAACAACAAATCCCAACCAACAAGCATTAGCTTAAAAAAAAATCCAAGCTACTTCTAGGAACTCCAAAGGCTCAACAACAACACCAACAATTCCACCCTTGATCTCCCACTTGCATCACACAAATATTCTAGGATTTTATGTTATATTTTTATCAATTAGACAGTATTATCGCAGGATCTTATCTGAGAGAATAACATGCACAGCAATCAATCACCAAAGACAATAGACACAAAGATTTTCCTCCGGGAAACCATAAATGAAAAACCCTGCAACTTCCTCAGAGATAGAATGACCACCAATGGCAGCAGTAAAACCCAAAGACAGAAAGATGATCTCCAACAGATGTTATCTCTCACTTGTGCCAGCACTTTCCTCTCTCACTCATGCGCCCCAGTTGAGTGAGTGTGTGTGTAAAATAGAGAGGCTCACTCTCTATTTATACTAATTTCCTACTTGACAATTACTTACCAAGGACGACATCTCTAGGAGAGTCTAATAACCCTAGTGCCCCACAACTGTGGGGACTTTTCCCCTCGATCAACAAGGAGGGTTAACCTCAACTCAATTGTGGGGACTATTACCCCGACTTACAACGGAGGGTTAACCTCACTGACTTTACATGACTTTATTATATTAATGACTCTCCAAATAGGAACATAGGGGTACAATGAAATACAAATGATTCTCTCGATAGGAACTTCGGGGTACAATGAAATACAAATGATTCTCCTAATAGGAACATCAGGGTACAATATAAGATATACAAGTGAATACATTTCGAAGTTACAAATACATCAACACTCCCTCTTAACTAGGAAGGTATTCTCTTGACACAATACATCAGCACAAGTATTCATCATTGGATCAAGTCTGGATCATCATCAAAGCTGGATCATCATCACTAGATCACCATCAAATATGGATCATCATCAAAGCTGGATCATCACCATCATCACTGCTTCTGCTATCTCGATCAACTGGTCCTATCTCTCAATTCTTCTCGTCATAGGAAGTTCTACAAAGCCATCCATTTTTCATGTTGTTTGCAGGCCTAGCCTCCATGTAGGTCTTCATCTTCTTCAGCACTTATATCTGACCATGGGAGGAACACATCCAAGAACCATGTCATAAAGGCTCGCCCAGCACTTACATCTAACCATGGGAGGAACACATCCACCACCATGTCAGAAAGGCACGCCCAGTACTCACATCTGACCATGGGAGGAACACATCCACCACCATGTCAGAAAGGCCCAACACTCACATCCGACCATGGGAGGAACACATCCAAGAACCATGTCAAAAAGGCTTAGCACTTATATCCGACCATGGGAGTAACACATCCAAGAACCATGTCAAAAAGGCTCAACACTCACATCTGGCCATGGCAGGCCCAGCCTACCACCATGTCAGAATGGACCATCACTTACATCTATCCATGGGAGGAACACATCCAAGAACCATGTCTGAAAGGCTCGGCACTTATATCCGATCATGGTAGGAACACATCCAAGAACCATGTCGGAAAGGATCAACACTTATATATGACCATGGGAGGAACACATCCAAGAACCATGTCAGAAAGGCTCAGCACTTATATCTGACCATGGGAGGAACACATCCAAGAACCATGTTAGAAAGGCTCAACACTTATATCTAGCCATGTGGGGAACACATCCCGCATCCATGCTAGAAAGGCTCTGCACTTATATCTTCCCATGAAAGGAACCAATCCTACCATGTCAGAAAGGCTCTGCACTTACATCTTCCCATTGAAGGAACCAATCCTACCATGTCAAAAAGGCTCTCGGACTCATCACTTCCCCTTGGAAGGAACCTCAACCTGGGGAACACCAAGCTTCTCCCTGAAGTACTCAAACTTCACTCTGGTTAATGGCTTGGTCAACACATCATCTATGATCCGGATTTATGCAAGAACGCAACAGAATACACAAATAACCATAGAAACGAATATGCAGCAGAAATAACACTTCATTTCATTAATCAATAACTGAAACTTGTTTACATACAGAATGGAAATAAACTAGTTAGAGTGTTGGTAGCTTATCTCTGAGAAGAGATGTGGCGGCTACATGCCTCTGAACTCTGTGTTACAATGAAGCTCGAAGGCCTATATATTATTGAGAAACAAAGGAAACCCTACACATCCAAAAACCTAACCCTAGGAGGTGAAATGCCTTAATGTGGGCCCCATTGGGTAACTTGGTACATCAATTTCCCAGGGTCGTAACTTTAGCATACTACCTCCGTTTAACGAGCATGATACATCGTTAGAAAGATCTATTTAAGGACTACATCCATAACAAATGAATGTTGAGTCCAGAACGGACTCATATTTGCTTGACCATTCGATGCCAAAAAAACGTCGTTTAGGGCCTCAAAACGGCTCCGAAATTTTAGGACCCGAAAACTGCCAAAAATAGTAAATTGTGCTACAATTAAGGAAACTGGAAAACTGAAAGAAACAGTGGTGGGGGTCCAAGAGGAATAGGTGGGTGGCCACCAATATCCTCTTGGATCAAGCTATCTGCTCATCCGTCGCAACATATTGGAGCTTCATTACTCCTCTCTACACCATATCCCTAATATCATGATATTTTATCTCGATATGCTTCGACTTGTCATGGAACACCGAGTTCTCAGACAACTTCACACAACTCTAGTTGTCGCAATATATACAAGTAGCATCCAACTAGAGATCAAACAAATCGGATAGTAGCTTCCTCAACCACACTACCTCACAACTAGTCGAACAAGTTGCGACATATTCTCCTGTGGCTGTACTCAGTGCCACACAGGATTGCTTCCTGCTAAACCAAGAGATCACACCTGATCCCATACTGAAGCAGCACCCTGAAGTGCTCTTCCTATCACTAGCACTGCCTACCCAATTTGAATCCACATAACCTTCTAGGTTAATCTTCTGATTCGCCTCATACTTGAGCCCATAATCAACCATACCCTTCAAGTACCTCAGAATATGCTTTGTAGAAATCAAGTGAACATGTCTCGGATCTGTTAGGAACTGGCTCAATGTATTCACAGCAAATCAAATATCTAGTCTCGTATTCGTCAGGTACATCAAGGACCCAATCATCTGAAGATACATCATAGCATCAACTGACTCTGATGAAGCATCACTCAGTAACTTCAGGTTTGATGCCATAGGTGTGGTCATGGCCTTCCAGTCCATCATCCCAAACCTATTCAGTATCTCTATTGCATACTTCCCTTGTCCCAGGGATATTCCATCCGCATTCTACCACACCTCCATGCCTAGAAAGTAATGAATCATATCCAAGTCCTTCATCTTGAACTCGGCAGCAAGTCTTCTTCTTGCAACTTTAATGAGTTCCTCTTTTCTGTTAGGAACAAGTCATCGACATATAACAGGAGCATCACTGGTCTTCTGCCTTCAACCTTGAAGCAAAGGTTGGAATCCGCTTTACTCTCCATAAAGCATAGATCCATCAGTAATATGTACATCCTGCAGTACCATGTCGAACCTCAGAATCTTCTGCAGTCACTCCCTCTGATTGGGAGCATCATTCTCCCTCTACCTTTCGTACTCTATGCATTGAAACATTATGTACCAAAGTGACAAGTAGCTTCCTCTTCTACTAATATTCTATGTATCCATATAGGGTCACTGGATACCAAGATCCTCTATCTTGAACCTTTTCAAAATTTCTTCTTCCACCCATCTATGAACTTGTCATCCTCTATAGGATTTCATCTTCAACCTTGTAGCAAAGGTTAAGATCTTCATCACTCTAGGTGATCTTCAAGCTCCTCATGTATGTGTTATCCCATGGGTGCCTTATGATCTCATACAAGGCCTTCTTTCATTTGCATACATGATTCTTCCTGTCATGTGTCTTAACTTCTAGTGGCTGCAAATGTCTCTTTGTAGTCTATGCCTTCTTTCCATTGGAAGCCTCATGCTACGAATCTTGCCTTGTATCCTACTGCATGTTGGATATTGCAGATCCATATGGAAGATACTACAGACTTCCCTTCAGGTCTTCAACGTTGCATTCTAGTCATCATTCTTAATTTTGGATAATTAGAGTGAATCTTGAACTGTCGTCACAAGTCTCATCCCTATTTTCTTGTAGGCAATTGTACGCTATCTTTCCTACAAGTCAAATGCACCAGTTGTATGGTTAGAAACATTTCATAAGGCATATTCATAATGGAAAATTCTTATGCATACAGATATAATCATGCAACTATTTTAGCCAATACAACATTCATCCATATCTCACGGAAACATTCTAGATGCCTTCCATCTCTACCATGACATCATTGAGATTGTGCACTAATCCAATATGTCGGCAAAGAGGTTTCGTTCTAGATAAGTAGCAATTGAGAGTTGTATAGCACCATGAGCTACTTACCCATTACATGCATATTAGTAGTATACTATCATTAATGCAAACACTCTATCATGCATAACACATCAACTGAATATAAACAAATGTAGAACAAAACAATATCATGAAATGACAATTTAATACTTATCTTTTATTTGTTTTGTGGGTAGACTCCTTCTTGAGCTTTCAGCTTCATCATTTTTTCATTGATAACAACATCATTTCGTATTCTTCTTCTTAAAACAAGTATTGAGGTAGGAGTCTAATCGCGAGCAATAATCAAACTACAATAATTGAATGATGATAAATTTATTTCTTTAAATTAATCATTAGGCTATCTTGCATTGTCTAAGATGATGTCGCTAATGATTCATTTTGATTCTCTTAAATTCATGCATTGACATTCATCGATGAATTTATCAAAGTGTGTAGATTAGCCTTATGATTTCCACATTTTATCATTCAAATTTTTCAATTTGATTGCTCACTAGAATTTGGGTTTGTTAATTCAACTCCTTGAAAACTTTTACAACATTCATGACAATTCTTGATTTTGCTCCTGAAATACAATTTTGATGAAATTTTCTCTAAACTTTTTGTAATCAATCATTTTCAAAAATTATAGTTTAGGCTTTTTATGAATAATTACTATGTTTATCATCAAGGAAAAGTCTAATTTTAATCTTGCCATAACCATAAATTAAGACATAATTAAATTGATGGAAAATTGTTTTTAAATTTTAGATCAACTAAATTCGATTAAGATCTCATTTTATATTGATCTTCAATTTAACAATTCTCCTTCGTTCAATTACAACACTTAGTAAGGTTGTGACATGACATTAATAATGGTTTGCAAAAAATAATTTGGTTATTCATCAAAAAATTATTATTTATCTTGGTTTAACTTGATTTCTTTTTGCTTTCACTTTTGAGACATAGTTGATTGGATTTCCTATCATTTCAACCTTATACATTTTGACTTGTTTTTTGAGTTGATAGTTTGGTTTGCTAGGGTTTTCATTTGATTTTCGAAATAATTGGTTTCTTACAAATCTTCTTTATTTATTTGATTATATTTGATTAGGAGATTTTTTTCATGACCATTTTTAGGTTTTTCATGTTTCTTTAAAGAGTTGTAATCATATATATTTTCTCTTCTGAATTGTAACTCACTTATTTTGTAATTATTTTTCATAAATTGCACAACTTAGAATCTAGTTTTTTTCATTTTGATTTCATTTTGTAAAAAGTATTGAGGAAAAGGGTTTGATTCATTTCAACCTTTCAAGCATGATTAAATGAATTTTATCATAATCTTAGGGAAAAAAAGAATAAATTTTATGTTAACAATTCTAAGAATTTTGGAAACTTGATGCAAATGGCAAACTCATATCTATTTTGACGTGCATCTTATATTCACATCTCATGTTTTTTCCATTCATATTGACCCTTTCGCTAAAATCTTAATCCTTTGTATCCTTATATTGTGGTCAAATTTAATATTAGGAAATTTGTCGTCATTCCTTATGCATGTCATGATTTGTGATTTTTACATTATTTTGTACAACTCATCTCATAGAATATGATAATGTCTTGATTTTCCCAGGGGTGGCAGGTGCGGGTGGGATCCTAGTAGATCCCGGAGGACAAGTGGAACATAGATTCGCTTGGGGACTGGGTCCTAGAACTAACAACGAAGCAGAATGGATGGCCCTTCTCCAAGGTCTTCACCTTATTCGGAACAAAAATATCCAGAAAGTTCTGGTCTTCGGCGACTCCAGGCATGTCATCTATAAGATGATTAATGGGTATCCTTCAGGAGATATCAAATGTCGTAGACTATATAAAAAGGCTCAACTTATTTTGTCTCAGCCCATCGAATTTTATCACATTCTTCGCCAGAATAACAAGGACACAGATGCGATGGCAAATGTTGGAGCTAGTCTCCCTCAAGGCCATTTCAGACAGGACGAGGATCCTCCATTCTACAAAGCCATTCCATGAAGAGAACTTTAAGAAACCTCCATCAAATCAAGAATAGGCAAACTTATGAAATGAAGCTTCTTGATTCCAAGGATTATTTTTGGATGGTTATTGTTTTTTCCCCCCTTGGCTCCCTTGTTTTCATCCTCTCCCTCTTTCTCCATCTTTTTTCTTTCTTCCCCTTTCTCCCTATTCCATCTTCCCTTTCCCCCCTTCATCCCTTTTACCGCCTCCTCTCCTCTCATCACCCCCTTCCAGCTGGTCTACACCCTCTCCCTCCCCTTGGCGGTCACCTGCATTTAAGATCCCGTCTTGTCTTATCCTTTATGGCAGCCGCGTGGATAGTCCAGCCCACCTCGACAGTAGAGAATTTAACTCCCCTTAGGCTCACATTGAAGTGTCATTCCTCCTCGCACGAACGAGGGACTTCTTACTCTGTCTCCATGTCGAACCTTAGCCTTATCCTGTCTCATGGTTACGCTGCGGGTTTGTATTCAGACTCTGCCATCCTTCTGCAAGAGGCAGACGAAACTGGAATAGGGAGTTTGCAAGTTCCTCCTTGGCATAAGCGGCCTTCTATCGTTGAAGAAAATCTCGTTCAGTTTGCCCTCTGTCAACGTTATTACCCTTCAGATCATTGGGGAATTGACTCTCAGGCTGAGAATTGGAGTAACTCAGCCCTCCAGCAAGCAAATCATCAAGAGTTGGCAGAGGTAGCAGTTTGTCCCTTGCAGTCGCAGCTGTCTCGCTTGGATATATCGTCCGACCCAGGCATTATGGCGCATTTGGGTAATAACCTTGGACTGCAGGATATCATGAAGAACTTACGAAGGTTATATGAGTTGACAGCTATAGGGGTTAAGGAGAGTAGAGACACAGCCAAGGAAATAAAGGAAATGAGAGAAACTGTTAGCAGGACATCTCTGGAAGTCAGCAACAATGGAGCCCGCACAGACGACTTGGAAAGCAATCTGCTAGAACTTCTGGGCAGAGTTGAGCGCATTGAAGAAGATATTCAAAGGCTCATTTCAATGAACCAGGAGAGCAGGGTCAATGGCGTCAACGACTCAGCACCCCAGCCTATGGAAGAAGAATCTGTTCAGCAGTCCCGTCCTCAGAGAGGCAAATGAATTTTATAGCCTGTTTTATGTCCAGTTTAGTAAGGGGTTTATGTTTCAATTTTGTATGAATTATGTTTTTCTGCACTCTGCTATGTAGACAGTTTGTAAGGGTATTCACTACCCGGTTAGTATGCAGCTCAGAAACAATCTTTTGCTCTCTGTTTTGGGAGATAGACCATGTTTGGCTTGTCGTTTTTATGCCGTGTCGGCCTTATATCTTCCTTCGGAACTGTAATGAATGGCTGTGCACAGCCTGATAATACAACCCCTTTTCTGTTTCTGTTAAAAAAAAAATGTCTTGATTTTCAAATTTTGAGTTTATTTACCTTCTTGGATGGTTAGCTAAAGTTTCGATAGATATTAAAATTTTCATTTGTCATTTAAAAATTGGCCATCTTTGTGAATACTTAATTCTTCTTTCATTTTGAATTGTGATACATGTTTTTTTGTTGAATTTTTGGTTTGATCGGGTCCTATTTTGTTTATAAGTTTTGGATTTTTTCGTTAAATTAATAATTTTTATTTTTGCATTTTTAAATTTCAAGTTTGTTTGGTTGATTGGTTTCAGTAATTAATTTGATATTTTGAGCTTTCTGATTTTCCTCTTTGTTTTGTTTGGTTGAAGTAAGGGGGTATTGTAGATATATAATATTGTTATGACACACTACTTGGTGTTGATATGTCTCTCTACTAATCAATCTAATATATTTAAGGGGAATCATTGCAAGGTGTTTCTTGCTATATCAAATTTTCTTAGTGTGACTTAATGACTCCTAGTCTTGAAACATTTCTTATGAACTTAGTCAATCAGTTAGTTGAACTCCTAGTTATTGTCACATCCCCACCCCTCTACTCAGCGGAGAGGACGCGACTAACACAGCTCTTCTAGCTATCTAATCCAGGCAATCTAGACCCATGAACATAAAATAAAATGCATTGAACTTAAGCATATACATATGTGTTGGTAATAACTCCCGATTCCAATCCATTATTCAAATGCAAATGCCTATATTTATACATTTCATGAGGCGGTTGATTACCAGCCTTTTCGCCTTCCTAGC
>LPNX010406451.1:40212-178215 GCA_001517045.1 Pseudotsuga menziesii
AAATTAGGGTTTATGCATTTACCACTGAGTCTTCAACGCAGCCTTCAACAGGCTCTACGCACTGCTTTATGCTTCAGCAAGGCTACACGCAGCATCCAATCTTCTCATAAAATCGCAGTCATATATCATGGCGAGTCTCTTCACGCAGCAATATTAATGGCAGCAATTTACATCATACATTATTTACACAACGCAGATATTAATTGCAGCATATACATCATACATTATTTACACAACTGCCCACACCTCTTCAACGCATCAGTCAGCGCGTGAACGTGATCTGAATTGATTTGGATATCTTGCCTTCTAGATCGTATTCAACGAGTACTTCCCATCTTCAATTCTCCAGGCGTTTTTCCTTCAATTCAGCTTTCTTTCTCCGGCATAAGAATCCTGATCGCGTCTTCTAGAATGAAAGGACTTTTGCTATCTAGCAGAGCTTTTCTTGAGAAATATGTGGCTGGTCACTGAAGTCTAATGGACCGCTTGCAGGAATGGGTCGCAGTTCTACGGCTCTCACAGCTCTCAACTACGGCTCTTACAATATATAACATATACCAACATTTCACATTTCAGCTAAGAAATAACGCATATACACAGCAAATACCCAGCAAATACATGGCAAATACTCAACACATATAGATTCAATATATTTTCAGCTCCAATATAGATTCAAAAACTTCAACGCATTCAAACGCAGAATCAATAGGCCGCAGTCTTCACGGTCTCAATGCATTTGATGAAGCGTATTCAAAGATGGGGTTTCACAATAAACTTCCGGGTAAATTTAGGGTTAGCAGTGGTGAGATATCAGTTCAACAACAGCATGCAACGGTCTTCAAGTCTTCCAGAACGCAACAATGGAATGAATTGCAAATTATCCCTCTTAGTAGCAACTGAACACACAGGATAAAAGGCACACAACGTCCAGGAAACTAAGGTATCACAACGTCCAGGAAAAATCGAAGGTATCACAACGTCCAGGAAACTAACAGGTCGCAGCCCACCAGGATGAAAATGGAGTAGAAGAATAACTCAGGATTAGGGTTAGGTATTGCATGCACGCAGAGAATAAACTCAGGCAGATGGAGTAACGCATACATTGCATGCGACTCCACTGGCAGACTGATGGAGCAATCTGGCAATGGACTGGCAAGCAGAATGCCAGGAATGGGCAGAAATGCAGCAGGAGTTATGGCAGACAACCCTGCTCTGATACCACTTGTTGGTAATAACTCCCGATTCCAATCCATTATTCAAATGCAAATGCCTATATTTATACATTTCATGAGGCGGTTGATTACCAGCCTTTTCGCCTTCCTAGCTATTCATATTCCTATTATTTATTTACAATAATCCTGACGGATTATTCTAACAATATGCATAAACATTCAATATACAGTGGAAGCATTTACATTTCATTCAACACATTGACATGTTCATCATATTTATAAACCAAATACAAGTGCAGAGATTTAACACAAGAGATACTTATCTTAGAAGAAGCTTGTCCCGCAACCATCTACATCGCTACAACGTTCCACCCAACCATAGGCCAGTGTGCTCATCAATCTCTCAGTAGCACTGCCACCCCCAAGCTGGGCATGATTCCCACAAGGAATAAGGAAACACTAGCAGACTCACACATAGCCAAGGATATAACATGAACTTAGCCAAGCCAACACAGTTGGGTTTATTAGGCTGCAAAGGAGCTAGAAAGGTTGAATGCTAAGCTAGTGAGCTCAACCACAGAGCTATGGACACCTGCACCAGATCTAGCCTGACTTATAAAACATCTACACGCCCAACACAAGGAGCATTCCCTTCTCTGCTACACAGTCCGTCAGGCTATGCCTTCCTTTCCAGTGCTATTCAGGGTGTGCAAAGAAGAAAACCAGCCCCCTAGATATGTCTGTGAGGTTCCTTCTCACACTAGTTTTATCAAGCGAGTTAATACGCCATTTCCACTCCCAAATCGGTTCAGATCAAAGCAAAATATTTACACACACCAGAATACAAAATTATGGAATTGAGGAAAAACGGTTTCAGCAACCAAACGAGTTGGTAAAATAGGGAAATTGACCCCTTGGTGAGAAATTCAAATTCAACAACTATAATGGGAATTCTATGAGCCAAAACGACTGCTACGAACCCCAAAATCATGAATCCTTAATGGTCGTTTTCTCAACAACACAAAAACGAATTTCCTAAGCATGGAAAATGAGGAAAACGTGAGGAAGATAACCCAATCCCTGGGCATTACAAAAATGACCTCCCATCCATGGGAAAGATGATGTAAACAACCAAAATCATGTATGGATACACACAGGAAGCTCTAGCTTCCTGAGAGACCTCACGTGAATCAAAGAAAATGGTGAGGAAAATGGAAAATGTGAATGCAGAAATGTCAGGAGTTCCAAAAACGTGGGGAAATACAACTACCCCCATGCATGAGGGAATGGGCAGCATTTTTGGGCAATAACTTGCCCCATAAGTCAAAATCCTATTTCCCAAAAACCGATGGCTTCTCCCATTCGAATTTGGACTGCCATACCTTACTCATCCCATGCAATAACCAACTCAACCAACTTCTGGTAGAAATTAACGATAGGGTGAATAAGACAAGAAAGGTAGTTGACAGTTTGATGGTTTCTCCCTTTGACATTTGGCTTTTCCCCATTGGCCCAAGGGTTTGAATATCCCCCCACTTATCCTTAGGAAATCATGCCCCCATCTCATTATTGTTGCATTGACATAGCTGGTTGTGGGTTTTTAATTAAATTGCATATTTACATGATGTCCAAAATTATAATGTGTCGGCTAGCACAAAAATACTATCGACAGCGATTTTTAATCGTCGAAACATAAAACACTAAATCGATGGTGGGGCTTTTGCATTTAGCTCCACACCATGATTAAATACAATATTTACATCATATACATTTCATGCAAGCGTGGTCAAAACCGGGGTGTTACAATTATTGTTCTTGGATTTTATTTTAAGAATGATATCATTAGCTAGGAAAGTTAGCCTGCCAATAAGTTTTTCTCTTAGAATATTTATGAATCAATGACATTAACAATCCTTAGGCCTTCCATGTTTTTTTTAATAGAAACAGATAAAGTTTGTATTTGATTAAAAAGGTTGTAGCCTAGCCAAGCTTACAAAGGGGGGAGTTCAAATAAAAGAGGGTTGATGACCTCTAACAAAATTGTCAGCCTTCTTATGAATACTTTGGGAGAAAGATCCCACTTGCTTCTAGGGCTTTTTCGAGAAAAAAATGATTGCTTACAAGAGTAAACTCTCACGTATTGAGAGCAGAGAAGAGTGCAGAAGAAATGCATTAAATGGAAGGAGAGGTGAGATGCCCCTTAATGAAAGGGTCTAATCGCTTCTGGGAGCTCGAAAAAATGTTTGAGGCTACTTCCTTTTCCCTGTGTTCTTTTTTGGTATTGCGCCCTCTAGTGAGGGGAGGAGAAGGGGCTGTAAAGTCTTCAGAATTAGAGTTTCCCTTTGACCCGAATGAAGGGACTAAGGACGCCAATCCTACTTGGGCTGGAGCCTCGTGACCTGATGCTTGGTTGGGATCAGGAGGAGCAGGTCCTAGAGAAGCTTCTTTCACGGAAGGAGCAACAAGAAATGTCTTCAAGGGGCTGGAGGGACCTGGGGGCACGAGCTACACCTGGTCATCTGTTGCTTCAATTTCTTGATCTTTGACTTCCTGCAAAACTTCAAAGTTGTTTTTGTTTTTCGGCGAAGGAGATTCTACGAGAGGATTTGGATCTTGAGATGAGCCCTTATGCTGTGACGCTTGAGGCTCCTTTCTTCGAGGAGGTTGACGTCGATTGATGGCTGTCTGGAACTCTGTATCTTTGGGAGCGGGAGGAGTTGTCGATTTCTATGATTCTGCAAGCTTGGGGAAACTTTTGGCAAAGTGGCCGTATACATGGAAAAATTTGCATTTGAATGGAATCTGCTCATAGTCCAGTTCTTGGATGTGACTCCAATCTCCTAAAGTAAGCTTTAGGGCCTCCAGAAGCCCTATTTCTAGATTTACCTCTATGCAAATGCGATCTGAACTAACCCCCTTTTGGATCTGCACTATCTAGGTAGCACCCTAGCTTATTATCGATGTCCACAAGAGTGCTTTTTCCCCAAAGATGAAGTGGGAGGTTAGGCGGTCTTACCCAGACTGGAGCAGATGTAATATCTGCTTCTGGGTTAAACCCCAGAGTCCAAGGGGCTAAAAAAAACCCTCTCGAGCCCATGAAGAAGTGGCCCGATCAAAAGACTATATCTCCTTATTCTTTATTCAGAAACAGAAAAAAAAATACCCCCTACCAGCTACAAAGAGAGAGACATGTCCTTGCAAAATAGGGTTCCAATGTTATGCAATCCAAAGCTCCACCACCTTAGGGCTGGGCCACAACCCTGTAAACTTATCGATGAGGGATTTCTATGAGAGAATGAGTGCTTTTTGACATGGATCCGAAGGAGAGAGCTCCAGAGAGGGGATCTCATCTATCTTCTTCACAAACTTGGAGGGGGCCTGAGAGGCTGCCAGAGGAGCGGCCGCATGAACTAAGGCCTTGAAAGCCAGGAGTTGGTCATGAGAATCCATAACCAATAAACTGTGAGCCGTTGGGAAGAGTCGAACCCAAAAATCACGTTGAACCGGTGCGACAACAGAAATACCAAGCAAAACACAGCATGCAAGAGACCATCGGGCAATCTAGATGGAAAGAGAAAGGAGGTAGCTAGGGAAACCCTAGCTGCGTATCAGAGGGAGCTTCCTTTCGTTCATCGCTCACTAAAACGATACCCAATTTAGGCCTTCCATGTTATTATAGGAGTATTATCTGGATTTGTCTTCCCATCCAATAGACAAAGTTTATAAATCTAATTAAGAAAAACTTTGGTTGAATAATAGGAGGTCTCTTTATGGAGTCGACCTAATCATGATCATTAGCCTTGTAGGGGATAACATCATTTTTTATCACCAGGGTGATGGATCTTGGTCATAAGATCAAGGGACATGAGGTCTCATCACAAGCTGACATGTTTATCTTTGGTAGTTCTCGTGAATGATGTTATTAATATCTAGTTACCACAATAGTAGTCTTGAACCAAATATATAATCAATATTAATTCAAAAACAAATGATGAAAAATGAATCTTTCAGTTATTTATTTCTAATGGATGGGGAACTTATCTAGATATCTTCTTAAGGTATGGAGTTCATATCTTTATGCTAATATTTATTTGATTATCTTTAGCTGTTGAGAAAGCATTTTTGATGAGGTTTATTTGCTATGCATACATTTAAAGTCATTCATCTTTATGAAGTCTCTGAATAATATTTGTGATCATTCATTTGATTGTGAAAGCACTTAAAGTTCAAACTTTACTATATAGGCTAGTGACAGGATAAAGTCATGTGGTGTGAAATTTGATGTTTCGAGGAAACTTTATTTTTATTTCCTATATCTATAATCTTCAGGTAAACATACAGAGATAATTGATTCGTCGAGCTGTCGCCATTTGTTGGCACCCCAACAACTGCCATTTATTTGTGCAAAATAAAGGGAACCCCCCATTAGAAATTTGTAAGTATCTGCTTTTTGTTTTCCTTCATCTTATTGTCCTTGCTTTGGTATGTGGTTTCTTGGCTTTCTTTCTTTGATCCTTTGCTTTCTGCGGTGCTTGTTCTTTGGCTTGGCTTTCATTATATAAGGATTTGGTGATTTGGATATCTTTTTCGTTGGCATCTTTTGGCCCTTTAGTCGATGAACAAAACCTACTCAGACTTACTTGAGCTTATTTGAGCTAATCATGTCCTTCGGTTTTGCTTGGTTGGATTTATATGATGCTTCGACAATTGTAACAAATTTTGGTGTGTAGGCACATTTGCAAATTAATGACCATTTTGGTAGATCATAATTAATTAACTAAAAGCTCAATTTTAATACTTTTGATTTACATCTTGAAAGAATTTATATCAAATAATTGGTTCCAACTATTGGTTTTAAATTTAAGCAATCTATCAAATTTTACAAGCCTTGAAATTTTTATAAATTTTATAATCCTAAATAAATTATAAATAATGAAGACGTGTTCATAAATAACTCATATTTTATTTTAAATAACTATATACCAAATCTTCCTTTATTGATATGTTCTTATTAAGATTAACACTTCTCCATCATCTATATACGTCTATATTTCTTTAAATAATTTTTCATAAAATTATTTTCACTTCATTCTCGAGGCATATTATTTATGATGCAAATATATTTTAATAGAGATGTTGTGCCAAAATTATTGAAATAATATTATAAGAAACATATTTAATGGAAAGTATTAAATCTATGGTTCTTATTCAATACTTTTATATTCTATTCATTGGCCACAAACATTTATGCGCATGTTATGATAATTATTTATCTAGATGGTGAAGTAAAGTTTCCCTCTGCATGTGCAACATAAAGAAGTCTAACTCGTTAAAAATGGATCACGCACCTGTCAGAGAGATGATTTTGTGTGGATGATTGTGAGCAAACTGTGAAGAATTAACTCAAACGGTTGAAAAATCACTTCCCAAATGGGCTCCTTTACCCTTAACCGCTCACAGTTTTGTAAATCTCTCAACAGATTGGGAGAAAAAAGTGCCCGAGTAGAGGTGTATTTTCCATAAATTTGTTGTGGCTGGTTTTGGATCCATTTGGGCGAATCAAAATATTGGGGGTTGGATTCTATCTTTCTCATGGCTCTTCACTTCTATAAATTCGAATTCAGAGGTCTGAGGAAGGGGGAGACTCTTTGAAAGGAGAAACTCAACTTTCTTCTTCTTCTATTTTTTCCCTTTGGTAGAAGGACTCTCTACAGGGCTGAAGAATAATTATTTGTTGTGCCCTGTATTTCTCTTTGTTCCATTTGTATGTGAGAGTAGGGATAGAGAGATTCTGCAAAAAGTGGTTCCTAGATATGCAGAAACATGTGTTCCTTTTATCATACAGATATATTTGTAACCAGAGATTGCTAATGTTCTAAGACTCCTTCAACTATCTTAGTAAGTCTATATTTTATTATTGTTATTTCCTCATCTAGCTGAATTTAATTTAAATACAATTTCTTTGCTCATTCTTGCATTTAATCTTTGTGTTTATTTGTCTTGAATAATTAATTTTATTGTGTTTAATTGTCTTGAACAATCACAGGTATGATGTAATGACCAATTTGAATCAGTAATTATTTTTTTAATTACTTGTTTTGAAATATTGATGTTCTTAAGGAATTATATTTTATTTTAAATTTCTTTAAAGTTAATTGTAATTAAATCTTACATCTCATTCATCATAATTATATTAACCATGCTCCTATGCAGTATAGTTTAGAAAATATATTAGGTAGAGTTAGTTTTCAAATTAAATTTTTAGTTTTATTTCATGCTAAAAAGCTACAATTTAGCAGCTGCTAAATCTGTGTATTTTCAACTATTGAAATTTGCATTATAGATTAGTTATATATTTCATCATTAGGATTCTAATTACATGAACTTCAAAACTCATAGTATTTTGTGAGATTCTCTTGTTGAGAGCAAATCCATATATAGAATTAGTTTTAAAAGTTAGAATTATAAGTTCATGCTTGAAAGCTACAGGTTAACAGTTGTTAAATCTATTTGTTTTAGCAACTGCTAAATCTATGTGTTTTCAGCTATTGAAATTTGTATCATAAATTAGGTTTTTATTTCATATTAGTTATTTAAATTACATATCATTTAGTTGTGAGACTCTCTTGTTGAGAGAAAGCCCATATAGGCAGTGGGGCCTTTGTTCCCGCGAGAGTTAGCTATTTCAAACATACAGAGGGTTGTTTTAAGTGCCTTGTGTGGGATTCTCTATGTGTTATCCATAGTCAGAAAATCTGCCCAACAAAGCTCCAAATGCATTTTGGAGAGATTGAATATTAAACTTCAATAATGTTTTAAACAAGTACATTCCAACCGTGACTATTGGTCATCTATCACTAATCCCATTCTTTATGTAAGTCTAAATCAAACACAAAGAATTAGATATAAGTATAAGACATGGATTTACAAACTTATATTCATCTAGAATCCCACCTTTGAACCTAAAGAGACATCATTTTCCTATTATTGAACCCTTGGTAGTTTGGCCCTGGGTAGCAACTGTAATATGTGGGAATCCATCAACTAGAGTGTGCTCTATATGGAAAGAAATAAATAACCAAGAGTGTGTTCCAATATTTAAATTTTTCCAAAACAACTTGGGAATGGGCATACAAATTTTGTAATCAATTTCTTCCCTCTCCCATCTATTGGAAATATTCCCACTCTCTAACAAATTTTCTTGGCCCATTGAATTCAATGTGGCATGGAAAGTTATTAGTTTTGAAATTATGTTTAATGTAAGAAAAAAGTAATGATATTTTCTTAAATGTTCATCACGACAACTCTTTTAATTAGTATGATGGTTCCCTAATCCGTGAAAACCTTCATTTATAGATTCAAGCGCAAGTGAAGAAAGTGTAGACTGATATGGTGTACTTTTTCCAACTGCTGGAATTTTTGGGAAATCCACATTGCACCATGGGTGAGAAGATCCATGTTGGAGTATCCATGGCTCACTCAACCTAGTCCTAAAGGTCTAAAGGGCACCCTAATATTTGGTTTAACCTTTCTAAGAACACTACAAAAGGTGGCATTGTATTGTATGGTTTCTCACTTCATAATAACCATACACACATCCCCTCATATGTCTTCATGTAGATTTTACTACTATGCATCAACCGTACTCGACTTGTCGTATGATGACACCAGTCATGCAATCCATCTTTGCAATATATTGCATGTGTTAAAGTCGGGCACTTTAAGTTCCATTACCATAGTCTAGACATATGATTGTGTCTCCCATTTGATGTTTAGTGTCATCGTACAGTATATTATCCTATACATTGATTGTTTTCCCTATGGTTGCATGTTTGGCTCTAATAAACTCTTTAGCCAACTCATTTTGGTCACTCCCTTGTTGAGCATACCAATATTGGGATGATCAACTACTCCCATGTGAGTGCAATGACTTTGGGCATGGCTAAGATCCCTTTACTTCCATGAGGAAGTTCAATTGGATTGGGTAACATCTAACCAAGGACCATCATGAGGTGACTGTCTCATAAATGGGGCATAGATTTCACTTACTTTCCAAGTCCGCAACGACTACACATTTTTTAAAGGATTTAGAGCACAACTAGGTGATTATTAATGAGATAGGTGCATAAGTCTTTGGTGGTCACACTAATCAATGACTTAAATTTTCCCTATCCAATTGGCCTTTCCTCCTATGTTTTGAGTTGCATGTGCCATCTTTTGAATAACTTTTGATATATTCCATTAAAATCACTTAAGTTTCGCAAGAGGAGGAGAGTGGAGTGATAAAAGGTCAACCTGAATAAAAACTCTTTCATGGAGGTCTTGGGACATGTTAAATCAAATAGAAACATGCCTTTGATTGTGAGGATTATACATTTTCTAGGGTTCGTGGAAAATTACTAACTTAGGGGAGAGGAAATGCACTTAAAAGGAAATCTTAGTATTCCATGCGGAGGACTGATAATCCAACCCATATGAGAGAATAAAGCTGAGTAGACTTGTGAGCTAAGAAGCTTTCACACCACTTAAATAAGACCAAAAAATTATTATGACACATATAGGAACCACACATGACCACCTTAGAGGCATGATGCTTTTCATAGAAGGAAAATTGAAAGAATCCCTTTTTCAAGCTCCCAATATCCATATAAATTTAACCATAGCACTCCCAAGTTTTCTTCACCTAGACCGTAATTATGATAGTCTCAATAAGAACTCTACCTACAAAGTAACCTAATAGAGTTTGGCAGTTAAGGCTATCATAAACAACATCTTCTTTACAAATAATATCACTAATAATTTCATTTGAAAGCATATCAATACCTCGCAATAGAATTTACAACAAACTTGCATGGGACCTTTAGATGCACCATTGATTTCTCCAATAATATATTTAAGAAAAGTATATTTTTAGTGTATAAAAATCAAATTTGGGTGATTGGGTCATCAATTGACCCCATGAAACATTATGGTGTCCAAGCTAGGCACCACTTACTATTTCATAGTAATAAAAGTTGTAAGATTTAGTTGGAGATGGCTAGAAACGCATCAAGGTCACTTAATCTTCCAATATTCCTTTCTCCACTTATCATAGGGCTAACCCTTGTAGCATCTAGGTAAAGGACATTATCAAGCTAGATATCATTGGCATCAATTTTTGTGTTTAATTCTAATCAAGTTCATTATTTGCATTATTTACCTCAAGCAAGATTTATTCCACATTCAAATTAAGATAAACTCATTCCATATTTATAGGTGCAACGCATGCCTTAAGCTTTTCAAACCTGGAAGCATGCTTTTGGGTCCAAAGATCATTTGAGTCATTTTTTATGTTGTAATTTTCATCAAGTTCATTATTTGCATTATATACATCAAGCAAGATTTATCCCACATTCAAATTAAGAGAAACTCATTCCATATTTGGATGCAACACGTTTCTTAAGCTTTTCATACCTAAATGCATGCTTTTGGGTCCAATGTCACAACAAGTGGAAACAGTGAAGTGTGTGCATTATTTATCTATGGTTGTGTATATCTAATTTGTATTTAATTATTACAATTCATATCAAATTTAAAATTACAAAGTTTTGAATTAAAAAAATATTACCACTAAGGGTGCCATCCTATCTAGAGTTGCAGCATGCTATTTATCTTCCCACCCGCTCCATTCTTCCACGCATCCAACCCATCCAACCAATTCATCCAGCTAGCCATCAAGCCAGCCATGTCTTAAAATTAAAATTAAAATATTACCACTAAAATTATCATTTGATTTTATAAGAAGATTAATTATCATTAACATTTTAAGTTGAATTTTAAAATATTTTATATTATAGATTGAGAATCTATTATATTTTTAAATATTATACTCTATATCAAATTTTAAATTATAAATTATAATAATTTGTATTTTGTTTTTTAAATATTTATAATAAAAACATTTAATTTTACCATATATATTGTGATATATCACATGTGAAATGAATCATTTCATTTGATCATTTTCAAATTTGAAATAAAGTTGTAATTCAAAACTTTGTAATTATATTTATAGTTTGGTTGAGGGAACATTAACCCCACCATCATCATCATGATAAATAAAAACATTTAATTTTACAATATATGTTGTGATATATCACATGTGAACTAAATCATTTTATTTGATATATCACATGTGAAATGAATCATTTCATTTGATCAATTTTATTTTTATTTCATGGTATTATGTTTATAATTTATGAAATGCTTATTGTAATATTATATTCACTATTTTATTTATTTGTTTTTACTTAAAAATTATATATTTAAAATTGATGATGATGATGATAATCATGGTTAGCATCCACTAAGACCAAACTTTGGTCTATATAATTTTGACATGTTAAAAGGCTAGGAAGGTCGGTATTGCAACAAAGATTATGAAACTGAGATCTAATGTGGGTGTACGCAGGGCACTCTAAGAGAAAGTGATTTTCATCTTTAATGTTCATCTTCTAAGTGAGATGGAAGATCATTTCCACCCATGATGTTTTAGGAACTGCCCAACGACCTATTTCACTATAAAGCTCATGAGAGTTTGTTCTTAACTTGGCTATTTTAATTTATAAATAGTAAAAAATTAAGATATTTTGATGAAAAGTTTAGTGATTTATTTTTCATTCTATAGATGTTATTTTTTCTATTAGTATCATATTAAATTCAAAAAATTATAAAATTTTAATGATAATCATGGATGATGACGATGATGGTTAACGTCCATGAGACCAGACTTTGGTCTATCAGACCTAAAAAAACCAATTAATTAGTTTGTTTTAAAATTGTATTCCTGTGCTCAAAGAGCTTGGTGAGAAGCGTCCTAAGCTCACTATAATTTTGACAAGTTAAAAGGCTAGGAAGGTCGGTATTGCAACAAAGATTATGAAACTGAGATCTAATGTGGGTATACGCAGGGCACTCTAAGATGAAGTGATTTTTATCTTCAATGTTCCTATTCTCCCAGAGACGACAGATCCTTTCCACCCATGGTATTTTAGGAACAGTCCAACGATCAGTTTCACTATGGAGCTCATGAGAGTTCGTTCTTATCTTGGCTCTATTGGTTTTTTTCTTTGAACTGGTTAAAACAGAGATATACTTTTGATCTTCTAGAGTAGGGTTGATGACCTCCTTATAATATCTTAATTTTCTTTTAGCCTCTAAATATTTCGCACACCACAGTTTCTCTTTAAACTTAGAGGTAACAATATTTTTGATGTTATTAATATTTTGCAACACAACATTTTCGTTGATCTCCCAGTGGTTTAACCATGCCTTAGTATCTTTATACCAACCTCGCTTGAGCCTTAGGTGGTTTTGGTTGGAATTAAAATCTAGCTTAGGAATTCTATGGTCTCCCATGTTATTGATTTTGTGCTTGTACAACATGAGCCTAGTCATACCTAGGCTCTCGATAGGGGAAAGACCCACTTCTATAAGGAGAATAGGATAAGGTGTATTGCTTTTAATTTTGAGGTTATACATTATAAAACACTTCTGGATTTGGTCAATCTTTCTCCAATATTCTCTAGAGATGTTGCAACCCCAAACCTCACACCCATACAAGATAACATGAGTGATTAAAGTTTCAAAGAGGAGCTTCTTTTTATCCCACATCTCAAGGTTTGCTGCTTTACAATTATTTTCAAGACCAAAGTAAGCTTTCCACCCTCCATTAATCCTTTTCTCAATGCTATAGTTTCAGTTGAGCTTATGATGAATATCAATTCCTGGGTATTTGTAAGAAGACACTTCCTCCAATTTTCTATTGTCATACACAAAATTAGCACAAGTGTCCTTCTTGGATTTGATAATCATAACTTTTGTTTTGTCAGTGTTGACAGTCACACCCATGGTAGAGTAGAAATCCTTAAGAACTCGTAGTTGCTTATCAATATCAAATGGACACCTTGCCAAAAGAACAATATCGTCCACATAGAGAAGAAGGATGATGACTATTCCAGCTAAGAACATGCCAATGCATCCTGCTTCTTCTAAACAACCTTCTAGCTTATCGATGTAAATTCCAAATAAGGTAGGGGAAAGGGGGCAACCTTGTTTAACTCCGATATTACATTTAATATCTCTCGATCACCCCTCCTTGCTCTTAAACTTGGCGATTACATTCTCGTATAACCTTATTGCGGTAGCTCTCAAATCGAAATGAACCTTTAGCTCTTCTAATCTATTCCATAGGTTATTTCTAGGTACCGTATCGAAATCCTTTCTAAAGTCCACAAAACAACAAAAGAGATTGGATTTATCATTACAACACTCCTCCAAAATTATCCTAAGCGTAACGAGGTGGTCCGTTGTTGAGTGTTATCTTCTAAAACCCGCTTGGCCTTTAGCTCGCTTACCTTCACTTTCAAGCCATCTGTTGATCTTCTTTTCTAGAATAATACCATATAACTTGGCTAAGGGGGGGTTAATCATAATTGTCTGATAATTAGAGGGGTTGTTTGTATCCCCACTTTTAAAAATAGGGATAATGAGGCTTTGATTACAAGGTTTAGGGAAGCCTTGCTTGACTGCTTGATTGAAAAGCTTCTGGATGTGAGGGATGAGGACAGGACCTCCAATTTTTAAGATTTTTGCCCGGTAACCTTCAATTATTTGGATACATAGGGTACTCCCAAAAGACCAAACACATTGAGAAACCGCTTCACACAAATAGATCATAGATCAACACACCGATGATTGTCACGTGGTTAAAACCCTCGAGAGGGAAACAGTCCACGCCCCCAACCAAATAGCTACTTGGAGCAATTAATTATGCAAAAGAAAGAAAGTTACATGAGCTTCTCATAATCGATCAACTAGCCAAGGACCCTCCATGCTCTTTAAATAGAGATCATGGACCAATTAGGTGTTAAGCCACGGATCAATGGTAGGTATGATATAAAAGAAGTTGAACCGTCAGATCACTCTATGTCTAGAACATATTGTGACTATCGGATTAGAATATTTACAAATGCATACTAATGCATACTAAAGAAACACACTTTTACCTAACGAATATATTACACAAGTTGATCTTAACTAACTCCTAATTGTCTAAATATCCTAACATCCCCCCTTAAGAACAACTTGGGATAGGATTGAAGGATTTACAAAAGTGACACTATTAGGAGAAGGAAGGAGGCATTAGAGCCTATCCCCCCTTAAGGACACATTCCTGAACTCCTAACATAGATCGAAGTTTAGAAAACTTCTCTTATGTAAGAGACTTGGTGAAGATGTTTGCAACTTGATCATCTATAGGGAAATAGAGAACTTCAATAACATGATCATGAATAAGATTTTTGATGAAGTGCATGTGTAACTCAATGTGTTTTATGCGCTGATGTAGAACTGGATCTTTGGAAAGCTTGATGGCATTTTGATTGTCGCACCAAAGTGGAGTAGGCTGTTGCTGCTCAAATCCAAACTCTGAAAGGATTTGTCAAAGCCATAAAGCTTCCTAACTGGCATTAACTACGGCTCGATATTCTGCTTCTGCTGAAGAAAGAGCAAGAGCGTGTTGTTTCTTACAAGCCCAAGTGACAAGTCCAGATTTCATACTGAAAACATAACCTGCAATATACTTTCGATCATCATAATCGCCAGCCCAATCTGAATTAGTGAAACCAACCAACAAAGTTTTCCCCCCTGTACCATAATGAATTCCAAACTTAATTGTGCCTCGAATATATCGAAATATTCTTTTTGCTGCTTTCCAGTGACTTTCATGAGGAGTTTGCATTTAACGGGCAACACGACCAACGACAAAGGAAAGGTTAGGATGGGAATGAGTCAAGTATAAAAGACTACCAACAAGCTGACGATACATGGTGGCATCTACTTCAAGGGAAGTACAACTGGCAGAAAGTTTGACTCTAGACTGGAAGGGAGTAGGAGTTGGTTTACAATCTTCCATGTGGAAACAACGAAGAAGGTCACAAGCATACTTAAACTGGGAAAGAAAGATTCTTTCTTTGGTTTGCAAGACTTGGAGACCAAGAAAATAATGCAAATGTCTTAATTCTGACATTTCAAAATTTTGCTTAAGACTAGATTTCACATGGGTTATAAGTTTAGGGTCACTACCAGTAAGGATAAGATCATCAACATAAAGAACAAGTATGATGATATGGTTTCCTACTTTCTTGGTATAGACATTGGGGTCAAAATGGCATCTAGAAAAATTAGTTTCAAGGAGAAAGTTATCCATTTTGGCATACCAAGCTCTAGGAGCTTGCTTAAGGCCATATAAGGATTTATTAAGGAGACAAACAATGCTAGAGTTATTATGAACATACCCAGGAGGTTGTTCCATGTAAATTTCCTCCTATAAATCACCATGTAAAAAGGCAGACTTGACATCCATTTGATGGACTTCCCAGTTATGTAAGGCTACAAGGGAAAGAACAAGGTGGATGGAATTCATTTTTGCGACAGGAGCAAAGGTTTCATTGTAGTCAATCCCTTCAACTTGGGAAAACCCTTTGGCAACTAACCTTGCCTTAAGTCTTTCGACACTTCCATCTAATGCATACTTAGTTCGGTAGACCCATTTACATTTGACAAGTTTTCTTCCTTTTCGAAGAGGAATAAGATCCCAAGTATTGTTCGCCATTAAAGAACGATATTCTTCATCCATAGCTGCATCCCAATCTGGATTTCCTGAAGCTTCTGCAAAAGTTTCTAGATCATGATTCTCGGAAACTTGAGCCAAAAGAGAAGAGGCTCGCTGAAATTGAGAACGTGTTCGACGTTGATCTCTAGGATCACTGGCAAGATCACCAGCTGCTTCACATGTTGAACGGACCCATCGAGGAAGCATTGGTGCTGGTGGAATTGAAGGAACATGAGCAGGCGGAGGTGGATTTTCATCCTCATTGTCATCATCAAAAACTAGAGTTGAAAACCTGTCAAGGAAGTTGGAAGAAGAAGAAGAAAGCACAACCGTTGAATCAAGCTCGTAGGCCAAAGATGGCACACCTGCCAAGTTAGGATCGCAGGCCAAGAGATTTTCATCAAATTTAATATCTCTTCTAATGATTATATCTAAGAATGTGGCTGAAGAAGTCTATAACCTTTTACATCTTCTGAATATCCAACAAATATGCACTTTTCACTTTTAGGCTGCAATGCTTTCCATTTTTCATCTGGAATGTGAGCCCATGCTTCACAACCAAACACACGAAAGTGACTTACATCTGGTTTAATTTTACTCCATGCTTCTTCCGATGTTATACCTTGTAAAACTTTAGTGGGTGTGCGATTAACTATGTAATTTGCACAATTTATGGCCTCAGCCCAATATTGAAAACTTAGTCCCTTAGATTTGATCATACAATTAGCCATTTATTTTAAAGTGTGGTTCTTTCGTTCAGCTACACCATTTTGTTGTGGTGTATATGGAACAATGTGTTGTTGTTGGACTCCTTGTTTAGTGCAGAAAGTAGTGAACTTGTTGTTAACATAGTCTCCTCCATTATCAGATCTTAACTTAATAATTTGATGACCAGATTGTTTTTCAACAGGGGCCTTATAGGCCAAGAACATGTTAAATGCTTCACTCTTAAGTTTTAAGAAGTAAACCCAAGTGCGTCTGGAGTAGTCATCAATGAAAGTTAAGAAATATTTGAAACCAGAAAATGATGCAAATGGAAGAGAGCCACACAAGTCATTATGCACAAGCTCCAAGGGAACCGAGGCATGCCAAGAGGCACGTTTATCAAAACTGTCCCAATGATGTTTACCGAGTACACAACCGGAACAAACACCATCCTTGCAAGATACCATCGGAAGACCAGTCACCATATTGTCTTTACATAGTTGTTACAATGAGCGATAATTTAAGTGACCAAATCGCTCATGTCAAAGTTTGCTCAAGTTATCACTATGAGCAACAAAAACTGAAGGAAAAGGTGATGACCCAAAGTTGTTAAATTTGTACAACTTGGTAATATCATCAAAAGTTCCAGCAACAAGGACATTTTGAAGATTTTTAAAATCCTTGATTACAACTTGGTGAGGTGTAAACGTCACATTTTTACCTTCACCTAAATGAGTAGTTTGACAGACTGATAACAAATTGCAGTAAATTTTTGGAACACATAGTACATCACTGAAATGACCATTTTCTACTAGAATTGTTCCAGATCCTACAACACTTAAAGATCTATCATCACCAACAAATATTTGTTTGATGTTACATTCATGCATAGTAGAAAAGATGGCTTGATCCTTAGCCATATGATAAGATGCTCTAGAATCAATGAGCCATTCAATTGAAGTAGAAGAAAAAGATGCAGTATAAGAGTAACCAGAAGCACAAAGTGTTATGTCCATGAGAGGTAGATTCTGAAGATGAATCTAGGCTGATGTGGTGTTTCTTCATTACTGCTTCCAAGGCTGCCATCTTCTTGAAACACTTAGATTCATCATGATTATCTTTCCCACAAAAATTGTAATGATGTACAGTCTTCTTTCCTTTTGTCTTGGATCCTTTGTCATTTTTTAAAGGAGTTGAATGAGAGGGTTTGAGACCCTTATTGTTTGGCTTATTATTGCGAAAATTTTGTTTCTTGGAAGGCTTAGACTTTTCTTTCTATTGGGACAATAAGGCTTTCCCAGATGTATCTGCATTGTTAATTATTCCAAGATGAATGAGCTTATCTTGCTTTCTAATTAAGGAATCACAAAAGGATTCAAGACTAGGCTCTTGATAGCTAGCTATAGTCAATGATTCTTTCATGGAGTAGAATGTAGATATAAAAAACAGAATATGTAAGTCCAAGTTTGGAAAGAATATGATAAATACATTGTTTGTCTTTTTTCTTAATCTTGCATTCTTCACATAAGAGTCTGAAAGTTTTATATTTAGATAAACAGTCTTGAATGCATGAAAAAAAAATTGGATTCAAGGAAATCAACTCATTCTCAAGTTGATGACCCAAAATTTCATTGCGTTTACCAAACACAAATTCCAACTTTTTCCAAGCTTGATCATGTTCATCAATTCCAGCTATGTGGAATCGCAAATCAGTAGAGATGGGCATCTCAATCAATCCACGAGCTTCATCACATCTATTTGCCCATTTAATTTTCTTACCATCATCAGTGGGTTTTGTTTCTTTCCCTGAGGTTATCCTGAAAAAATCCCTACTTCGCAAAACATCCTCCATACGAGATTTCCGTGAGAAATAGTTAGAACTTGTAAGTATAATATTACAAGGGGCGGCCATACTGTAAATTAATGGCTAAAAAAACAGAAACTAACTGTCTGGATGCAAAGAGGTCGAAAAAATATGCGGTTTAAAAAAAAACAGCACTGAATACTGATTCTGGATGATGAAGTTATGCTTGATCAAAGAAAATGTTGAAGATGTCTCCAATAGTGACGTGGCAGATATTAACTTGGCCAACTAAAAAAAGAACCCCCATCTTTCCAAGATCAACCTTTAACAATCACTTTACAATAAAGTTGTTTTTAAGTGAATCAGTTTTGTAGAATAAGTAATGTTCACTTTTAAATAGTGCGGCAATGTGAAATGCACTTTTACAATAAAATAATTTGAAAATAGAAATTGCATGCACTAAAAAGTAGCTTAATAAGACTTGAACTCAAGACCTAGTAAGGAATAAAGCAACTTTAAACCAAGTAACCTAAGTTTAAAATGTACATAAAAGAATGGAAAGAGGAAGGGTTTTTTTTTTTTAACTCTTCTCTCTCGTTTTTCGTGCTTGCCTTTTTTTCTTGCAAATCACAAAACAAAACGAAAAACAAAAACAAAAACAAAAAATTTCCACACAATGGGGTTAAATCTTGGTTAGCTTACCCAGAAAGTCTACGTTTTCAAGTTTTCTCGTTGTTTCTGACTTGCCGTGATCGCACAAAGTGCACGGCAAAGAGCATACAGAGCCGAGAAGACAAGAAAAAAAAAACTTTCCCTTACTATTTCTGATTTGCCGCAATCGCGTAAGGTGCACGGCAAAGAGCATATGTAGCCAAGGAAGGCAACATTCCAAGACTAAAACAATAAAGATCTAATAATAAAACTGATAAAATATGAGAAATTTAAATAATAAAAAAACAAATCCGTCATTGTAACATTATACCTTCAGATTTGCCGAAATTGGTGTTTCTAGAACAAACGGAAACAGTTTTCGATGAAATGAAAACTATTTTCAAATAGAAACGACGCTCTGGACAACAACTCCCACGAGCCACAAATGTACAAAAAATCCAGAACCAGAAACCCTTTCAAAATTTCGGCAACACCGGTTCTAGATCTTGATCAAAACCGAAAACGGTTTTTCATAAACGCTCTGATACCATGTTCGGGTACATAGGGTACTCACAAAAGACTGAACACCTTGAGCAACTGCTTCACACAAATAGATCACAGATCAACACACCGATGTTTGTCACATGGTTAAAACTCTCGAGAGCGAAAGAGTCCACGGCCCCAGCCAAATAGCTACTTGAGCAATTCATTATGCAAAAGAAAGAAAGTTACATGAACTTCTCATAATCGATCAACTAGCCAAGGACCCTCCATGCTCTTTAAATAGAGATCATGGACCAATCGGGTGTTAAGCCACGGATCAATGGTAGGTATGATCTAAAAGAAGTTGAACCGTCGGATCACTCTATGTTTAGAACATATCGTGACATTCGGATTAGAATATTTACAAATGCATACTAATGCATACTAAAGAAACACACTTTTACCTAACGGATATATTACACAAGTTGATCTTAACTTACTCCTAAGTGTCTAAATATCCTAACATCAATGTCCTTATCTTTTCCATTTGCCAAACGCTTAACCCCAAAATCTATGTCTTCTAATGAGAAAACTTTTATTGTTGTGAGCAGGGTTTCAAAGTTGTCTATGACATTCGGGGATTCATAAAGCTTTTTAAGATAGGAATTCCAATCGTGTAAAGCAATTCTATTATTATCTTTAGTTTTTCTAGTTAGAATGTGTCTCTGGAATTTCTCAGGAGCCACCTTAGAGAGGTGTAAGAGATTTTCTTGTCTTTTATGAATATATTATATTTTTTTCTTTTTAGTTAGTGCTTTGTATATTTTTATCTTGTCAATTTTAAGAGACTCATCATGAGCTTCCTTAATTTCTCTTCTCTCATTTTTACAATCTTTATCATACCAAGTGTTGGTTTTCCTATTTCTTTTATTACTTGACACTTTAATTAAAAACTTGTTAATAGAATGTGAAAGGATTGTCTTAAAATTATGATAGAGGTCTTCTATATTGTTTATAATTGATAAAGGAAGCAAATTAATTTTTAAATCATTTAGGAAAAGATCATTTTTATTTCTATCAAAGATCATGTTCTTTTGGCTATAAGGATTATCTTCTATGGGATCTCTATGCATAACAAAATTGAGAGTTACAATTAAGGGTCTATGATCTAAGTTAGGCTCATGATCCTTTAAGAGTCAAAATTTATTATCTCATTATATAAAATAACATAGTCTACCTACCAAGCCCATGGATACAAGTTATTTCATTAGAATTTGGATCACCGTTACAAATTATGAGATCTTGAGCACTACAAAGCTTGACTAAATTATATATTAAAAATCTATTTTATATTTAAATATTATAATTACATTAAATTTTAAATTATCATTTATTTTAAATTATATATATATATAAACATTTAGTTTAATAATATTACTTTCCCATAAAATCCAAGTAATATGTCTCTTTTTAAAAAAATATGTTCTGTCACATGTAATGAAGCATTCCATTTGATGATTTTTATTTTTTTAAATGACATTTTATAATTTATAAAACATCTATTATAATATTATATTTATTAATTTGTTTTGATATTAAAAATATATATATGTTAGAAAAATTAGAAAAAATTATTATAATTAATACATACTTGTTATTAATTTATTTTTTCATTTTTAATGAATGCTATTAATATTGTATTAAATTTAATTCGAGAAAATTATAAAATTTGAGCTATAATTCATACATAGTTGTTATTGATTTTTTTTTTCATTTGAATTAATGTTATTTTTTCAATTAATACTCTATTAAATTCAAAAAAAATTATAAAATTTTAGTAATAATTCATACATAGTTGTTAATAATTTATTTTAATATTATATTAAATTAATATATATTATAAATTAATATAAACCTTACAATAAGGGAGGGAAGGGATATTTTACACTAAAGACTTTGCTGTGAAATTGGCTACATATTTTTTTTTAAGTACATTTTGGTGATTTTTGTGGTTTAAGCTGGGTAAAAATATCGTGATGTGTATGGACAGGATGAAACAATTTTTGTTTATATGATCTAAGAAGAAAATATCTTTGTATGTAATTAGATCTTTTGTTTATAAAAAAACTACATTTTTCTTCTTAAAAATGATGTGAAAAGATCTTCTAAATTTAATATATATTTATTTCATAATAATAATGTATTTGTTTACATGGATTTAATACAAGTCTTTTTGCCTTTCAAGTATAAAATAACATTACAAAGTAATACTATCTCACCTACTTTAAATTGGACGAAGTGTCTTGGAAAGAAAATCTTTTAATGAGATAAAAGGTGTAAGC
The DNA here is from genome assembly GCA_001517045.1 of Pseudotsuga menziesii. NCBI lineage: Eukaryota > Viridiplantae > Streptophyta > Pinopsida > Pinales > Pinaceae > Pseudotsuga > Pseudotsuga menziesii. The sequence continues at coordinate 62,023 of LPNX010406451.1, forward strand.
TAAACTTTTAATTTGGTGGGTTTTTTTTGCCAAAATCTGGTGGAAATTGTTTAAGTAATTTTCAGTGATTGATAATTAACACTGGAAATCTCATTTTCAACAACAAATCTTGTTGCCAAATTTCAGCCAAAAATTGACACTGGGTTTTGCAAGATGCTGGCTTTATCTTTTGATGTGCACTGTGTCGTTTCCGTACTCAATAAATAATAAATTTGTATCGTTTCCGTATAATCAATAAATAATAAATTTGCGTGCGGTATACATTAATTCATAAACAGAATACACGCTAGTATCAAAGATTTTCAGATGTTGCGAATAGGTATAGTGTTCTGTCATGTCAAATAACAAGAAGCAACAAGTTGAGAGATTCCAAATTCTAATTGTTAAGACACTTGTATTTCAAGTTGAGTGCCAATAATTCAGATGGGACTCTTTTATGGATTTGATTTCCGTTTTGTCTGCATTCTGTTTCGTCTGCGTGTAGAATAAATTAATGTGAAACTTTAGGCCTGAACATGGGTGTGCCTTCAAGCAATAATTTACATGGTCACAAACCAGTTTGATAAGGTTTGTAGGGTCCATGCTGTTGTCTGATTTTTAAGCAGATATGGACGTGATGCTTACTCAGAGAGTGCTGGATTCCAGCACCTATAATAATATTAAAATTGGATATCATTATATAAATCAAGGTTCACCCATGGTTTCCCATCAGATTGTGTTGAACAACGTTGGGTTTTCAGGATACCCAGCATTGTTTCTGTATCAGAGAATTATTAGGCTTCTCTGGTTCACAAGTTCATTTTTATTTTGAAGATAAGTTGTAAAGCTGAGTGTGAATAGCAGCAATGACGATCAGAATCGATTTAGAGGATGGAGAACTGAGCGAGCAAGCAGATATCAGCAAGCCACTGATTCCATCCGAGGAGAAGACTGATAAAAAAAAGAGTTCCACTGAGAGGAGAGGCAATGAAGGCTCTATTGCAACTGTGCTGTTGAGCACATTTGTTGTTGTGCTGGGCTCTCTGGAGTTTGGATATTGTGTAAGTATAGTTTTGTTAGTATGAAAATGATGTATACGCATTTGTATAGTATGCTAGCACAGACCCAACTAAACCAATGTCTAATATGCCCCTCCAAGTTTGTGATTTTGTGCTGCTGTTCATATTCAATGCACCCAGTTCTTCCTCTAACTGCTATGTACATGTATACACATACAAAGTGTAAATGGATCCCAACTCCACTCTGGCTGTAGAGCAGAGATGGGAGCTGGGATAACATAAGTAGAAGTTGATATTGAAGAAACCTATTTGTGATCAATATAGAAATAAGGTTGATCTGGTTTGAGGATTTAACGTAGAACATGATTTTATAAATTTAATGTTGTGAGTGCACAGCTGAGGAGAAAACTGCATATATTTGGTGGATGAAATTTTTAATGACTTAAAAGGAACAAAATGTAGCGATATAGTACACAGCCATGAGCAGATACGGAGAGCAGATTTAAATGGCACCCATGACATGGGAGATTAATGTATTAACTCCTATTGAGCACTTCTGGGTGCCTGTGATCTGCCAATGATGATATGGGTTTACACTAATATTTCTTCTTACATTGCAGGTGGGCTTCTCTTCTCCCACTCAGTCTGCAATGATACAAGACCTTGGCCTTACTCTGTCTCAGGTGCCTTTCAATGACCCAAGTCTCTTCAACTTCTTCTCTTTTCCATTTTAAGTAATCCTGTAAACTATATGGAATATGGTACTGTATCTTGAATTGCTTATTATACTAGGTATAACCAATGAAACTAGTAGTTTACCTTGGTACTTATTGGACAGTTTTTTCAAATTCTCTAAGATTTAAAGATGCTACTAATTCATTGCATCTGGGTCTAAAACATGTTTTAACTCTTGTATACAGTACTCTACTTTTGGCTCTCTATTGACTATAGGTGCAATGGGTGGTGCAATTGTGAGTGGCCGCATTGCAGATTATATGGGTCGGAAAGGGGTAAGTTCTTTGGTTGCTGTTATGTAAGTCCTGACACCATGACAATCACACATGGAGAGATACCTTTCAGGATTGTTTTGGTTTGAAATGATATCAATTTGGAGTGGAGCCCGATTGAATCTCTATGATTGCGGTTCGGAGCTTAACTGCTATTGACTTCTAAATGCAGACATTGAGGGTGTGTTCAGCCTCATATATCACTGGATGGCTCATTGTATTCTTTTCAAAGGTTTGTTAGGTTCCTCATTTAGCTTAATGGGTGTTTCATTCAGTATCTCACACTGAAAAAAATTGCTTCATGGCAGCAAACAGATCTTAACTTTGTTCCTAGAAGAATAAGAATGTCTTGAAATGGTAGGATACCTGGACAAGATTCAAATTTGGACTATTGTTTTCCCTTTGGAATATAGTTTCTAAAACGAGAATAATGTACTATAATCTGCTACTGGTGCAGGATGCATTCCCATTAAACATTGGAAGACTATTTGTGGGATATGGAGTTGGCCTTACTTCCTTTACTGTATGTTCTCCTTGCTTAGATGCGTTGTGTTCTCATAGTATGGATAATTTCACAGAATTACCTCTTGACATAGATCACAGCTCATCCATTTTTATAATCTTCGGACAGGTTCCAGTCTACATCGCTGAAATATCTCCCAAGAACTTGAGGGGAGGGCTCACAATAACAAATCAGGTCTGAATTTACATCCTCTTTTCTTCTTTTTTGGCAGAGGCCCAAAAACTATCAAAATAGACACCATTTGTCAATTAGACTTTAGATGTGGAAAAGAGAAAGAGTGATGGATCTTTTAAACTGAGCATCACTGTTATTCCTCTTTTATGGCAGTTGTCCATAACCATGGGCACTTTAGTTGTATATTTGCTCGGGATGCTAGTTGGATGGCGTCTTCTTGCTATCATGGGTAAAAATGCTTGACCATCTTCTTCCTATCAAATACAGTATTACGGTGTTACGAAGGATCTCTAAGAGATCTATGTTGCACCTTAATAGAATCGATAATGCACATAGCCTAAGAAAAGATCTTATAGACATTGGAAAAATGGTCCTGGCAATTGGGAAGAAAAATGCTGTACTTATATTTGACTTGTATTGGCAGGAATTATCCCGTGTGTTCTTTTGGTATTGGGTCTCTTCTTTATTCCGGAGTCTCCTAGGTGGTTGGTGAGTAATGTCATTTCATACAGTTGATTTGCCAAATGTATTGCAAAATACTGTCTCAGATTAGTTTTTTTGTATGGTCTTACTGAAATTACTGCCGCATCTAAAATGGATGAATTCTTTTGTTTAATAAAATACTTACAAACATGAAAGGTCTACAAATTTATTGAGGAAATTGCAAATAGCACAAGAACCACTCAATGCATGATAATGCATAAAATGGGGCATATGAGAAAGTTTGCAAATTCATTGGTGTGTCTATGCTTAGAGTATTGGATCATTTTTGGTCTATTGCAGGCAAAGGTTGGCAGGAACGAAGAGTTTGAAGCAGCATTGCAAGCCCTTCGTGGAAAGGATTGTGATATTTCTGCTGAAGCAGCTGAAATCAGGGTGCTTACTTCTTCTTTTGTTGTTACATATATAAATTGTTTGTTAATCACCTTAAAAATTCATCAAAAATATACTAATCTTGATTGAAGCAGGTTGTCATGGAGTAAGCATAGAGGTAATTAATTTCGCACAAGCTCATTCCTTTTGGGATACGGGGGATTTTAAAACTCTTTTATCCATTTCTCTTGGAATACTGAGACGACAACCCTTTATGTTTCAGGAGTGTGTGGAAGAGTTAGAGAGTCTTCCAAAGGCTGGAATAATGGACTTGTTCCAATTCAGATACGCACATTCTGTTATTGTGAGTAGAACTCTTCTTTGAAATATTGTTTGCAAATTCTGTGACTACTGATTTATTAAAATTATCTTAGTCATTATCAACACGGTATGTATAGGTTGGAGTTGGATTGATGGTGTTCCAGCAGTTAGGAGGAATCAATGCTGTTATATTTTATGCTAGTGAAATTTTCGAAGCTGCTGGTAAGCAATTGCAACTAGCTCTAGGTTTTCATGTCAATTTGAAATATGTATCTGTCATTTTGGAAGTATAAATATGTTTCAGATTACTGATTGCCCATTATTGTAATGTAGGCTTTTCATCGGGCCATGCTGCATCTGTTGCTGTGGCTGCCCTCCAGGTGATCAGCTTCTTCTTCACATTTTCTAGATATCTTTTGCTTTGGCATAAAAAGAAAAGCTTCATGATTTCTGAAAAGCTCCCCTGAGATAAAACTTCCTGCTTCACTTGAACTAATTATTAATGTAGCATGTTTCCAAATTTATTCCTTCCATGTTGAGTGTTTTGAACAGTTTCTATCCATGATACTACTAGATAAGTAGAAAAGACAGAGGATTGCTTCAGCATACTACATTTAGTTCTGCTGTTTTAGCTTGCGACATATGATTGACTAGTGGTCTGACAAATCAGGACCCTTGAATTTTGCCAGGTGCCAATGACAGCATTAGGTGCACTAATGTTGGACAAATCAGGAAGGCGACCACTTTTGATGGTATACACTGATATTGTGACTAAAATTAGCCTGCTATAGACTGAACACTAAAGAGATTGTATTCTTTTTTTTAAAATAATATAGTGAAAATAATACTTTTTCAGATCTCAGCCGGAGGGATGAGCATAGGTTGTTTCTTAGTTGGATTGTCGTTCTACATACAGGTGTGTCTCAAACTTTCATTCTCTCTTTTACACACACAGACAAAGTAGATGTAATTTTTATTAATGTGAGGGTTCCATAGGCTACACTGTAACCATATGGTGTAAAAGTATGTAAATTTAAGTTCAGATATGCATGTTTTGTCTCATTTTTATGATTAAGAAAGTGATAAGGTGTGTTTCTGTATCAATATCCTCTCATCATATAAGAAACTGAAATAACGACATATTTGGCATGCTCTTGAATCATGAACCTAGCATAAACAAGAATAAAAACAGGGCTGGTATTAGAAGAAAGTTAGAAACTGCACAATGTTTCAAAATAGCTGGAGGTTTGACTTACTTATAGAAGTGTTCATGTTCTACCTGCAAAACGTCTTTACAATATAAGGCTCCACAATTAGTTTTTACAAAATGGGATCCATGTCCATCAAAGGTTCCTAGATGATTGACGTCTTACACCCTCGTATCTGAGTTCAAAGAGATATAGATCATTGATATGAATTTTACTTGATATACTTCTTTGGCCTTTGGTTCTTTCTGTAGCAGGGTCATGGAACAAATGGACATCTCACACCCATAGTGAGCACATTGGCTCTAGGTGGCCTCTTGGTAAGTTCATCATACGTAGCATTGAATATTGCAATTCTTCCTGTAATATCTTTCCTCTTGCTGAAATAACAATGTGTTTAGTGACTTCTTATATCCTTAATGATTTATTTGTTTTCTTTGATCAGACTTATATTGCAACATTCTCTTTGGGAATGGGTGGAATTCCATGGATCATAATGTCAGAGGTGAGCACTGAAAAGGAACTAGAAGTAATGCATATAAGAAAAAAAATGGAAAATTCCCATATCTATCATGTACTAACAGCTTTTCTTTTGGATGGGTTCAGGTATTTCCAATAAATCTAAAAGGCATTGCTGGTAGTTTGGTGACCCTTGTCAGTTGGTTTGGCTCTTGGGTTATTACCATCACCTTCAACTTTTTTCTTACATGGAGTGCAGCAGGTGATGAAAATCCTCCGTTGACATCATCCAATTATGCAGTAGGAGGCACTCAAAATGTCCACAATAAAAGACAGAATATATTTTGCATATGTCAAATAAATAGATATAACTAGTATACATGTGCTATTTTAGCAACTGCATGATGAAGTTTTAGAATATACTGAATTTCTCTTGGTTGGTGTATTGTAGGTTCATTCTTCATCTTCTCCATGGTGTCTGCATGTACAGTGTTCTTCGTTGTATTTCTTCTACCAGAGACCAAGGGGCAAACATTAGAAGAAATTCAAACCTCATTCGGAACATTTTTCAAAAGAGGAGCCATGAAAGCCAATGTGTGACTAATCAACCTCCCACTTCTTATCAAATGGAGAGCATAATGCCATCTTTCCAAGAAATACTATAGACAAACATTTTTGTTGACCATATGGGATCATCAAATTGGTCTACTGGTAAAGGGGTCTTTGAGATCCATCTCAAGTCTGCGAGTCGACCAATGTTTGAATCTTGTGTTTTTGGGCAGAATTGTTTGAAGTACATGCCTTATAGCCTACGCTCTCTACTATCTATTAGATCATTTCTTTAAATGACATCTTGCTCTATTGTAACTCCACCTAGTGATGTTTTCGATCATTCTTTCTGTACTACAGAACTTTCTTCTCAGAAGAAGATGATAATTAAAATGGATGCAAAAAAAAATATTTTTAACAAAAACGGGTAGTTTTATTGAAATAGGAAAAACAGGTTTATTTTGGCAAAAAACCAATCAAACTGGATACAAATTCACGAGAAAATGCTACATAACACTGTACAGGAATAGAGACGCCCAAACAGTCTCCTATACTTAGAAATTACGGAATAGGATAAAAATGGCCGGGTTCCCCATTAATACTGAGAAGACCTTGAGAAAGATGACAAGCTTGATTTGCCAAGTCATCCGCAGAAGTATTTAATCCCCGAAGGATATGATAGGAATCCACCTTATCAAAAGATTTTAAAACTCTCTTAATTCTCTGCAGAGTTACAATTAAAGAAAAAAAATTTAAACTATCAGAGGAATTTAAAGCTTTAATCAAAATTTCAGAGTCACCGAAAATTTGGACAGACTTATATCATTTGTTCTTAGCCAACTGACTCGCCTGAAGCAGGCTGTAAAACTCCGCCTGATTATTGGACATAATGCCGAGCCCCCAGCAAAACCTGGTAGAAGACAAACCATCCGGAGAGATAGCAAGACCACCTGCGCCAAAGACCCCGGGGTTACCTTTCGAAGCACCATAAAAAAAAATTGCAGCTAAAGATGAACTCGTCCATAAAGTGTTGAGAGCACCAATGTCACCTCGGAACCTCTACAGAGGGGGCGAAACAGATTTCAAATTAATATTCCCCACAACATTTGAAGAAGAACCCAAACAATTCATATCTCTGGCAAAGAAGATGCAGAGTGGCCAATTATTTCTCCTAGCCATGATAACGTTTTCTTGACAACACGCTGAAGTTTAGGCCGCTGATCACTGAAGAGACAATTATTCTGGGCAATCTACAAAGACCACAACAGAAATTTCGGAATTGAATGCCAATATTTATGCAAGACTGCATCATTGCATTTTGGAGGTCGTCGGTCATGCCAGACTGAGTAGAATTGGTTAACAGAATTTTGCCTTGGGCAAGAAAGATTAAAATAATGAAGAACCAAATGCCAGGCTTGTCTGGCAAATTCACAGCTCACCAATAAATGATCGGCCGTCTCATTAGTAACCTGGCAAAAGCAACATCTGAAAGGCCCATTGAATCCTCACTTCTAAAGATTGTTACCAGTCAAAATTTTATTTTTTAACAACAACCACACAAAGAAATTAAGCTTAGGGAAGCAGGAATACCATACTGAGTGCCAAATCGCTGAAGGAAAGGAAGAATTGTGAACCGACATGAGAGACTGGAACACAGATTTAGCTGTGTAAAACCCTTCAGCGCCCCATCCCCACCGATCTTTGCTAGTAATGTGAACTGGAGCTAGGCCCAAAAGAAGGGAAAAGAGATACGATTTCTGGGAAGATAAATGGACAGGGAGTTCTAGAAAAATCCAGCCAGACCAATTGCCTTCAAGATCCCACTTACATATATCAGCAAGGCGATTTAGACCATTATTCTTAAACCAATTCATTAATTCATGCAATTGAGAATCAGAGGAAAAAGATGGAGTGCCTAAAATGGAATCCTCCCAAAGAAGGGTCTTCATCCCGTTACCAGGGATTTTATACAAATTTTGTTTGAAAAACACCAGACATTTCCTGCAAGAATTCCAAATACCAGAGCCAAAAGAAGTATTTTCAAAAAAAAAATTTCGTAAAGAACCACCTTGTAAATACTTCATCCTAAAGATTTTACTAACAGGGTGCTTGGGATCATCAAAAAGCCGTCAAACCAGCTTACCTACCATTGCCAAATTAGCAAGACCAGGATCGCATATTTGAAGACCACCATCTGAAGAGGGGCGCATGAGGACCTCCCATCTCACCAAATGCATCTTTTTTTGGCCACCTTTCCCTCCATTCCATAAAAAACCTCTCATTAGTTTAGAAAGCTGAGCAGAGACAGCTTTGGGAGCAAGAAGCAGAGTTGACTGAAAAACTGGAAGCGCTGAAAGAACTGATTTAATCAAGATCAGTTTCCCAGCTTTTGAAAGCCACTGTCCCCCCCACGAGGCTATTTTAGCCTTAAATTTGGCCAACACTTCAATCCACAGAGAAGGAGGAGCCGGACCAAGAGTTAATGAGAGACCTAAATACTTGACTTTTTCCCACTTGACAAAACCAGGGAAGCCAAAGAGATCTGAAATCCGGAGCAGAGCGAGATGATCAATATTCCAACCATACACTACACTTTTGTTTTTGTTAATCAAAGCACCTGAGCTTAAACAGAAATTGTTGAGAATATCTTTAAAGGCCCGAGCAATTGCCATAGAGGCCCCTCCCAAGAGAAGAGAATCGTCTTCAAAAAGAGCATGATTGATTGGATCAATACCCCTGGCAATCTTAATGTCTAGAATATATCCAGCATCCTTTTCAGCGAATAATTTTCTGCTAAGAGTTTCAACCATCAAGATGTACAAGAAGGGGGACAGCGGACAACCTTGACAAAGGCCTCAAGTGGCTTTAGAGAAATCAGTGGGTCTACCATTTACCAAAGGGGCAATCCAAGGCTTATTAGTACAAGCTTTAATCAAGGAAACAAATTTTGAACATAAACCAAAAGAATGCAAGACTTCATATAGGAAAGGAAGCTTAACTCGATCAAAAGCATTTTTCATATCCAGCGTTATTATCATGCCTTTCTCTTTCCGAATGAAACTAGAGTGTAAAGCTTCTTGAACTTGTATGATGTTATCCACTATATGACTGTCTTTTACAAAACCCCCTTGAAGAGGAGAGATCAGCTTACCAAGCAAAGGCCTTAGTTTGTTTGCTAAAAGTTTAGCTATTATCTTATAAGAAGCATTACACAGAGAAATTGGTCTGAACCTGTCAAAAGAAGAAGGGTTGACATCTTTAGGGATGAGGGCAAGAAAAGTAGAGTTTGTGCACCCATCCATTTTAGCTTTTTTCTGGAAGGCAGTGATCATTCTCAGCAAGTCAGACTTGATTATAGGCTAGCAAACTTTATAAAAATGAATCGAAAAACCATCTAGCCCCGGAGCTTTGCCTAACTCCATGGCCCAAATAACTTCAACAATTTCCTGCTCAGAGAAAGGCTTCATTAAATCGCAGTTATCCTCAATGCTAACCAGAGAAGGAACATTGTGCAGAAATTTAGAAGACATGTCCTCATAGGAACAACCATCATCTTTAAATAACTTTTGAAAATTCCTACTAGCTGATTGCTTAAGAAGATCTCAGCCTTTAATGATGACCCCTTCTTCATCAATGATTTCCAAGATGTGATTTCTGGAAAGCCTGGATCTACATTGACGATGAAAAAAAGAGGAGTTCTTATCCCCAGCCTTCAGTCAAAGACTTCTTGACTTCAATCTTAGATACTCCTCCTCCTACCTGAAGGAAATATTAGTTTTAGGCTGGGGAATCTGGTGAAGAGCAATATGTGAGGAGGTAACTTCTCTATTTTCCAATTTAACTTGCAAAACAGAGAGCTCTGCAACTCTATCCTTCCTGACTCTCAATGGAGTTAGAAGGGGCAGTTTAATCCAATTTTTCAAAGCAAACTTAGTCTGTTTCTTTTTTTGTTCCCAGACAAAACTGGGAGATCCAACCACAAATTTGGACCATGCTTGAAAGACTGTATTCATAAACCCTTTCCATTTCTATCCATAGAGGACAGAACCTAAAAGGAATTCGGCCGAGCTCATCTTCAATTTCAAATTGCAAGGAAATCGGATGATGATCTGACACCAGCTTGGGGAGGATTTTAGATGAAATCATCCATTTGCTATCCAACAAGGGACCCTGTACTAAGAACCTGTCTAACCTGGCAAAAATACTCGCTGGTTTGACCACGTGAACCGACCAACATTAGGCTTTAAATCAACCAAATCCCAATCATGAATCATATTTTCCACAGCATCTTGCATGAAATCTTTACCACGCGCTCCTCCTTTCTTCTCACACGGAGCTAAAGTCAAATTGAGATCACCAGCGATAATAATGTTTGCTGGAGAATGGAGCTTGTTACCAACTTTTTTGTACCATAGTTGGGTTACCTGAGGAGCTGTCGGTTGACAGACTTGTTCAAAGTCTGATTCCAGTGTATCAGTTGATCCGTCTGCTTGTCTAGCCAATATTGGCTAGCCACTTTTTTATTTGAATAATTTTGACCATGGCCCCACGGGGTTTGTAATAAAATGTGCTAGTAGGGTATTTTTGAGTGGTTCGGTCTCCTAAGACGTAGAATCTTAAATAAGGTATTCCATGGATTTTTTTGCCTCCGACAATTATGCTTTGCCTTCAACCGAGTATAATTGACGAGGTTTTCTCCCGCTTCCTCCAAAGCTGGAATGCCCGATGTTGAATTCTGGGCCTTCGGGGGTTATTAAAGCCCAACTGAGTGTTATACACCTGCTATGCATTATTTAGATAGATCATGGTCATGTCCTAAGTCATTTGGACACAAAAAAATTTCGAACGGGGAAAAAAAAAAAATTTTATTTTTTAATTTTTAATTACTTTTCCTAAGTTTTTTGGGTTAATTTTTCCATTAATTAAATGGAAAAAACCCGTTCGTGGTAAATAAGTCATCCGGAATCCGAATTCAGTGATTGAAGGCTCTAACCTTAAGCCAAAAATCATTCTTGATCAGCCAGCCAGTCAGAACCAACTTTCAGATCAGCAATCGGACACAATGTTTTTTTTCTCAAAAAAGTCAGTTTTGAGGATAAAAATGATTTTTTATTAAAAAAATGATTATTTTGGAGAAAATTAAAACTCTCCAAATTAATCCAAATTCAGTGAAATAAAAGGCTAAATGACATCTCATAGAGCACTTATGATGATTGGAGTTATCATAACTCAGCTTCAGTCATCATTAAGAGAGCAATTAATTTATTATCAGTTAGCGGACATGTCATCTCTAGCTAAAGATGAGATGGAGAGATCTCATTCGTCCAGTGATTTGATCGAGGTGAACACTGAAGCTTGCACCATCAGTGGGCTTCCCAAACCTAGCTCAGGCTCCTGCCAGACCTAAAGGATGAGCTTACCTACATCCAGATGCCTCCTGAAGCTATTCACGCCCCTCTCTCCTCATGGGGGTGTCATCACATGTGTGGGCTCATCCTTGGCTTATTTTCAGTGCACAGGTTTGGAGTGGGGGCGCCTTGCCTGGGTGGAGGCCTCCCCTCACTCTCGATTCTCCGATTTAGGTCTGGGCTCTACTGTTAGGGGGCTAAGCTGGTTAGGGTTGGTTTTCTGGTTTTAGGGTTTTAGCACTCTCTCATTTGTTAAATAGAGGCTCTTTTAGCTCTATTCAGGATGGAGAATTTGTACAAGTACACTCTAGAAAAATTTGTAATATCTTTTGAATTTGAATAAAGCAAGAAGACTTTGGAGGTCCATGTGGAAGTTATTTGTGTGCCATGCTTCATCTTGTTCAAGGTGATACCATTCGAAGTTCATTTCTTTTGATTCTTAAGTATATGATCTTGTGATTAGAAGGCTAACAATCTAGCACAATATTATTTGATCTGTGCTTTTCTTTTAAGTTTTGTGGCTTTCAGGTATCCTCCAAACACAAGAGCTTTCGTTTGGTTTATGCATTCATTCTACAAGTGCCCAAGGGAGTCTTCTACTTTAAGAAATCAAGAAACGAAGGGCTTGCTTGCCTCATCCATCAAACCACAAACTTCGAAAAATTATATCGATTACTTTGATTGCTACAAATGGATCTCTATTTCAAGGTTCTATCTTACCTCTTTTTCACTTTTGTAGAAGTTATCAAGTCATGTAAATCTTTATTTTAATCTTGATTGGCTTCTACTAAGTTAGATCTAGGCTTTCTAGCCATAGATCTACTTTTTCAAAGTTAGATCCATCTTTCTAAAGGTCCATTTTTAAAGATCTAGTTTCATTTCTTTTTTTAAATCCATCTTTCTTTGTGCCTTGCAAAATGTGTACGAGTTTTCTCGAAAAATGTGCAAATTTTCCATTTTTTAGGCTTGCTGGTTTTCTGTATTTCTCATTAATTCTAAATTCTGGAAATTCATTAAAAAATCAGAAAAAAAAAATTCAAAAATTTTATTTATTTTAATTTTTTAACTTTTTCTCGAAAAGCGTGTCATTTCAAGCTCGCTTTTTTTTGGGCTGATTTTTTACTTTTTTCTGTTAATTCTAAATTTTGGAAATTCATTAAAAATCAGAAATTTTTCAAAATTTTTTTTATAACTTTTTTGACTTTTTCTTGAAAACGTGCAATTTTATACTTGTTGTTTTTTTGCTGATTTTTTGCAATTTTCTGCTATTTTCCAGATTCTGGAAATTAGCCTAAAATGTTAAAAAATATTTAATTTGAAATACGCAAAAAGTCTCAAGTCTTTTCGTCAAAAATCATGCATTTTACATAAAAAAACGGTGAGCTTGCCTGATCCTTTCCAAGTTTTGATTTTGGGTCTCATTCCATTGTTTTTATATTTTATTTCATCTCATAAGGCACTTGTCTTCTCATCCACTAAATCTTTTCAAGTCACATGTTAAAATTGGTTTCCTAACACTCTTAATAGTCCTTGTTTAGAGCTCTTATCCACAGGTGAACCAAAAGCAAAACCAAACAAGAAAAAGCAAGCAGAATTAGATCCAAAGCCAAAAAAGGAAGTCATTCTCCTTTGTACAAACTCATAAGAGTTTTTCATTTTACTCAAGTTAGTTCTCAAAAGTCCTGACAAGGATTAAGTTCCAAAGGCATTTGTACTTCATTAATAAAACAAAGCTAAGTGGGATAGGGCCTCCCATACTTGGTTTTTCTTCCCCATTTGGGGAAGAGTGTTTTTTGTTTTTACCTTAGATTTATTTCGAGTATTTAGAGTAGTTTCATTTTTTGCAAAGTAGATACTAATTGTTAGATTAGATTTATTTCGAGTGCTTATAGTAGTTTCATTTTTTGCAAAGTAGATACTAATTGTTAGATTAGCCCATTTTGTTTCATTAACTACGTTGATTACTTCATCTTTTAAGTTTTTGTATCTTTCATAAGTAATTCAACTATTTAAAGTAGAAGTCTCTTGAATCTCACTTTGTAGATCAAGAGTGCTCTCTATCGAAGAGTTGTCTTTTCAATGTTTAATAAGTTAATCAATTAATCTTTAAAGTCTCTTGAACTTGCCGTAATCCAACTCAAGAACACTCTCTATCGGAGAGCATTCCCACTACATATCATTGCATCAAGCATATAGTTTAGCTAAGTCTCTTGAACCTTCGTCATAAGACAAGGTCAAGAGCGCTTTCTGTTGGAGAGTCTAATTAATCAAGTTAATAAAATCTTCAACACACACACCCCTTTAATTAATTAACCCTCTTTCCTCCTTGTCGAAGTATGCTCTAACCGATCTTAGATCGGAATACCCAAAAACGGCATTGGATCTCTAAACCCCACAAGAGGAACTTAACTAAAACTTTTCCTCATAACCAACGCACCGGCGTTGTTCGATAAATACCGAGGCATGTGGGCAAATTCCAAGTGTGGGCGTCGAGCTACCCAATCCGGGCACTGGTAATTAAGTTATTGAACAGTTACCTTTGATCCCAGACAGGTCCGTCATGTCTTCGAACGGAGCCACTAAAGGTATTACCGGTTAGGACATCCAGCTACCATAAGCAAAGATCACAAGTAAAAACTCTTAAAACTTACCAAGAGCACTTACAAAACCTAACATTCACTGGCATCTTTTGGGATTCACATCATATTTACATTTGAAGCATCTCTAATAAGTTGACTCCATAGGCACTGATCCTATCTTGTATGCACTGCTAGTAATCTGGGCCATTTGTCCGTTGAATGTTTGATTATAAATCATATCTGTGAATGCTTTATCTATTTCGTGAAGCTCTCAAATATTTGTCTATCTTTTAATTTTGGTGATACTAACGTGGATTGCTTTGTCTTATGTTCAATTCATCACATTAATTATTTAAAATCACATTAACTCCTAAACAACACCCATCCGCATCCAAAAACATCTAAAAATTAACTTAAACATTGAGCCATAGAAAACTCTTTGTTAGGGACTACCCACCTTGGCTTCGTTAGGAGTTAGCCTAAACGGAGGAGTTAGGAGTAGGTGACAGTACCTAGCTCTGTGCTTGCCCCCAATGTCACACCTCTCCCACTTTCTCAAGTGAGGAGACAGCTTTCAGAAGATTTCTGCTACTGGTGTGCAGTCGGCAGACATCTTTTGGCGCCGTTGTCGGGGACAAATCTTTTTGTTCATGGATGGCCTTTGTTTCTTTTAGTTGTTTACCTTGTTTTTCCCCTTTTTTGGTAGATTTTTAGTCCAATCACTCTCTGAAATTAGACTTAAGTCCACCTGGCGACTCCACTGTTAGTCAACACCTCAAGGTATTCTACTAGAGGGAACTCTATAGGTTTGGTCGATTTCATCCCTGACCCTGCAAAGGTCTTGAGGAGGAGATTAAACAAACTATCTTCTCGCAGGATCCTTGCAGAACTTGGATCTGAGTCTGTTTCAGACATCCATATTTTATTTCCAAAAAACTTAGAAAATTTGCAAAATAATAACTGTTTCCTTAATCCAATGGGTGATTTTTTTACTCAACTTAACTTTGCTCAGATAGCAGGTCATCCTCATGATATCCCTGACAAGGCTATCGACAAGCTTACGACATATAATGGCACTAATGCCTCCCTCTCTGCTGAGCAGCATATTAGGAATTTCACTAGACACTATGGTGCCCATGTCAGGGGTGCTGATAGGCATGAAGATGTTTACATGACCTTGTTTGCCCTGTATTTGGATGGCGAGACTGGCAACTAGTACGATAATTTGTTGGACAATTATTTTGCCACCTTAGCGGAATTCAAGGATGCTTTTCATGGAAAGTTTGGCAACAGAAAGGAGCCTAGACATCTAGTAGCAGCTTTGACTAGCATAAAGAAGTCTGAAACTGAAACAACAGACGAATCCAACAACAGGTTCACCGAATTAGCAAATTCCATCCCTGCCACTTATTCTCCTCTAGCAGCTTTTGTTCTAGACTATTATATCGAAGCATTAAGTGGAAAAATCCAATACCAGATCAGAGACAAGGAGCCAGCTACTCTACTTCTAGCTCAGGGTTTGGCCATTAAAATTGATAAGAACATGCAGTCTTCAGGAGAGTCTAACATCCAAGGTTACTCTAGGGCTTCCACTCCTCTAAAAACTGTTGAACCTAAAGAGAAAGAGCCATCAAACGAGGCATATGAAAAGAAGCTCATGGACTTAACAGAAAAAATGCAAGACATGGAAAGAAAGTACTTAGCACAGATTAAAGAGGTTCAGAATTAAGTCATAACTGTTGAAAGAACTCAACCTTTACCACCTCCTAGAACTTTTTCTGCGAAACCAACATAGCAGAGAAAGAACCCCAACCATGAGCAGAGGCCTCCTCATCAGCTAAAGGCCACTAATGTGGTTGAACCTTACAAACCATTTTGTATGGCATGCAGAGATTTCCATGAGGAATCTAGCTGTCATTATGCATGTTATGTCCAGGAGCATGGTTATCCTGAGGGGTGCGATCCTAGTACGTCTGCAAGCGAGCCTGGATTCATTCACAATGTCTGAGACATCTATGTTGACCACAAGGATAGTTGGAATCAAGCTAACCAATTTCATCAACAGGTTGATTACTTAACTGAGTATTACAGGGAAATGCCTTCAAACAGTAACAATGTTCAAAATATCAAAGAAGACCGAGGGAATTAGGACCATCTACCCAAACTGCTCCAAAGGTAACAATTTCTGGCATTCCTCCTGAAATAGATGATAAGTCAAATTCTGTTGCTCTAACTTTTGATTTAAGTAGTTGGTTAGCAAACTCTAAAGTCCCGGTGCCCATGCTTGAATTATGTAAAATTCCTGGTCAAAAGGAGAATTTGTTGAAAATGCTTGAGCCTCAAATTAATAATGATCCCCTTCCTACCTCAAAGATAGTTGCACTTGAAAAACCTAAAGCTCCAAAGAAAGTAACTTTTTCCAACACTATAGAACAACCTCCTCCGAAAAATGTTTGCGGAGATCCCCCTGTAATCTTGCATACTAGGGACCCAAGAAAAGAAGATCACCCACCCTTCTACATGTCGTTGATGATAGGTGATTTCCTCCTGCACAATTGTATGCTAGATTCGGGATCAAGATCAAATATTATGACCAAGAAAGTTATGCAACAACTTAGCCTTAGAACCACTCGCCCTTATCAAAATGTATGTGCCATGGATTCTAGACCCGTCAAAATTGAGGGTATGATCGAAAGCCAGAATGTGAGATTAGCAGAGTATCCGGACATCCATGTTACCATGGATATTCTCGTCATAGTTGTACCGGATAAATGGGGCATGCTCTTATCCAGAAAATTCGGTGCAACTTTAGGAGGATCCATCCAAATGGACTGGACTTACGCCATTGTACCTACATCAGAAGATTCATTAGTTAAGTTACATACGGAGAAAGAGCGAAGACATCATGTAGAAAACCCAGGGAAACCATCAAACGAGTATGTCAACTACTCAGGTGAACTAGGGATGTACCAGATTAACTCCACTTTCTTAGAGCTTATCCGTGAAGAAATCAAAAATGAAAAGCTTAATGAATTATGGAGGATGAACTTTGATGGAGCCTATTCTAGAGCAGGAAAAGGTGTTGGGATAGTCATTATGTCACCTAAAGGTAAAGTTTTCAACTTTGCTTTTAGATTAGAATTTGAGGCAACCAACAATGTAGCAGAATATGAGGCACTTCTACTGGGAATTGAGATTGCCAAGGACATGGAGATTAAGTTGCTTGATATTAAAGGGGACTTTGATTTGATTGTCTAACAAGTTAAGGGTCAGTTTGCATGCAAGTGTCAAGACTTAAGAAATATAGAAATTCAATCTGGGATACAATGGAATTCTTTGATGCCTTTAACTTAGAAGCAGTCCCTGGAGATCAGAATAGTGCCTCCGACAAGCTTGCAGTTTCAGCGTCAACTCTTTAGTCGTCGGATGAGATGTTAAAGGGGGATTTTCCTTTAGAGATTAACTTCAGACCTTCTATCCCTGATAATCTTGAACATTGGTAGGTTTTCCAAGATGATGCACAAATTCTGAAATTTATTAATCAGATTGATGAATTTTCCAATTATAAAGCCAATGAACGTGAGGAAGGTAAAGAATATAAGGATGAGGGTAACCATTTCAATCTTGTAACACGTGGCCTTGTTGCCTTAGAAAACATTTTTGATAGACAGGATAGAAGAAAGAGCAATATCGAGCAAATGAAGCCAGATGATTACATTGAAATTAACATTGGGATGAAAACAGAACCAAAAATCATAAAAATTGGAAAAGGTACTTCCGAAAAAGAAAGAAACAGCCTCATAAATCTGGTTAAAGAGCATAGGGATGTATTTGCCTTTATTTATGACGAGCTCAAAACTTATAGGGAAGACGTATTCCAACATACTATTAGCTTGAAACCAGAATGTCAAAAGGCAAGCCTTTCAGATAAAAACTTAGGCAAATAAACCCTAAGTTAGCACTGATCATTTAAAAGGAGTTTAAAAAAATGCTAGCAGCAGGAATAATAGCGCCTACAAGACATTCAACATGGTGCTATAACTTAGTCGTAGTTAGAAAGAAGAACGGGAGCATAAGGATATGTATAGATTTCAGGAATCTAAACATAGCGTGTCAAAAGGACAATTACCCCCTCCCCAACATGGAGACCCTCCTCCAACTGGTCACTAGATCGAGCATGATGTCAATGCTGGATGGTTTTTCAGGCTACAACCAGGTAGTCATTCAAGAGGAAGATAGGCATAAGACCACCTTCACAACTCCTTGGGGCACTTTTGAATATCTTAGAATGCCCTTTGGCCTTTTAAACGCAGGAGCTACTTTCCAAAGGGCCATGAATTATGCCTTTAAGGAGCTGATCGAAAAAATCTTTGAGATCTACCAGGATGATCTCACTGTTTTTTCGAAGGAGAGATCCAGCCATGTTGGTCATCTCAGGCAGATTTTCGAGCGGTGTAGGAAGTATGGCATTTCTTTAAATCCAGCTAAGTCGGTCTTAGGTATTGAAAAAGGAAAGCTTTTAGGTCACATTATCAACAAAGACGGGGTCAAAGTTGATCCTGAAATGATAAAAGTTATACAAAATATTCCCCTTCCCAGAAATGTTAAAGGTCTCCAATCATTTAATGGTCACACTAACTTCATCGGGAGATTCATTCCCAACCTGGCAGAACTCATGAATCCTATGTAGGCTCTCCTAAAGAAAAATGTTAAATTCATATGGACTGATGAAGGAAGGAATTCTTTTGACACTATTAAAGATGCCATTTCCAAGTCTCCGGTCTTAGTCAGCCCTGACTATACTAAGGATTTCATGATCTTCTCATTTGCTTCTGAAGATACTATTGCGGGTGTGTTGCTACAAAAGAACAATGAAGGGTTTGAGAAACCTATAGCATTCATGAGTAGAGCCTTGCAGAATTCCGAGCTAAAGTATACCATCATGGAGAAGCAAGCTTATGCCTTAGTCAAATCATTAAAACACTTCAGAACTTATATCGGGTATTCCAAGGATATCGGATATGTTCCCCACACTGCAGTCAAGGATATCCTTTCTCAAAAGGATTGTTTAGGAATAAGGGGTATATGGGTATCCAAGATTCAGGAATATGACCTTGAGATAAAGCCCACTAAATTAATCAAGGGACAGGGCCTCGCAAAAATGCTTACTCAGAAGAATGAAGAATCCATTGAGATGATTGCAAAAAATGATATCCCACATCCTACCATGACTCCTACCCTTCAAAACCTTGACAACCATTGGTATTCAGACATCATTTTCTTTCTCCTCCACCTCACTTGCCCGGATCACCTCAAAGGACACAAACGTAGGGCTTTGAGACTTAAGACCGCTAGGTATTGCCTTACCCAAGAGGGTCTGGGTTGGAGGAACCCAGATGGTATTATACTTAGGTGCATCAACGAACAGGATTCTAAGAAGATATTAGCGGAGTTTCACTCAGGATTTTGTGGAGGCCACTATGCAGCAAATACAACTGCCCACAAAATATTGAGAGAGCTGGTTACTATTGGCGAACCATTTTTTCAGATGCTCACAAGCATATCAAGTGTTGCCAAGAGTGTCAGCTGTTCACTGGGAAGCAGAAGTTGGCAGCTCTTCCCCTTACTTCGGTTGTTGTCCTTGCCCCTTTTCAGCAGTGGGGGCTTTATTTTATTGGAAAATTCAAGGATAACTCCAGCAATGGTTTTTGTTGGATTCTCACAGCAACCGATTATTTCACCAAGTGGGTAGAGGCTATACCCACTAAAACTGCCACTGAGAAAGTTGTTATAGACTTCATCGAGTAAAGAATCATCACCAGATTCGGGACTCCCTTAAAAATAACAACCGATAATGCCAAAGCCTTCAGTTCCGAAAAAATGAATGACTTATGTTTTAAGTATGGCATTATCCTATCCCACTCATCTGATTATTACCCACAGGGCAATGGACTTGCTAAGTCCACCAATAAAAATTTAATGTCAATCCTCAAGAAGACTGTGGGGGATAATAAGAGATCATGGGATAGTAAAATTAAGTATTCTGTGTGGGTGGATAGAATCACTAAGAATAACTCAACTGGTAAATCACCTTTTGAGCTGGTGTATGGACTCACAGCCACCCTTCCGGTCAGTATGCAGATTCCGATCTTCAGGATGCTAAGTGAGTATGGAACAGAACAGGCAGAAATGGAGCAGAGAATAAACCAGATTATAGAATTGAATGAATCCCAAAGAGCTGCCCTTGATCAATCACTCGGACATTAGGAAAGTATGAAGGGCACTTTTGATAAGTCAGCCAGGCCAAGAGCTTTCCAAATTGGAGATATTGTTCTCTTATGAGATAAAAGAATGGAGAAGCATGTAAAACATGGGAAATTTGATAGCCTTTGGAAAGACCCGTTTATCATCCGCGACACGGATGGCACCAATTCTTTTTTCCTTAACATTATGGATGGAGAAATTTTAAACCTGCCCATGAATGGCCAACACTTGAAACATTTTTATTGAAACAACCTCCAAGATGACCAAGGGGTGATCACAGGGCTTTTCTAAACCCATCATTGTTGTATTTCTATGTACTTTACTTTTGTATCATATGTTATGTATCATAACTTTGTAGAATGCTTCATTACAGCTCTTTCTTTTGTATACTAGCATTTGTATCATATTTCATTCTATATATGCCGAAAAAGAAGAAGTTTATTTCCATGTACTTTATTTCAAAAAAACAAAAAATATTTTCTGGTATTTCATCATGGCATATTTTTATCACATACATGGAACTTAGACACTTATATTTACATGCAAGTACTAGAGATTCCTGGATTCTCGGGCACTCTTTTTTATCAATAGATCAAGCAAGTACATGTCCCACAGTTGGAGCTAGATGTTAACAACTTTTTTGTACCATAGTTGGGTTACTTGAGGAGTCGTCAGTTGACACACTTGTTCAAAGTCTGATTTCAGTGTATCAGTTGATCTGTCTGCTTGTCTAGCCAATATTGGCTAGCCACTTTTTTATTTGAATAGTTTTGACCATGGCCCCACGAGGTTTGTAATAAAATGTGCTAGTAGGGTATTTTTGAGTGGTTCGGTCTCCTAAGACGTAAAATCTCAAATAAAATATTCCAAAGAGCTTTTTGCCCCTGACAATTATGCTTTGCCTTCAGCCAAGTATAATTGACGAGGTTTTATGTCGCTTCCTCCAAAGCTGGAATGCCCGATGTTGAATTCTGGGCCTTGGGGGGTTATTAGAGCCCAACTGAGTGTTATAAACCTACTAGGAATTATTTAGATAGATCATGGTCATGTCCTAAGTCATCTGGACACAAAAAAATTTCGAAAAAATCTTTTTCGAACGGGGAAATTTTTTTTAATTTTTTAATTTTTAATTACTTTTCCTAAATTTTTGGGGTTAATTTTTCCATTAATTAAATGGAAAAAAACCCGTTCGTGGTAAATAAGTCATCTGGACTCCGAATTCAATGATTAAAGGCTCTAACCTTAAGCAAAAAATCATTCTTGATTAGTCAGCCGGTTAGAACCAACTTTCAAATCAGCAATCGGACACATAATGCATTTTTTCTCAAAAAAGTCAGCGTTGAGGATAAAAATGATTTTTTATTAAAAAAATGATTATTTTAGAGAAAATTAAAACTCTCCAAATTAATCCAAATTCAATGAAATAAAAGGCTAAATGACATCTCATGGAGCACTTATGATGATTGGAGTTATCATAACTCAGCTTCAGTCATCATTAAGAGAGCAATTAATTTATTATCAATTAGCAAACATGTCATCTCCAGCTAAAGATGAGATGGAGAGCTCTCATTCGTCCGGTGATTTGATCGAGGTGAAGACTGAAGCTTGCACCATCAATCGGCTTCCCAAACCTATCTCAGGTTCCTGCCAGACCTAAAGGATGAGCTTACCTACATCCAGATGCCTCCTGAAGCTATTCACGCCTCTCTCTCCTCATGAGGGCGTCATCACACGTGTGGCCTCATCCTTGGCTTGTTTTCAGTGCACAGGTTTGGAGTGGGGGCGCCTTGCCTGGGTGGAGGCCTCCCCTCACTCTCGGTTCTTCGATTTAGGTCTGGGCTCTGTTGTTAGGTGGCTAAGTTGGTTAGGGTTGGTTTTTTTTGTTTTAAGGTTTTAGCACTCTCTCATTTGTTAAATAGAGGCTCTTTCGGCTCTATTCAGGACGGAGAATTTGTACAAGTACACTTTAGAAAAATTTGTAATATCTTTTGAATTTGAATAAAGCAAGAAGACTTTGGAGGTCCATGTGGAAGTTATTTGTGTGCCATGCTTCATCTTGTTCAAGGCGATACCATTCTTAGTTCATTCCTTTTGATTCTTAAGTATATAATCTTGTGATTAGAAGGCTAACAATCTAGCACAATATTATTTGATCTATGATTTTCTTTTTTAAGTTTTGTGGCTTTCAGGTATTCTCCCAAACACAAGAGCTCTCGTTTGGTTTATGCATTCATTCTACAAGTGCCCAAGGGAGTCTTCTACTTTAAGAAATCAATAAACGAAGGGCTTGCTTGCCTCATCCATCAAACCACAAACTTCAAAAAATTCTATCGGTTACTTTGATTGCTACAAGTGGATCTCTATTTTCAAGGTTCTATCTTACCTCTTTTCCACTTTTGTAGAAGCTATCAAGTCATTTAAATCTTTATTTTAAGCTTGTTTGGCTTCTACTAAGTTAGATCTAGGCTTTCTAGCCTTAGATCTACTTTTTCAAAGTTACATCCATCTTTCTAAAGGTCCATTTTTAAAGATCTAGTTTCATTTCCTTTTTTAAATCCATCTTTCTTTGTGCCTCGAAAAACGTGCAAATTTTCCATTTTTTTGGCTTGCTGGTTTTCTGTATTTCTCATTAATTCTAAATTCTGGAAATTCATTAAAAAATCAGAATAAAAAAAAAAAAAAAAAAAAAAAATCAAAAATTTTATTTTTTTTAATTTTTGACTTTTTTCTCGAAAAGCGTGCCATTTCAAGCTCGCTGTTTTTTGGCCTGATTTTTTATCTTTTTCTGTTAATTCTAAATTCTGGAAATTCATTAAAAATCAGAAATTTTTCAAATTTTTTTTTTTATTTTTTTGACTTTTTCTCGAAAAACGTTCAATTTTGTACTTGTTGTTTTTTCACTGATTTTCTATAATTTTCTTCTATTTTCTAGGTTCTAGAAATTAGCCTAAAATGTTAAAAAATATTTAATTTGAAATAAGCAAAAAGTCTCAAGTCATTTCGTCAAAAATCATGCATTTTACATAAAAAACAGTGAGTTTGTCTGATCCTTTCCAAGTTTTGATTTTGGGTCTCATTCCATTGTTTTGATCTTTTATTTCATCTCATAAGGCACTTGTCTTCTCATCCACTTAATCTTTTCGAATCACAAGTTAAAATTGGTTTCCTAACACTCTTAATAGTCCTTGTTTAGAGCCCTTATCCACAGGTGAACCAAAACCAAAACCAAACAAGAAAGAGCAAGTAGAACTAGATCCAAAGCCAAAAAAGGAAGTCATTCTCCTTTGTACAAACTCATAAGAATTTTTCATTTTACTTAAGTTAGTTCTTAAAAGTCCTGACAAGGATTAAGTTCCAAAAGTATTTGTACTTCATTAATAAAACAAGGCTAAGTGGGATAGGGCCTCCCATACTTGGTTTTTCTTCCCCATTTGGAAAAGAGTGTTTTTTGTTCTTAGCTTAGATTTATTTCGAGTAGAGTAGTTTCATTTTTTGCAAAGTAGATACTAATTGTTAGATTAGATTTATTTCGAGTACTTAGAGTAGTTTCATCTTTTGCAAAGTAGATACTAATTGTTAGATTAGCCCATTTTGTTTCATTAACTACGTTGATTACTTCATCTTTTAAGTTTTTGTATCTTTCATAAGTAATTCAACTGTTTAAAGTAGAAATCTCTTGAATCTCACTTTGTAGATCAAGAGTGCTCTCTATCGGAGAGTTGTCTTTTCATTGTTTAATAAGTTAATAAGTTAATCTTGAAAGTCTCTTAAACTTGTCGTAATCCAAGTTAAGAGCACTCTCTATCGGAGAGCATTCCCACTGCATATCCTTGCATCAAGCATATAGTTTAGCTAAGTCTCTTGAACCTTCGTCATAAGACAAGGTCAAGAACGCTCTCTGTCGGAGAGTCTAATTAATCAAGTTAATAAAATATTCAACACACACACCCCTTTAATTAATAAAGCCCCTTTCCTCCTTGCCGGAGTATGCTCTGACCGATCTTAGATCGGAATACCCAGAAACGGCATTGGATCTCTAAACCCCACAAGAGGAACTTAGCTAAAACTTTTCCCCATAACCAACGCACTGGCGTTGTTCGATAAATACCGAGGCATGCGAGCAAATTCCAAGTGTGGGCGTCGGGCTACCCAATCTGGGAACTAGTAGTTAAGTTATTGAACACTTACCTTTGAACCTAGACAGATCCGTCATGTCTTCGAACAGAGCCACTGAAGGTATTACTGATTAGGACATCCAGCTACCATAAGCGAAGATCACAAGTAAAAACTCTTAAAATTTATCAAGAGCACTTACAAAACCTAACATTCACTGGCATCTTTTGGGATTCACATCATATTTACATTTGAAGCATCTCTGATAAGTTGACTCCATAGGCACCGGTCCTATCTTGTACGCACTGCTAATAATCTGGGCCATTTGTCCGTTGAATGTTTGATTATAAATCATATCTGTGAATGCTTTATCTATTTCGTGAAGCTCTCAAATATTTGTCTATCTTTTAATTCTGGTGATAACAACGTGGATTGTTTTGTCTTATGTTCAATTCATCACATTAATCATTTAAAATCACATTAACTTCTAAACAACACCCATCCGCATCCAAAAACATCTAAAAATTAACTTAAACATTGAGCCATAGAAAACTCTTTGTTAGGGACTACCCTCCTTGGCTTCGTTAGGAGTTAGCCTAAACGGAGGAGCTAGGAGTAGGTGACAGTACCTAGCTCTATGCTTGCCCCCAAGGTCACACATCTCCCACTTTCTCAAGTGAGGAGACAGCTTTCGGAAGATTTATGCTGTTGGTGTGCAATCGGCGAACAACAGAGCTCAAGGAAATAAAAAATCGATTGCTAGCAATCTTTTTTTTCACCGTAATTAAAAAGAACGTAAAGGTTGAATAGGGAAATAGTGAACTTACTGTTAATATGAACAAGCTCTGTAAAGATCCAATGCTGAGTTACATACTCATTTAAAAGCTGAAAATTATCTTTGCCCCATAATGTGGCATGCCCCCCACAGGAACCTCTAGCGTTGACCACCTTACCAGAAGTCATATTCCACTTGTTTTCGCTGATGAGAAGGAGAGTGTCCTCCTCTATTTTAGTCTCTTGGAGTAATAAGAGATCAGGAGGAGCCAATTTCATTAAAAATTTTATAGCTTCAGCTTTACTAGAGGGCCCCAATCCCCTACAGTTCCAAGAAGTTAAAAGCATTACTTACCCAAAGAAGAGCGAGTAATTACTCCCTTAGGAGGCCTGTTTCTCTTATTTCTCCCATAAGACATTTCAATAGTTGTCTGACTGCCTTGAGTCTTGAGCCTTTCAGCCTCTTCTTCCCTTATCTCCTTTTTAGACTTCCTACCAACTTTTTTTTTTTGCTCAAAGGAATAATCTTCTCAAGAGTCAGGACTAACATCATTTTTCTTCCAAGCAATTTCAGCATATGAAGGAGGAGAGCAAGAATTGATAGGAGAAGTGGGAAGGGAGCCACCTTCAGGGGGAAGAGCAACAAAGGAAGGACCAGATAAATCCTTAAGAACAGAGATATCTTCCAAGACAGGCTCGATCACTTCCATATTACTCAATTCGCCTTCTTCAAGGATAGTTTCATAGGAATTTAGGACAGCAAAAGAGTTATGATCAACTTTGAGGATATCACCAGCCTGGGAATTAGAAGCTGTCCCAGCCACAAAGTCACCTATTACTGATTTTCCTTTCTTTTTAAATCCCTGCACTGATTTTCCTGTTTTTTGGACTTGAGTCCATTGATCTTCTTTCTCTTTAACATTTGTCTCTTTAGATTTTTTTTTGCAATTTCTAGCAAAATGGCCATAGTCGTGACAAAATCTACACTTAAACGGAATTTGCTCATAGTCCAGCTCCTGGGTGTAAGACCAATATGCTACAGTTAACTGAATTGCTTCGGGCAGACCAATCTCCAGATCCACTTCTACACAAATCCTAGCACATAAAAATTGATCTTTCCTTTCAGCCCGGTCTATGTATTTGCCGAGCTTATTCCCAATAATAACCAAGGATTCAGTATTCCAGCAATGCAGAGGAAGGAAAGGTAATCTTTCCCACACCGGAACTGCAAATGGAACGTCCTGGGAAGGGTCGAAATCGGGAGTCCATTTATTCAAATAAAGACCTTGAGGACCCATGAAGCATGGGCCATTCTAGAAAATTGGATCTCTATCCTCAGCCGATTAAAAAACAAACACGAAGAAACCTCGTCCGACAAAGTGGCTACGGATATCCTCTGAGACAAGAGGCTTCCAATTCCTCTGCCCCATCCTTCAATTGCCTTGGGAGAGGGCCATAGGCCAGTGAATTGGCCAATGAGCCCCCTCTCAGCAAGATTTAACGCAGATCGGCAAATCCTTTCAGCAGGTAGCTCAACCAAAGGAATGTCTACCTTCTTTATAAACTTATTAGATGCCCCCCCTTTCTCTTACCGCTGGAAGCAATCAGCCTTTTAAAAGCTTCCATATCGGGAGGGAGAGAGAGCGGAGGAACCCCTCCAGGATCCATTTAGACCAGAGAACCAGGAAACTTACAAAAACTGCAAAGCTCTCAAAGAAACTCAGACCAACCCTCCTTTTACAGCCAAACTCCAGACCAAATCAAAGCTGAGAATCCTCTAGAAACTCCACTCAACAGGAAATCCATACAGGCACTACACAATTGAAAACCTCCAGAAGGGTCGTCAAACGAGCAGGCTCAAGAAACAGCTAGAGCCAGATTAGCTGTGCACATCCAACGAGCCAGAGAATCCCTCGAGCTGCCTAGCAATCCCTGCAATGGACGAGGACACTCAAAAAGGAACAAATCTTGGCCAAATAACCTATCAAGAGATGAATCCTTCCACAACAAAGGAGAACTAGCAACCATAGAAGATTTACTTCAAAGTCATGATCAAGCAGCTGCAGAATCAAAAAATACAGATCTCTTTTCCAAATCTACAGCCAAACACGAACCATCACTTTTCCAGAGCAAGAATTCTCAAGCTTTGCTAGTCACACGAGTTCTCAAGAATTCACAAGACCTTTGCATCCAGAATTGAGAATTCCTGAACAAAAACGGCCTCCCAAAGCAAAAATGCAGAAATCTTCTTAGAGCGCTAAAATTTGAATCCCAAAATGGATGCAAAATTTACCAAGATGAGTAGCATTCTATATTTCCTTTCAAAGAGTTGGAGATTTTTTCACATGAAGCTATAAATACATGAGTGCATGGCCTGCTAAGTCAACCCTCCATTCTTAGAAAGCCTTCACGAAGAGGTATCAATCTGAGGTCAACTCTCCACTGAAAGGACCTTGCAATGCCATATTTATAGAAGTATTTACTTAATGACTTGATACATATTCCTGACCCAAGAAAGTTGATAAGGTCGATAGCAGTACAAACATGAACTTGTTCCATCTCCTTATAAGTCATTGCTATTTTTAACCTTTGTGTGGATGAGGTTTTCTTATGGTGAGTGCTCTAATTATGGCCAGTACCCCCAACTTACCACTTGGCTCGTAGACAATAAATGTTTCCCTTTGCTTCCCTTTGATATGATTATTGTACGTAGTTTGTTTTCATCGAGTTGCTTTTGTCTTTTAATTTGCTCCTCGGTTTGTTGTATGTTTTCGTTCAATTGCTGTCTTTAAATTTGCTCCTCGGTTTGTTGTTTTCCCCTATCTACTTACTCTAGATTTGCCTTTGCGGTCTTTTAGCAAATTCGTTGAAGACAATTTTTTTGCATTTTTTTTCATTCTTTAGTCAAATCTTCCCAACCAGAAATATTTACTTAACTTAGAAGCATAAAAACCAAAGTAATACTTACCTACTTAGAAGCATAAAAAGCAAAATACCAATATTTGATTAATGCAAATAAAAACAACAATAATAAAGAAAAATCTAGTTTGATGAAAACATTGAAGTACATATCTCATAACTACAAAGACACAAAACAAATATTTTTTAAATTTTAGAAAAATGGAAATATAAGTATGTTTCAAATTTTTAAGTAATATTTATTTTTCATTGTAAGCAACTTGAAACATATCTTAAATTTGAAACATTACTTAACACATACTTGTAGGCTCATGGCCACTATATATATGTATTTTTTAGATGTTGATTAACACTTCATTTAAAAGATTACATAGAAAAATAGTCACAAATTTGTTTGAAATGATTCATGTGTTTTGTGCCCATATTTTATTGTCTTTATGTGCAAAACCATTATTGCTTATGCAATTTGAGTTTATATCTATTTATATGAGAAAGCATACAAACTAAATATTCATGAATGTAGTCATTCCCATGTGATAGTGAAGTTAAAAATAGTACTAGACTTGAATTATCATTGGTATTGATAATTACACCAGTAGGTGTTTATGTTTTAGAATTTGGGGTGGACTAGCACCTATGTTTATCCAATATTGTAGGAGGATAAGATAAGTGTACTGTTCAAATTGATTCTATGGTTGTCATCATTCCAAATTTTAAATAAATATATATATATATATATATATATATATATATATATNACATGGGGTGGACTTTGATCCACTTATGTGTCCATGGGTCACGAGATCATTTAATACAATCTCTCTGGGTGGAACCAAATGTTTGACCACTACCTCAAGGTGCCCCCGTCGCTCCAAGTTTGGCCCTCATTGGAATTGAACATTAACCACTAGTGAAAAATTCATCGCTCTTCACCAATGGATCCAACCCCTTTGGGCATAATTAAAGGAGGACATGGGGGTGGGATTTGATCCACGTATCTACCCATGGGGATTGATATCATTTAATATAATCTCTCTGGGTGGAACCACACATTCAACCACTAACTCAAGGTGCCCCATGGTTCCAAGCTCACCCCTCATGGGAATTGAACCTTGCCCACCCATGAGAAACTCCTCACTCCTCATTGATGGATCCAACCCCTTTGGGTTGGTTGTGCCAGTTAATTGATAGTTGAATTATTAAAAGTTAGACTACAATATGAGAATTAGCTATTCTACTTGAAATTTCATTCATATTTTCACAATAAAATTTTAATATTAACATTTAGAAGTTTAAAACTCTAAATATATTTAAGCATTTGAGCAAATTTAATGTATCTCTACTATGTTGAATATTCATTGGATTTTGAATTCCATGCAAATGTTCTTACATGAAGTTCCAATATGGTTGAATCTTGCTACTATGCTTAGAAGTTTATGTTTGCTTTCCTTTCTCACTGGTGGAATTGTATCTACCATTTATTGTTATCTCTTTTTTATTGGACAAAGTGTTAAGGTCTACTTTTTTCTCTCCATTCCTAGGTGGGTCAAAATGTATTTGCATGTATTCACTTTGGGTCATCCTCCTCATTGTTTCCATTCAAGTCTTCTTCATTTTCAATTGGGTTGACTACTTTTACTTTATGGTTTAGCCTTGGCTTGTTGATTTTGTGATATGTTGCTTCTTGGGTGAGCTAGATAGTAGAAAAAAAATAGCATCAATTGTAGCCAGTATCTTTCCTTATGCCTCACCTTCATCCATATGGTTTAAGTTGACTTCTCCTATGGTCAATGTTGGGGGAGGAACTGGTTGAACATGATTTGCTTGCCAACTTCTTTACGAAAATTTAGTCCTCTTTGGGATGCAAACTAAACTCATTTTACTCTCCATTTTCTCTTTTTTCCATCATATTATCATATTATGGTGTGGTCTAAACACAACTTCACAAGTATAATACGAGGAATTGTCCATCCACTGTCCATATAACCCCATCCTTCTTCATTCAACAACACCACATGGGAGGGTCGTTACAAGTGAGTGAACATAGTGTTTATATCACGTCAACTTCTCACATCATTTTTTTTAAATATAAATTCATAAAAATCATTGTAGATTCATCTTAATCTTATATCTTTCAATATGGATCAAATCCCTCTAGGTGCAAACCTTTCCACAATTTTTTTTGCCTCATCAAAAAGATTTGCACAGGGAGTATTTGATCCCTATCAACACTTGATAGATCCATGGTTGATATGGATCTGGATTTATATAAACAAAGTGTGGAATAAGTCCTTTGGTGAAGAAATGGATGTATAACCCCAAGTTATCAAGAAAGAGACATATTTATATGCTAGATGGTTTCTTACCTATGTTTAATACTTCTAGACTAGGTATTCACTATGATCTCTAGTTTTATCTATTGTATGGAAATGTAGATTGGGAGAGAAGGGAATCTTATAGATCTACCCATATCTTTATAATTGATGCAGTTTTGTTTCATTAATCTTGCTACATTCTTGACCAAATTGTATGTTCCATTGACTATAAATTATTCAAGAATTGACATTCTATAATGTGAATCAACGGATCTACATGGTTTTGTCAAATGCATGAAAATGATGATAGTTATCGATTTATGAAACTCTATGGGAACTTTACTCATCTACAAGCCCCTGAAATTTATATCGTTGCTTGTACTACTAATTAATCTTTCCAACAATTATAATGTGTCTTTTAAATGGGTTACACCATTGGTTTCCTAGTTTGATAAGACTATAATATTATGAATCAATTCAAGATCAATGGTAATTGGCTTCACCTACAAAATTTGACCCTAATGATAACAACTCACGATGAACTTGTATAACCCAAGTCCTTGCCCTAAAATGTAATGTAATAAATCATGTAGTGGTTGTATGATGTGGCTTATGTGACAAGAATCAAACCATGAGGGGGGTTGTAATGATCCCATGTTACATTGTAAGTATTTTTAGTCCATGGGTGAAGGCCAATACCCAACTAATGAATGTGTGTGAGTCTCAATGGTGGTCTAGAATTATGGTGTGGTTGTTATATTTTCCATTATATTCTTATGTATATGTAAAAGCATATATATGAAGGAAATTACAAAATAATAAATATCCACCAAAAATGTTACTTGAGAAAGCAACAAGGGGACCTTTTTATAGATCTAAGGGAATCTATAACTGGTCAAGATTACCAAGGAAAAACCAATGCTCAAATCTAACTAGATACCATAATAAACCCTAGGTTAGTTACAACAACCTACAAGCCACCACCTAGCAAAACAACTTATGATGTAGCAAGGGTCGAGACATCCAGAAACACACTCAAGATGGGGATCCCCCTCAAGGGGGGAGCCTACCATTCTAACTTTATAATGTGTTAATGTCTCATTGGGAATTTGAACCCAAGCAGGGAGAATGCAAATGAAGGAAATTACATAATAATAAATATCCACCAAAAATGTTATTTGAGAAAGAAACAAGGGGACCTTTTTATATATCTAGGGGAATCTGTAACTAGTAAATATTACCTAGGAAAAACCCACATTCAAATATAACTAGATACCACTATAAACCCTAGTTTAGTGCCAACAACCTGCAAGCCATCGCCTAGAAAAACAACTTATTATTTAGCAAGGGTCGGGACATCCAGAAACACACTAAAGATGGGGATCCCACTCAAGGGGGGAACATACCCTTCTAATTTTATAATGTGTTAATGTATCATTTGGAATTTGAACCCCAAGTGGGGAGAATGGAAAACTTACAGCCTCAGTATTCAAGTTATTTCTCCTCAACAACAACAAGGGGACTATGATATCGCTATAGGGGAAAAGGAAAATCAGTTGTTGAGTTATTTGACCTTTTTATTGTCCTTTATAACTACTACCATTTTTTGTACATGCTTCCTTACAAGCTATCCCGTCAATCTTTGAATTATGTGTATGTTCCAAGTGTCATATCATTAGAAGAAGAATAGATCCCATGCAAAAATTGCCTCTCATTATATTTTCATTTCATCGGTCTATTATTCATCCATTTATGAACATAGGGGATGCATGTTCCCAAATAAATTTTCCTCTCTCGTGTTATGTGGATGCTTACCGTGGCTATCATGATTGTTAAACTAAAGATGGGAAGTGTTTCCCATGTACTTATGGTTGGTAAGACCCCATATAAATTGGGGAAACTTGTTGAAAATATAAGAGAAAGTGGGATGGTTTGAAAGAGAATCGTGGTTAGAATGCTCAAAATAGTTGAAACAAACACTTCAAACTTACAACCCTATTATTGTTTCTCATTGACATTTTCTAAGCTAAATGTTTGATGTCCCAAGTTATTCTTAAAAGACATCCAACAATTGGACAATTTTTGTGTGTGTTGAAGAGCACTAGAGTGGAGGATCTCTAAGGGATTATTGAGTAGAAAAATGTCAAAACCCCAAATTTCCGAAAAATTTAAAATTTTGTAAATACAGATAAATTTCATTAATGCAGTCAACTTCATTGTTTTAACTAGTTATATGTTAATGATTTCATAATCTGAATTATCTACTTGATTATGTTTATCTTATAGAATAATTCTTTTTCAGTTTAATGACTTGTTTTTCTTTGCGACCACAAGGTGGAACTGTCTTGGTATTCTGAGCTTACTTAGCTTTTGAGCTAACGCAAAAAGTTTACCTGCTCTTACAGATTTACAGATAAGAAAGATCCGGTGCTTCTTGTCAATAATATTTACGCATGCAGATATATGTTCGTTGCAAATATAATAGCTCAGTAGAAGAATATAAATGCTATTCAATTTCAATGCTTCATGAGGTAAAACCATTAAATCGTTATTCCTTTAAAACCGTGAAGGAACGAGATTCAGTCCTATCAGTATTGGTGACAGTTGCTTTCTCTCTAGTAGTTGTAATTTATAGTTCATATTGCGTACTAAACTCTTCGATGTTTAGTATAGTCATCGTGTGTATAAATGTCTTAAATATTTCTTTGCATATAGACTAGGAATGACAGAGTTATTATATCAAGGGTCTAATTTAAATTGTGCACAAATACCATTTACGTCATGATGGATTTGGTTACTGCTTGTGATAAGAACATAATGTACATTGATAAGGAGTTTATGTACCACTATTCCCACTTCCAAAACTTTGAAGTTTAACGGGATTACAACCTTATTACAAGCTGCTCTTGAAAAGGATTATACTAGTGTTGATGCATTGAGTTCTTTTACACATAACCTATTCAGAGGATATGGTCTAGTTATGGTTATTAAATCATCAAAGGTTACTTATTGTCAAACCTGAAGGATACTATAATGCTTAACAACTTTTGTTTGCAACTTAGAAGTTTAAACAAAAAAATACTTAAGGGCATATCTAGAGTCAATCTCACAAGATGGATAATTACCATAACTAGGTCTTGTAACAAATTCATTTTTATAGTTATTAAAAGACATAATTCTAATGGGTTTATAACCATTGAAAGAATAAACATCATGTTAGTATAATAATGGTTAGTAATAATGGCCCCGCCCTTGATAAGTCTTAAGGCATAACTTTTACATTGATGAATCTTTAGTTAATGATAAGTGACATAACCCTTGCCACCATTATAATAGTTTGGTGGAAAGATTATTTTGCAAAGCATAAAGAAAAAGGTCATGAAATGGAGCGCGCCATAATGAAACTATGGTTTAACCTTGATCTAAGTTTTATAATCTTTTACTATATGCTCCTCTTGCTTGTATGATGTGCTAGGTCACATATTATCATACCATTGCTATGTTATAATCATTTGATTAAATTAAATATTTTATGGCATCACCTTGGATAGGTTAATCGTTTGAGTGATTACTTTGCAATGCATAAAAAGAAGGTGCAATGTATAAATGCAAGGGGTTGTTGAACAGACCACATTCCACGATGAGTTATGGTTTATCCTTTTGTCAAGAGTTATAATTGTTTGATTGAAATGTATATCAAAATGTAAAACAATGGGTCGTATTATTCCCCACGCCATTGATTATTTTTATGGCATAGTTTTATAGTAATAATTCCTTATTTACCATGCAACGTGCAGGTTAGGTTGACAAAGGGAGTAAGGACTAAGGTGGAACCTTCGATTTACCAAATGATTGGAAATATTATTCTTTGGTTGATTTCTCGCCGGGACTATATGATTTCACCCACAGCATGCAAATAATTTGCTTGGTGGACGTGGCATCACCGTGGCCATGTGTTGTGTAGTTAAAAGGACTCTCTCGAACCCTAGACTTATTATTTCTTCCGTGGTTTTCGGCCTCTGGCCACTCTGCAACTGTGTTGGTAGTCTTGGTTGCTCGCCCCATCGCTCTGCTACTCGTCGCAGGTAGCCTTGGTTGCTCGCTTCTTTGTCTCCTGCTCATTGTGAGCTCACCTTGAATGCTCTTAGAGATGAGCTATAGCGAAAAGATTGCTGCATGAACTGGGTTGTTGGTTTTTCCTCCAGGGTTTATCCTTCGCTACTCGCTCCTTCTAGCAATCTCCATACTACAATGTTTTATTCACCTGCAACCCAGTTGTGAGTGTCGTGGCTTCACCTCTTGGGTTTTGTAAGGCTTTAGGGTTTTCGCAGCGAACTATGTTTTTGGTTTGCGAACCATTACGGCACAAGTGTTTATACTTGCTGGCCGGTGACTGCAACTCTCTGTCGCTGTGGGTGGATACTGTGTAATAATACCTTCTCCCTTGCAGCTGATGAAAGGTTTACTTCTCTTCACGTTGGTGGTAGTGTTTCTTCTCGTGGGTGGTTACGTTTCGGTAAAGTTTTAAGGTAAGAAACACTATTTACCCTTTTTGGTTATCTTTTTAGATTGTTTATTACACAATAGTTTTATTTTGATGCAAGATAATAACATTATCGTTCTTCGTTGTTCACAGGTGTCGACCTGTCCCTCTGCGTGGTTGGTGTGAGGCTGTGGCAATGACTGGCTCACGGGTAAGCCTTGGATACCCCATGGCAGTTCTTCTTTGTCCAATCCCTTATGGGACAATTGTTGGCTGGTCGTCGTAGCCTGCAAAACCCTCGTGGTTTTGGTTTACCTGGTTACTTAGTTCGTTGTTTTTAGTTGATGTTAAAAACCCTTGCTTTATGCGGGGTTTTCCGGCTTAGACCGTGACTGTAAATTTTGATTTTTGTTACTGTTACTTGTGTATAAAAAATATAAATGAAAGTAGGCTGGCAAAGCCTTACTCTGTAAATTTTGTTTGAAGCCGTGAGGCGTTAAAAGGAGTTAAACCCTTTCAGTTTATTATCTTTGTTGTACATTTTGATATACTAGGGTTTTCCCCTAACTTGGTGATATGAAAAGTATTTACTATCTCTTTAAGTTATCTTTAGTTTACAAGAAATAGTGTAATTTTATTTGATTATCATTTATATGGTGTTATGGTTATTTAAGCTCGGTGAATCGAGCATATCTATGTTATGTTTCTTGGATTCCTGCAAGTTAAAATATTTAATTTATAACCTGTAAATTATTCAGGGTAGCTGTATAATGTTTTTTTATATGAACTTACCTTAATTCACTCTGTTATAATAAGGTTATAAATATTGTTTGTATTTGTTAACTTTCAGAATTTATGTAATTTAATATTCTTGCAGTAGTATTTGTGTCATTGATAGTTACATCTTTTAAGTGTAAAATGTGTATTACTTAATATTTATTATAGGGAGATAAAATGTTATTTTACCTGCAAGTAATGTTGTTCCTACAATTATATATATTATCTTTATTCTTTGTCTATTTACAGAGATTTAATAAGATAGTATTTTATTGTTGTATCCTTATACTTTCTATACTAAATAATTTATAGAAGTACCTTTTGTATTCTATATTATCCTGTTTATGTTATAATATTAGTATTTATAAAATAAAAGAAATAACAACTATGTATGTTCTATATTTATTAACATTTTATAAAGGATAAGTTAGTAGCTGTAGATTTTGTTTAAGCTTAGCTAGAATAAAAAATGAATTAACTAATTACATTATCATCTATTAGTAAATTCTGAAACCAACTAGTTTACCTGTAGAATTAAATCAAGGTTTTAGCTATTCTTACTCACAGTTTAGGTTTAACCCTACTCCTTGTACAGAATATTGTTTCTTCTGATAACAAATAAAAGAAATCATTCTCATAATCAAACTAACATCTTATTTTAAATTTTCATCATACTATCTTCATTTAAATACACCACATGTGCTAGAGTACGATCTGGATTACTCCAGATGGGGAAAAACATAGGTAATATTTGTTTCTCATTAAAAATAACTTCATTACTAAACAAACTAAGATATTATATCCTCTAAGTTTTTACATCATAAACTGCAAATGTATCATTCAATCACACCCAGATAATAATACAGAAAATAATAGATAGCAGAACATATTCTTAAATCTTGGTCGACAACAGCAATGGGAGGTCGTTCCTCTCTACCAACTCCTGGAGAGCGCTCAAACAACGACTCCTCAGGACCCCCGAGCTTGCTCTGGTCTCCCTGGCTGGAACTAGGTGCAGCAAATAATCAAGTACCAGTCTTGAGACTCAATACCAGTCATGAACTTGTCAGTCAACTCTCTCAGCTAGAAAGTTGTATCAAATCAAGTTACTGCAGTTTATCTCTCAAACACCTTCCTCATAGTTTTCCCTTTTTCCCAATGAATTCCTTGAAGTGCATTCCACCTGAATGATTCTTCTCCTGGAAATATCTAAGCAGCCTCAGCTCTCTACATTGGGTACTTTTTAAAAGATTGCCTAGGTATTTTTGGGTTAGTTGTCATTAATTGAGCCGCTCTGATCCCACTTTCTTGGGGGATCATGACCCCAAATTTAGGGAAGTTGCCACCTGCAACATAGGAAGTGTTTGAGGATGCTGCCACTTGTCTTTTGCTCTCCACCTAGTTCCTTCCACCAGTTTGACCAGTAACACTCTTATTAACAGCTCTCCCAAGCTGTTGTCTACACTTTTTATTTATTAAAAATAAAATATTCAGAATTACATTCCACATCTTTTGACTCTGCTGAGTCATCAGTTCCTACTCAGCATTAAATTTAACATAATGTCATAGGAATCAAATTAAAACAAATAACATTATTTTACAAAATTGGGGTATGTGACAAAAAATGAATATCTTCCTTGTGTAGGACAACAAAGAAAGTGTTGTAATCAATTGATGAATAGATGAGAACCTCGTATGCTCTATTGTTACCAACCAAAATTTGTTCATCTACCTTGTTATCGATTTCAACACCATTATACATCAATACCATCGGTACTAGCACCTTTTTCACCCCCATCTCATCCATATGAGCTGAGGAAATGACTAATTGATCAAAAAACTAAGTCAACATTCAAAATTAAGCATAGCTAGTAGGTCACACTTTTTCCTTCAAAAAGCACAACATGAGGCTACTCTTTTTGCCTTAATACTCTCAACCTGGTCAAAAATGTATTTTCATTTAGTATCCATCATTTTGTGCTTCCCCAAGGGAATTAATCGCTAAAAGTGGACACAAACAATTGGCAAGGTCAAAATTAATGATTTATCAATCCTCCTAAACCCTATTATCTCCAATAAGTCATCAATGGAATGGAGAGCATACAAATTGGATATAAATCTTATTTTGTACCACTCTTATTCCTATAAAAATATCCCTTGTGGTCACCATTGACATCCATTCCTCCATATGCTAAGAGTGTCATCAAGTTGTCGATATTTGCTA
Organism: Pseudotsuga menziesii; assembly: GCA_001517045.1. Classification (NCBI taxonomy): domain Eukaryota; kingdom Viridiplantae; phylum Streptophyta; class Pinopsida; order Pinales; family Pinaceae; genus Pseudotsuga; species Pseudotsuga menziesii. The sequence continues at coordinate 99,928 of LPNX010406451.1, forward strand.
GAGAAGAAAAAAGAAGCCACATCTTTCTTTCAACTTCCACCATCAAGGGAATTCCCATTTGGCACCTAGATGGAGATTGGAGTTGTAAAGGATACAAATGAACATTATTTTTTATTAATTGTGGAGGACCTTCACCTTCAATAAACAATGGGAGAAAGTGTTCTTGTATCACCCTATTCTTTATTTAATATTAAAATCTCACTCCTTTACATGATGCATCTTCTTTTAATGAGTAGCTTTTGTTTATGATTGCGTGCATGTTTGAGAGTAAATATTTTTAGTTTAGATTAAATTTATTTCATTTTAATTATAATATGCTACTAAGGATGACACAATGTAATGTGCCTTTTTGAAGACCAATTATTTCACTTTTTCCCCAATTTTGACCTTAACTAGTTTTGATGTCTAGACCTCCAAATTGACCCAAATGCTTCCAAATTTTCTCTGAAGGTAAATGAATGATAATATAACTTAAATATTATTTCCATGTATGTTTTGTGACCTCCCAATTACTTTTGTAAACTTGTTTAATGTTCTGTTCAAAGTAGGAGTCTTTACTAGCAAATTGGGGCTCCAATCCCTCCGGGGGAATTGTCGAAAATGGCTTCACAAATGATCCCAAAGTCACTTTAATTTCTAAACAGAGGCTGGGTATGTGTAAGGGACCTTTTAAAATTCTCATATGCATCATGGTTCAGATTATACATGCTGTTATGACTCTTTCCAAAACATCTCCCAAGTCACAATTTCAACCCTTGGGGAAAATGCACCAAATCTTCTCCCAATGCAATAAAAATGAGTAAAATGGCTTCCAATGCTTAAGCACTAAACATGAGACTTGAAATACACATTAATTAAATTCCATCCATCATAAATTAATCATATATACATTCCTCCATTCGAAATAATAAGCATTACCGTGGCATATATCAAAATGGAGTGGAAATGATCAGTGTTTGCTCATTAAAATTCATTTTGACATACAAATCTTGGGAATTTCGACTTGAAACTTTCTGAGAATGAATAACAGAGCATATTTAACTGATTACAATCAAACATAGACAATGAAATGCTCTCCCAATTCAAAATCATCAGCATTCCAATGGTTCACAACAAGATAGTGGGGAAATGACACTATTTCTTCATTGTTCAACATTTTTACATGAATTATTTTGGGTATTTCGACCTAAGAGTCTTATGAACATGGAATAAAAATCATATACATCAGCACATAATATAATTGGCATTATAAACTTCCCAAAAGAGATCAATAGCTCACCCAAAGCGCAATCCCTCCATTGGCATGAATATGGTGTGAAAACAGGAAAGAGTTGAGAGAGAGGGCTGCAATAGAAGAATCCACATGCTTTTCTGTAGCTTACACCTGCAAATAATACTCCATTAAAGCTCCATGAAATACCTAAGTGGCCTTTCCAAACACCAACTAGGATGGGAATCTTTCACCCTCGAAATTGGCTTAAGCAAGAAAACTAGTCATCCACTAGCTCTCACAATTCACAAATGAGAAAAAGCTTCTTCTCATGGCTGATCCTTGTATTTTATAAACATTATTAGTCACCTAAGGTTCCAAATATATCCATAAACCAAATCCAAGTTGAATTGGTGTGGCTGCTCATGGTATGCCATGTGGCCTCTCTCTTCACCTTCCCTCTTCTCCCAAATTTGAGTAGGAGCCTCTTGGCCTTCTCCAACTCCCAAATTCGACCTCTAAGATTCTCTATTCAGTCCTAACATGTCAGTACGTCAGACTTCAGATCTGACTTGTGTCATAATTGTCATAGAATCTCCATCATTGGTGTCATAGATGTCATAAATGTAAGGGGAATCTAGCCAAGTGTCCATGAAACTCTCATTTGGCTCTTCCTCTCCCATGTAAGTTACAATTCATTCCAAATTCAACCTATGAAGTATATGAATAATTATATTAACCTTATAATCCATCCAAAAACATTAGGCTTTCCATATATTTGAATTTGCAAGAGAAAGATACCATTTAACATAGGAATTCTAGCTAGTGTGGGCCCCATAGTCTCCATGTGTCTTCATGCTCCATTGCCACTTCCATTTTCTCTTGTATTTATTTAATAATATCAATTATTAAATATTTATCCTCTTCTAATGTATAAACATCATTTATTATCCCCCTTATTCCAAATCTCAAAGCTTCCACCCCTAAGCTAGGAAACTAGTGATTTTCCACCTTGACAATTATTTGACTTTTAGCATCCCTTTGACAACTTTCATGAATATGGAAAATGTGATTTGGCCATTGTGACCCAATGTAAAATTTGACACATTACACACAACCCCTTAATAGGTGTTGTTTTCACTTGTCTATGAGAAATCATACACAACAAATTTGGTGACTCCACTAGGGATCGACCCATTGTCCATGTTTGGTTGTGTTTAGAACATTGTTTTCAGCCTCATTCTTAGGTGTTTAGGGTAGTATTTGGTTGTGTTTTTTTTGTTTTTTGATGTCCATTATTTGTTAGTAAGCATCCTGGATGAAAATTCTTACTTTTTTGCCACAACCATGTGTGTTTTCCTTCTCTTTTCCCTATTTTTCGACTAGGTAATGGATTTTCCTCAAAAATAAGTGACTTGAATTTTCCCTCAAAAAGAGCAACCTATTCGAGAAATCTAGTTTGTTCAGCAAATTTTGACCAGTTTCGACTTCACCCTTTTTCTGTTTGGTTCAGTTTTGTGTTTCAGGTTTGCATTTGGTTTCAATTTTTTTGTTTGTGGCCCATTGCTTGTTGTATTAGTTGATTTGTGCTTCCTTGCATATGATATAACCCAAGGGAGTTCATATATGGGGTCATAGCATGTACATTTAACCCCATATATGACCCCCCTTGGATCATAAATAAGAGGCTATCCTTCTCCAATTACCCCAATACATTCACATAATCCATTCACAAGTTCTCAACAATGACTACAATACCTTTACATATACCTATTCACTCATTGCACATGTTGTATGTTCATTAGGCCAGTCACATACATATACATTTACATGAATAGATATACCCTTATCCCTCTATGGACCCATATATGCCCCCCTTGGGATCATATCATGTACATTTAACCCTATATATGACCCCCCTTGGGTCATATCAATAGATGACATGGGTGGAAAAATGATTGAAAAATCTAAGTATCTACTACCTTTAGGGATCTACTTTGGATTACTTTTTAGTTTTCATTTCAATTTCAACAAGTTGACTGATGAATCAAGTTTTAGTTGACTTATTGGATTCACTTAAAATTGTTTGCATCATTAGTTGAGAGCCATTTATATTTTCTTTGCGAGTCCATTACTAGTTGACTAGCCCCTTTGCATGTGTGCTTGAGATTGGTGTTTTCTTGTTGGTAGTGGTCCATTACTTCATAAAGAAAGCACATAGTTTGTTTCAAGAAAGAGCATCATTAGTTTCTAGTATTGATATTATCTTGTTTTTCATTACGATACATCTGTTTACAAGCATTTACAATTTCTTGCTGTTAGCACTTAGAATGTACCCAGGTTGTAAAAGGTAAACCCCAAGGTAACAGCAAAACCACTTTAGGAAGAAACTGGTATTTTCTTCCAGAGAGGGATCTCTCAATAAAGATTTAACAGGACCAGATATAAAATAACATTCAAAGATTTATGTATTTGGCTGAAACAATCACATAACCATTGGGCATGGAGTCATATACAATATAAATATACCACAAAGACATATACATGATATTCATCAAAGGCAAGGTAATCACATCATCACAGTCATTCAAATTGATTCAGGTGGAACAGAAGAGATGAAGAAACAACCCATTAATACAGAGCATCAACAAGGATGAGTTCTATATCAACTTTACCAGAAAAAATCATATAATATCTGAAATGATGACCAGAGCATAAACACATGAATTCCAATCATCTAACGCTATATTCCATATACGAGGAAGAAACAAAATGGAGTGTTACACAAGGGAAATACAATCACATAAAGAAAGAAGCATAGACTGTAATATCAACGACACATGAATCTCTGACAAAAACTCTCATGCATTCACTTTGTTATTCCAAAAACAGATATGTTCTCCAAAATTATTCACCACCCGATGGGTTCCAACCCCCATCTCTTAAAAAAGATGCATATTTATACATAAAATGATAGGTCTCCCAACAAGAAGATCAATAACAGAATGATCGGCTTAATTTAGAGTTTGTAACTGAATTCCTAACCCCTAGGAAGTTTGTTACAACTCCAATCCTAATAGATCATAAAGTAGAAATCAACTTGATAACAAACTTTCGCCCATCAGCTCCACGTCTTTGCCCCATCAGCTCCACGTCTTTGCCCTATCAGCTCTTCAGTGCATGACACCTGTCTCTAGGGATGAAGAATATACTTTGTCTTTCCAAACCGCTCCACAGCTTTCCACTGCTCCGAACTTGGGGTGTCACATTCCATCATTTCTCGAATTGCTACTTCGAGCTCCATATATGCTTCATAGGACTTCTTGGGCAATCTGCTTTTGATGATGGCGAACTTCTGCAGAATCTCGAAATCTTCTGTGAGCATATCCACAATGGTTTTCCCTGTCAGGCTTTTCTCCAAATCATTGAATTTGGAGTGGTCCATGCGGCACTGAACAAGCAGGTTATGATAATGTTCCTGTGAGAACATCCGCCCCTCTCCGTCCCAGAAAGAAGGCAATCCGTCCTCGAACAGCTCTTTAAATTCCTGTTTAAAATCATTAACCTGCAGAAGCAATCCTTCTGATTTATCTTGGACCGTTTTGATTAAGTGATTCTTATGGATGATTTTCTTTGCCCACATCACTATTGATACTCTGTCCTTTATGCCCATCTCGTGCAATTTTTGATATGTCAGTGAATTCAGAAAATTTAGTGTGTTCTGAGCTGTAGCAAGAGGTCTTTTCTCCATATGCTCGTTTACCAGTTTTAATCTCTGGTGAGCCAAATTTATCATTATATTCAAATCATCAATAAAATTTAGATAGTGCCGGAACTTGGTAATCTCTATACACAAGGTATCCCAAATGATATGTTTTGCCCCCTGAAGAGGGCCTTTCCCAATGCATTTTTCATTTAGCTCATTGAATTTCTTCTGTAATTGATTCCTGTCCTGCAGTATTTGTTTCTTTCTTTCACTTACTTTGGCCAATTCAGCTTTCATCTTTTCATTCTCTGCTTTCAAATCTTTGATTGCTTCTTCTTTCAAGCTCACCTGGGACATTGGCACCAACAAATCATCGGTAGAAAGATCATCTAATGGCTTGTGGATATTCACACTAGACAAGTCCTCGCCGGTGGGATTCTGGCTCATCAACTCCTCCGTAATCTCCTTCTCTTCATTCTGATCTTTTTTCATCATGGAGATTTGGGATAACAGTTCCTCCCTTTCGGCTTCCCACCTGTCTTTTTCTTCCTGTAGCTGCCCAGGTATTCCTTTATGCTCCATCATCTCTTGATGGATTTTATCCTTCTCTTCTTGGAGAGCTAGTAACTCAGATGAATGAACATGTTCAGCACCTGGGATCTTCAGCTTCTTCTTCAGGACCTGGAGTGCATTGTCCTTTTCCTCTAACATCCTCTTGACTGCCTGGGTGCTGTCTGAAGTAGCAATGTCTGTTTGCAGCTTCCTAATCTGAACAACATTTGCTTTATTTTCCACTCTCTCATGTTTCAATTGGATTTCCAATTTATCTATCAAAACTTGCAATTTATTAATCCTCACCATGGCTTGTAGTAAGTCTGAGTAGATGATATCGTTGGTCTGTTTGTGAAGTTGAATTTTATCCGGAGTGCTGATTTTGTCTAATCGGATCTCTATTTCAGACATCTTCTTGTTGCTTACCATAGCCATTTTAAATGTATTTCTCTCAGCATCTCTAGCAGAGACTAGAGAGGTTTTTGAACTGTACAAATTTCTCACCTTCGGGAGCAAATTTCTCGTCTCCTCCATAGACTGTTTCCTCTTCTCCATGTAGCTGGCTTTGAGCTCTTCCTTCGACTTAAATACGTGGCATAATTTTGAACTATCTACATCACCTTCCACATTTTTAAAAGAGAATTGACTTACTTGCACCGCTTTCATGGGAACTAGGGCAACCCTTTTGGAACCATCAGAAACTTCCTCATCTACAATTTCACCACTTTCAAGCAGCTTTGCCTTTTTATGGGGCCCATCTTCATCTACATCCATACTCTCAGTTTCAGACAAACTCCTCTTGATCACAATACCAGCACCTTCTGTTATTTGGGTCGTTGTGACAGGTATAGTATGTGTCTCTTCATCAGAATTTGACCTGTCAGTATACTGCAGCAAATTGGCCATTTCAGCTAACCCCTCAATAGCCTGATGCTCAAATGGTTTATTCTTGTTGGCCTGTTTTCTCAATGAGATCACATGGTGGGGGTCGTAATTCACATTTACATCTTTTATGAAATCCATATTCTCCAGCAACTTTTCTATAAAAGCCAAGGCACCCTTACTTTTAAAAATGAAAGTGCCAACCTTAAACGGAAATTTTATGTTTGAAGACTTTTTGAAAGCACAAAAATGTTCCTCCTCAGACAGCAATCTCTGCCTCATGAATTCCAGTGCGAAGATCCTCGGGGTTAAAAAGGAGGGTAGCCTATAAGGCTGACCGGTAAACCCATATATTCTTAACACGGTATAATCTTTGTACAGAAACCAATCTCCCACCCGATCCTCTGGTGAAGACTGCATTAAATTTCTCATTTCGTCCAGGACGCGAGGCAATTCCTCATCAAACAGCATTTTGTACATCTCCGACATGATCGAATTAGCAAATTCGAACATGTTGATTTGCTTAGGCAAATCAGAAGAGCATAGAGTACTCAAAAACTTCAACTCGGTGATATTGGAGCATAACAGCATATTAAGCAAGTAAGTCTGGAACCTAAAAAACCGAACCTTTGGAAACTCGCTTAGCTGAAGATGGATTGCTTCAGCTAGGTATTCGTCCAGACTAAAAACCGGGGTTGACTGAGACTCAGAAACAGAGGAACTTATTCTCAACAAAAATCTGAGAATGACCTCGCCTACATGACAATCATCATCCAAACCTAGTACTTGACAAACTAAAGAAATAACTAATTGGACTTCACTCTTGAAAATATGTACAGGGTAGGGCAAGAATATACCATCTAAAGACTGACCATCATTTAAAACACTAGACAAGAATTTGCAGCGGGTTTCGGCTTCACACTTCTTGTACAATTCGACCAGGATTGACTCATTTACTGCTTCACGACTATCTGGGTAATCTTCAGGTAAATTAAGGTTTTCTCTGATGACCGTGGCATCGACTCTACAAAGTGTTATGGACGCAGACCGACTCACAATAATCCTCTGAGAAGGAGAATAGTTTATAGCACACCACTCTGCGAACTCTGGGAAGTGGAGGGTTTGCTCAATAGCGAAATAGTACAGAAACGATTTGCAAACATTCAATACATCGTTCCCTCGCGAATGGTAATGCCATAATTTCTCCTTGATGACAGACACGCTCCCTACAAATAGGAAGGGGTCGCACACACTCCTATCTCTGTCCACTAAAAACTCTTCTCTGTCATCTACGACTTGACCAGACACTTGAATTTCTTTCCCCTGGTCCATTACTGAATTTACAATGGTAATTTGGACGAAGGAATTACAGAATTATAGGGTTTAAGCTTTACCTGGTCGACTGTAGAGGCGTGTGCTCAGAGTGTGTCCGAAACTGACAAATGGAAGCTGGAAACTGACAAATGGAAGCTGACAAATCGTCCAGTCCTTTTCACCCGTCCCAAGCAAATAAAATAACAATGATACGGGTCAACCTTGCCTTTATAGGCCACTTTTGTCTCTGGAGCCTACCACAATTCGCCACGTGGACAATGATTTATTTTTCGCAACCACCATCTATTCCTATCTGCCGCGCACTTCTATTCCCCGAATTCATTTAAAACCATTAATCTGATTCCCCTTTAATTCTCAACCTTTGGATCACGCGCCATGTACCTCATTCCGCCAGGCATCCCCGTCATAAACAAAGTGCAAGTCTCTGCCCCGGAAACATCTCCAACCGTCAATGCAATCACTTCTCATCACTCCACCGTTAGATCGGGAAAGAGATATTCGATTCCGCTGAGCTTCCCAACCTTATCTTTCGGGCAACTTCATGCTCCGGAATTTCCCATAGCCGTAGATGCAATCAGCCTTTACTTGTGAGCCGTTGGATCGTGTGACACCTACCAAATTCCGCTGGGCTCCGTCACTTTATCCGTCGTGCAACTCTGATCTCCAGAATTATCCTCAGCCATTGATGTGATACACCTTTAACTTTCCACCGTCGGATCATATGCCATGTACCAAATTCCGCTGGGCACTTCGGAATTATCCACCACGTAAGTTCACTCTCTGGAAATCATAATAGCCGTTGATTTGATTCACTTTGATTTTCAACCATCAAATCGATCACCGGATAACTCATTCCGTTGGGCGCTTTAGGTTTATCGGTCATGCAGGTTCTGGTTCTGGAATCAATCTCAACCGTGGATGTGATCCGACTTCACCTCTCCGTCATTGGATTGAGTAGCATGTACCTGATTTCCCCGGACTGTATTACTTTAACCAACATGCGATTTCACAAGGCGGATTAAATGTGGACCGTAGATTTGCCCGAAACAGATTGACAGCCATTGATCTGTGCACCCGATGAATGTAGGGACATACGTTATCTCCCTTGCAATTTTGAAGAGCGGAGAGGATATCGGCCATTGATTTTATTCCTTCTCCCACCGTGGCTTAGGATCTTTGGTAACTTAATCGCTTTTTTGCCTATCGCCCCATTCTTACAATATATCCTTTAACCAAAGTTTGGTAAACACTTGTTTTTTCTCCTCCTCCATGGTTTTTTATCCCCTTTGCTAAATAATGGTGTTAACACTTGCAATTCCATTTAGTTGTTGTACACACTACCTATGCACATGCCCTCACACCCTAAATCAAACATTGCTTGGTTCATGACCCCAAGTGGAGCCTTAAAAGTAACCCTTAATTTAACATGTTAAATCCCCTCACTTGAGGGTCAAAACAATATTGTATTTAGGTTAATACTTTGGGGATAAGTCTCCAAATAATTCCCCTTAGTCACTGTACATCTAATACATAGTGGTTGACTTTTATGGAGCTAAAATACTCTTGTACCAGATATGGTTGAGGCTAGTTTATCAATAGTCCAATCCTTTCAGGGTGGTATGTGTCAAGACGATAACCAAAGGTCTAATTGGAGTATTTCTCCCTTTCAATACCGATAATCATCTGAATTGTGAATTTTTAAATGCATTTGCAGGAAACATGTTAGACGTGTTTGTGAACAAGGTAGCTTGGTAGCCATTCTATTGGGAATATTACCCAGAGGTGGATTCACAGGTGGGAGGGAACCTAGGGAGATAGCAGTAGGTCGATTAGAATTTCTCTTAGTGATCTTTATAACTGTCTAATTTATAGCTTCACTCATTTACCTGGTGGATTGAGACCCCATTCAGTTAGTGTTTGGAAGTCCCTTGCTCAACTTTCTACTTATTTCTCGTCAAGGGATTTGGTTTCCATATGTTTGAGGAACATTTGAGAAAATTGTATTTTTCAATTCATTTTCTTTTTGGTAGTTCTCCTCTTAAGGCTAGTGATTATTTTATTTTGCATGGCGTTCACTTGTTGCACCCATGTTGCATTTATAATTTGATCTAGCATCCTATATAGAGTTGGTATTGTTGATTTGAGCATTTCTTTCATTAGTCTTATTTTAGATATATCATGTTGGAGTAGTATTTTTATATGTGCCATCATTGATCCTTTCAGATAATCTCATAGAATTTGAGGACATCCCCTCCTTTACAATATTTATGGTTGGGTCATTAGTCCACCTTAGCGTCTGATAAGAAAACAACGTTCATCCCCTCCTGATCCCCCTTCGAGATCCTCAAATTCAGGATTCTCATAGCATGGATCATCAAAATGTTGGTGGAGCGACCTATTCTACTACAATAACTACTATGAGCCTCCCATTCATGGCTAGTATTGTAGCGTACCCAACCCTAAACACATTAGTAGGGTTTGAATACTTCTAGGATTCTAACAAGGAGGACAAATTATAGGCTAAGAACAATGGATTATTGTTCTCCTGAGGTTTAGGCTAATATGTCAAGAATCAAAACTAATTAAAATAATCATCCCCCTACAAGGAAGACGACCCTTCCAATGCAACAATTCCCCATTCTACGTGCAATGCAATGTAATGACACATGGATATATCCAGACCAGAACCTCTTTACATGTTTACTAAATGTCATCAAATTCCCCATTCTACATTCATTGCAATGTAATGACACATGGATGTATTCAAACCAAAACCTCTTTACGTGTTTACTAGATGTCATCACATGTTGCCCCTAGCTATTTAACTAGCTATTAAGTCACATTTACATACATTCATAAGCACTCCACTTATGATAGTATACAAATCAACATTCCAGGGAGGCAGAATTACAACACATAGATATACTGGATTTATAATACTAAATCTCAGTCATAAAAAACCCACCAAATCTAACCCTGAACAACCATATACGACCATATGGGTTGTCCAAAAATCAAACCCTCTAATGATCATAAATACATAATCAATATAGATTTTAGTACCATAAGTAAATCAACATCATTACAGTTCATTATAGCAGATTTATAACACTAATGTAAATCAAAATTTACCACTTTAATAAAAACCATTAATCCCATGGAAGATTTGATCTAGAACATCCATACATAGCTATATGAATTGTCCAAAAATCAGATCTCAATAACAACCATAAATCATACAATCTAGCATCTAACAGCTAGATTAACATATTCACATGCCTACTCTGTAAGCTACCAAATTAACAACATCAAACTTAGCCATTAAACATGAACATATAAAAAATTATGCAGCATAATATAACCAAGATATATCAACCTCCACGGGTGCACGTACATCAATAACATAGTAAATAATAGTCAAGAATACTTATCTTTTATACATGGTGCAACTTGCATCAACAAGTCAACATTCCTCCCCTCCTTAGACTCTATCAAGCCAATACTGCTTGAGCAGGCCACCCCCGAGTTGAGGTCTTGGATCCACATGCTAAGGAACTCTCTCAAATTCGATTTCAAGGATAAAAACTAGGCCCGCAAGTTGAGCAACACAAACACAAGAATTTCTTCCACGGGATTTCCCCCCTCTCCGCCTACTTTCTCTACCCCACTACCATGTGAAATGGTAATCCCTTCACCTTTTAGGTCCCTCAATACATCGCCATTCACCATCAAGATTTATGCACATGTCTAGGACAGAGACAAGTAGTGAACATGGAGGAATATATCGCACCCAAAAATAGTTCAAATGTCAGTTTTGAGAAGCCACAACTCAATCTCTCACTACCTACTTACTCCTCCACCCCACTACCAAGTGAAATGGTAATCCCTTCACCTCCTAGGTCCTTCAAGACATCACCATCCACCATTAATAGAGACAAGCAGTGGCCACTTAGGAACTATACCAATGTTGATCAAGCTTACTCCAAACATGACCAATATCATCATGCTCCAAGCACATAGTTCACACACATAGAAAAATATACATGGGTTCCCATGCTTGCAAGCTTAACTAGATCTTAGCAACCATTGCATGAACAAATTCCCTCCCCTCAATGAATGAAGGAATGAAAAATAGAGAAGAAGCAATTCGAATTCCTTAATACTAATTCGAAGTCCCTCTAAGAGATTGACTTAAGATCACAGAGAAGTGACTCTAAATGCTGAAGAATTTTCTAGCCCACTAACTGACCTATCAAGTTCTCCAAAGAGAAACTTGAACTCACTTGTACTGAATTGGATCCCACTAGAAAACCCACTCTCATCCACTGAAGATAACTCAAAATTACTAAGGATGACTCAAAACCTCCCCAAAATCCCTCTCATGCACTAGAGACAACTCGAATTCCACATACTTATTCGAATTTTCTAAAATCAATCTCATGCACTTTGAATTGATCCAAATTTACTCTAATTGACCGAGGATAACTCAAATTAGACTCAAACCCCCTTTAACTAACTAAAGACGGCTCAAATTCCCCAAATCACTCCAAATGACTGAAGGTAACTCGAATCCACCCTAAATTTGCTCTGAATAACAGAAGACCACTTAAATAGGGAATATTATGATCATGCATGATGCATGGTTGCATTGGTTTCATGCGTGCATGGGTTCATGGTGCATGGTGCATGGTTGTGTGGATGCATGTGCATGGTTTCATGGGTGCATAGGTGCATGGATTCATGCAAAGCATCAAGTAGGTGTAATAGGATCTCTAAAGTCCAATAAAATTAAAATTAAGAAAGATAGAGTTTTTTTAGGAAGGACAACACTCCTATCCCCCCCAACCCCCTCACATGTGGAATCCAAGACTCCCCATCCACTCTTGTTGTCCACGTTGAATTATTATTTAATTATAGGTAAATAATAGTAAAAAAAATGTCCACATTCCATAGTTCAAGCACCTAATTCCCACCATAATAATAAAATAACAACATTACATATGCCCAGGGCTTATCATTGGGGCAATACAAGTCTTAAGCTTCCTAATTTGGAAAAAATTACCAATAATCCTATTAGGCATGACCCTACCTACACTGAAATAAAAACCAAGTTACCTTCGAATATCCCAATGTTCGACAATAAGGCATGTAAATATCCCTAGAACCATATCATTTATGTTCATCTATGATTCTCCTCCAATAACATTATCAATTATTACATTCATTTGTGTTTGTTCTAGAGGATACTGACAGTAGTGGCCAGTAAGTGGTATATTGAATAGCCAACTGAGATACATCTCAATTTTGTGTCCCTATCCTCCACTTTTCTGACCTTTTTCTAATTACCAAAGGATGAAGTAGAAACCCTTATATCATGTCACAAGAACTCATCTATCCATACCGCAGACCACATCCATGAGTGGTGATGATGAAGGAGTCTTTACAAGACCAAGGTCGATGACCAAATATTCTGAGATTGGTTTTGAAATCCCTTCTCCCCACTATAGCTAAGTATGTGGCTTCATAACATCCACAAATCGAAGAGGAACCTATCCTCAAAGCTCAATAGTGTGACCTCATCTACTCCTAGTCCACATACCTTTGCATGATCATCCTCAATACACCTTGTAGTGACTCTATGCCTAGAGATCAACCAAAGGCATCCCATTTTGCAAATAGTGTGATTGGTGCCATGGCATTCCATCTAAATACATACCATTAATTACCTCCCGTTATGAGTATTTATTTATATGGTAATCCCCCGAGTCTTGAGGTCCATAATCAAGGACCACTCTTGTCATGTTATTATCCCCATAACCCTTTATGTTCATCCTTCCATGTACAAATGAGTACCTCATTTTCGTATCCTCCTTTACCCCCTATGTAAATGGCCCCTTGTGTAGTGACATTATATGTGGAGGTATTTCTACCAGATATGTACCCATCTAGCCATGAACCCTTATGACCCATTCCATGGCTCTCTTCTAGCACCTCTAATGCAGCACACCCTATAGATCCCCATTTTCCTCAAGGGGAGGTCTATGCCTACAACACATGACCACCTTGCCTGTGCCCAACAAGAACATGCCAATCCTAATAAGAAGAAGAATAAGGGAAAGAACAAGGGTAACAACCAACAACAAGAAGGTGGAGACCAACCTCCCAACCCTCCTACTAAGACTAGAGGTTACCAAAACCCCATAAATCAAGATCCGAACAAACTTGTTAAGCAAGGTAAGAACCCCTAGTTACATACTAATTGTTTGTGTTCCTTTTGCAAGGTCTACAAACATTACACTCACCATTGTGTGCATATTTCCAAGGCTCGCCAACTATGGGGCGAGGCCAACAAACATGAAGTTGATAATGCTTCCTAAGTGAAAATTGGCACTCCACCCCATCATCTATCCACCCCTCAACAAATGGTTCTGCAAAACCATTTCATGTCTCAAGAGGTAGGTACAGCACATCCTGTGACTCCTTACCCTTGTTATCCATCTACGTTAGGTCACCCCATTGATCCTTCTTTCTAAAACATCTACATGTCCTATGTTGACACCAACCTACATAAATGATGTAATCAATATGATCTACCAATTGACACTATATTTAATCCTAATAAGGAAAAGGATCCTTCTCCACCAGAGGGATCATTATATTTATTATGCCCTAATGTGAACCATTTTCTGAAGATCCGTAAGATCCATTTATAGCATGATACCCATAACCCCAATGTTAAAGTTGCTTCTAACTATAGTGGTGTGGATGAGTTACTCCTCGTTAATATGCAGTACATTCACATTTTTTATTATTTATTATATGGTGTATGCAATGAGAAGTTTCATGAAATTGAACAATCGAAAAATTTGAAAAAAAAAAACATAATTGGATTCAACTCAATACGTGGACAGATGGTATATGTTTCCAACTATTAATATAACACGTCTTATTGAAGAATTAAGGGTACATTTTGATATGTCACATAGCCCAAAATTGCAAAAACATTGTATGTTTAATAAGACATTATACTTTAATTTTATTGTGAAGTTTGTAATTATTGACCAAGTGGGGTCAAGGATGATTGTAATTAATTATGTTAAATATTTTATTAGTTAATAAATAAAAGATGAGACAACATCTTAAGGAGGCTGTTAAATGAGTGCCTACTGGCCACCTGGTGGAATAGACTAGGTTGAGAGCAAATTGACACTTAGTAGCATCCTCAAACTACTTCTAGTTGTTGCAAGAGGCAACTTCCCTATTTTGGTGGTCATGTTCCCCAAGAAATAAGAACAAGAGCAGGTGGCTCATTAAGTGAAAAACTAACCCAAAAGACCTAGGAAAGATTATAAACTACCCATCGAATTCAGCTGAGGTTGTTCAATGTTTACTTGTGAAATTTCTGAGTGAAATTTGTGCACAAGATATTCGATGGAGGGGAAAAGCAGAATATTAGAGTGTGAAAATGTTGATTTACTGAACTAGTGCAGTTGTTTTGGCTGAATTCTTAGTGCTATAGGCAGAAGTATTACTATT
This sequence comes from Pseudotsuga menziesii, assembly GCA_001517045.1. Taxonomy (NCBI): domain Eukaryota; kingdom Viridiplantae; phylum Streptophyta; class Pinopsida; order Pinales; family Pinaceae; genus Pseudotsuga; species Pseudotsuga menziesii. Next base: position 115,149 of record LPNX010406451.1, read on the forward strand.
GATTACTTTGTGGAGTTACAAGGGTTTCATAACCCATTCTCTTACCCAGTGCTTTCAACCATATGGACTAGTAGACAGGCTCGGGGTCCTAAGATTTGCAGCTAAGCTGTCTTCAGGAATTGGTTGGGTGGAATGCACTTCTTAGGCTGTTGTCTTCTCAGGCTTCTTAGGTTGTTGTCTTCTCTACAAGTTATTAGGTTCTAAATGTTATGTATGCAAGAAAAAAGAACTGGAATGAGATTTAGAGTTGATTTATTTAAATGATTGGATAAATTGTATCAAAAATTAGCCTGTGTATTCTCTTATGATTTAAAGGTAGTTAATTTCTGGTTAAATGTATATTTGAATGAATGATTTAGGAATTAGAATATTTTTGGAGGATAAATAATCCTTGTTGTATTTTTCCACATATCCGAAGATATAGTACTCTAGTACACCAGGAAACTTAAAGTAAATGAGAATGTTTATTATCAAAGTTAGATAATTTCAATTTACTCGAATTAAAGTAATCCAACTGTTAGTATTTTTTAGTTAGGTTATTACCCAGCTAATATATTTTATAAATCCATTATAAAATAAATTATACAAGTAAAACAGAAGTAATATTTAGTAAATCTAGGTTACATAAACTTAAACAGGTTGTTGTACAAAGTATTCAATTAGTCAATAAACAATCTTTAAAAGACTTTTGTCATCCTTGTAAAACTATAATTCTATGTTATTTTGTCTCTTATCATAATTTCACCAATATAATAAGAAATCTAAAGATCTAGACTTTTAAGCCTCTTTTTCTTGGTGAAAAGGAAGCAATAGTTAGTAGTAGTTACCTAGTTTTACAACAAAAGTAAATAATTGCCTAATTGCTTATCTAATAGCAATTATAAACCCTAAATTACAAATATAAATTTAAAATAATTGTTTATACAAGAAAACAAAGTAAAAAAAGAGGAACTATTTATCAAATTAATAATTTAAACAAAACCCTAAATTTATCCTTAATAGGTTAGTTTATAAATAATTTTTCAAAACCACTATCTCTCTGCCCTTTTGGCTTGAAACTTCTTACTGTCGGTTTTTCTTCAACAACAATGTTGTCATCTTAACAATAAAAAAAATATTGTTTTAAATCAAATTAAACAAACTGAATACAATAAAAATTTACAGAGTAAATAACATACAATGATACATAGTCTATCTTTAAAAATTTAATTTAACTCTTTTGCAAGAGCTTCACAGATCAAATTATCACATAACTTTTGGCCTAATGGCTTAACTCGGGTATCTCTTTTCATATTTTTGTTTTATTAACTTTTAATATAAAAAAAAACATAATATATATAAAAGAATCAAACTTCCTTAATAATTTTATTTTCTTGTAAACAACTATTATAATAATAAATAGGTTTATTTTAAAAATAAAATATTTACAAATAAAACTCTAATTAAAACTGATAATTCAATTTATTTTCTGTATTTTTGAGTTTTTTATAATACAGGTTTTTCTCACGCATTTGACTACATAACACTAATTGGAACCCTTAAGCTACGATGTAGATTTTTTTCCAGGTTTGGAGTCGTAAAGCTCTTAACAAAAAGAAATTTATAACAGTCTTTGTTTCCTTTTTCCAAAACAAGTTTAGAGCCAAAACTAAGCCCTACGGCCTCTTAGTACAACAATGCATAGTCACGGCAGTAAATCCTTTTTCCTATCAACACTCTAAGAGTTATGTACACCAACGATAACCTGCCCCCTACACAATTACTGAAGAGGGGAAACTCAGAGTGCAAAGTCGAGGATTACCCGAGTGGTTGTGTCAGCACTTTTACAAGTTGAACCCCAAATGTTGCACCGGATATTATCTTCCACCTCCAGTTATGTATAGAAGAGTTTTATTTTACCTACAGCCACATTGAACGAACAACAATATTAACATAATAGTCTACATTTTAAAATTTCATATAAGAAACTAAAAACTAGGGTTTGAAGGAAGCATTTTACCTTGTAGCTATAAGCCCACCGCTTGCCTTTTTTTCTTCTTCTTTAAAACAAACCCTCTCAGACAATGCTTTTACCTTTAGTAGGAAACCTCGGACTCAAACACCGTAAGCCAAACAACTTTTGGTACTCAATCTTTAGCGAGAGATTTTAAGTTTGAATTTGCAAACACCACTATGGAGGCAACGAGGGTAAGGAACACCCAGCTTTGACTGTGGCGTGCCTCTTTTCAAGTTGAAAACACGATTGAGGCCGAGTAGGCCAAGAGCCTGTCAGCTCAATCCCCTCCTCTTCCCACCAAACAATGAAATAATAGTTTCTTCGAAGCAAAGTTTTAGGTTAAAGGCCAACTTATATCACTTAGGGTTTTTGTCTTAAAACCTCTTCTTCCGGCTGGCCACCATGTGGAATCCACCTTTCAAGCGATTTATTGTTGGATCTCAACAATTTCATATAGTATGATAAGCCCTGCATTAAAACTTCTTTTTAGTAAATACTTTACAAAATGTAAAATTTAGGTATTGCACAAATATTTTTCTTATAGCTCATATGGTAAGGTAAATCCTATTTTAAAAATATTTGGTTAATACTTACATAATGAGCAAACTAGGTATTACATAAATAATTCTGGAAATAGTTTTAGAGATAGGAGTATGGTTCTTTTACATGCATCGTTAGCATAGTATGAGTAATTAGAGTTTATTTTATAAGATTAGGGTTAAGCATTGATGTTGCTTAAACCTTCTTCAATCATGTAATTATATAGAACTAGGCAGCAAAATAAATTTGCAAATCTTTACCAATTTGGTTAGGTGTGATATCATAAGGCTGTTTTACATAACAAAATTAGATTTTAAAAGATCAGAACCCACACAAGCTCTGTTTTTCATAGACATAAAATTCATGGGAAGAAAATAAGTTTTCTAGAGCTTCAATAACCAAAAGCTTCAAATTTTAATAAGTACTCTAGCATTTATTCTGCTGATCTATATAGGTAATCTTGATTTCTAAACCGGAGGTATAGGTCTTACCTATACAAGAACCTGTAAAAAGAACACCAATTGACTGCATTAGCTTCAATAAGCTAAGTAAGCCACGGCAACAACTAAGGACCCCTTCAGTAAGACAAGAAGAATAATCTACTAAAATCTTGCTTTTACTAGGAACTTAAACAGTTAAAATCAATACACTCCTTCTCGGACTTAGTTAGACTGACTTTTCAATATTTTCTTTTATATACTACTAGTAATAAAAGCGTTGTACATATGTGTTTTAGAAAATTAATTAGTGCAGCAATTAGTTAAGATATTGTAAAAGTGTTATCTGTAGCGGTTAGTTGAAACTACTTAAGCGATGATTTAACATTTAAAGTCGCATGGAAAAATCTTAAATTTTTACGAATTTTTGGAGTGTTACACAAATGTTGACCACTCTTATTAAATTTTAGTAAGAAATTGTCATTTTTTGTAGTGAAGTTTAAGCGATAATTCTTCTTTTGAAAGTCCCTGAACAACCGAATATTTTAAAATGCATCAAATAAAATGAAACTTGCATTCTTTACCAACCAAATTCTCACACTAATGAAAATTTCAAAACCACTGTCAAATTAGTCATTAAAGAGAACTTAATAATATGGAATAAATGGTTCAAATTTGTATTAATATAATACTTAATGTGTATCCAACAAATGTACCATTACCCAAGAAATAGATGTTAACGAGTTTCTTTAAAAACTACCCTTCTTTTAAAAGATTTACATCTATTCTTTTCTTATTAGTTAGCAAGTAAAATTAAGATTTCAAGTTTGAAGGGTAATTTTTTCTTAACACTTTTGGGATGGGTCAAAACCCGTTGGAAGGGTTAGGATGTGTTAAATTTGACCGCTTATCAAGAATGACATAACTCTTGAAAACAATCCTATACATAAACTTGAGCACCTTTACCATGCAATTAACTTTGTACTTGCCTAATCTTTGAAATTGAACAACCAATTCAGCATTTCAAAGCTTTATCAAACCTTTGGCACCCACAAGATCCATTAATATTATACCTTAATTCGTGTTGAACTGATCTTCAAAACTTGGGATTCAAGCATTCATCCAAATTAGAAGACCATCCAAGTTTCAGCGACGTCAACAAACCGCTCAAAATTAGCCCATAAACCATTAAAAATTGAACTAAATAAGGCCTTTGCAAGAACCCTTGGGTATTTTTTGAAATGAAGGCATAAATCCCTCCCACGTCGTCAAATTATGAAACCATAAATTGAAAAATGTGGAAGACACAAAAGGGTTTCCAACGATTGATTGGAAACATTAATATGACATCGAAAACATATGTTTCATAATTGGTTAAGTTTTGTTGGCTATGTTGGTGGGAAACTAATTAATATGCATTTACCTACTTGTGGGCCTTAGAATTTGATTTTGACATTAGATTGAATTTGTAGACCACAAAAACCTACAACTAGCCTTTAATGAGGATGAAAATCTTATTTTGGTTGTACACACACAAATGCATTTTTAATTAAAAGTCTAGGTTATGTTTGGGACGATACTTTATCGTAAGTGAGTTTTGTGTTCAGATATTTTTACCTTGCTATATATGCTTTCAATATGTTCATTGCATTGCAATAAAGCATGGCCTATGACTCCTTTTGGTTGGTGAAAATGATTTGTTGGTATCTAACACACTTAATAGCCAACACTTGAGCCAAAATTGTTGATTTGGCCCAAAAACAAGTCTATAATATTTACAATGATAGTGAACACCTATAATATGCTTGGGTGAAGTTAAATATCCATCTTACGTGTGTGAATCTAATCATTTCACATTTCACTTAATATGCCATTCTTGCCACACAAGATATTTTGTTTTTGGTGCCAAACCTATGAAGTATACAACATAACTATGTGAGTTGTTTGTTTGTGTCATTGCGTTGTTATATGTAACCCAATGTTAGTGAAATACACCCTCAAACCACGTTCATCTCATCCATGTGGATATTGGTGTCCATCCACTTGTTAAATTGAGTTACAATGGTTCTCCATCTTCTTGGAAAATTTCTATGATTTTTGGGGTCTCAAACTTCTAGGTTTATTTTGAGGCCCTAAATGGTGTTTTTGGCCACATGAGGAGTCAGGATTTGAAATGGAATTCCATGGACCCACCTAGAAGTTGTACTTCTCAATTAGTTCTTTCTAATGAGCCATCGCGTTCCCTAAATGGATATCATATGCAAAAGTTGTGCCCTTGGGAAGTTAGCTAGCCACCTCAGGGCCCACAAGTACTTTTGGTTCTTCATCTCCTAGGGTCGGGTTTTTTATGTTTAGGGTTTTTTACTCTTTACTTATGATAAAAAGGCCATTTTTTGGTCCCTTTGTAATTATCTCTTACAAATGAGCATAGTTGACATGTTTCTCTTCAAAGATAAGCTACCATTTAACATTGTTTTTTCCATTCCATTCATTAATAGAATTTGGATTTTATTGTACTAATGTGCACTATGCAAAATATTTGTGTTTGTGCTTCCATTTTTATATGATTTCCTTCATTTCTTTCTATACATAACTCAGGTCAGTGGTATTAGGGCAATTTTCTCTTGTTTTTTCTCGGTGCATGACCCCAATGAGATTTAGGTATCGGGAGTTGGGTCTCAAACTAATTAGTCTTGGGGACAACCACTATTAGTGGCCCAAGAAACCTGTGACATGGCAGGAGAAGAAAAGAGAGATAATGGAGCAAGATATCCTATTAAGTTGTTTCTTGAGGAAAAACTTACATGACAAAGGGATGAGATGATTGATAATTTAACCCAGATCCTTCCCCGACTACCAACGACGGTGGAGAAACCTTCAATTAGTAGCCATTTTTTAGGTGTGATGCCCTTCAAGTTACAAGTTAACTTTGACAACCCTTTATTTGAAGTCCAGAAAAATGCAATTGCTTTAGAGAAATGGTTAGATCTTTTCGAGGATTATTACTCTATTCAGAAATTTTATGATAGAGAAAATATCACCTTCACACTCCTTAAGTCCCTCCCTCGTGGAAAAGATTATTGGGACGATCACTAAGAGAGGCGTGTTATAGATGATTCTATAAATATGAGATAGAACCCACTTGTGTGTACTTAACTGATGCCCTTAATGTGGGGTTCTACATCGTCAAAAACTAAAATGACCAATACATGAGATGAACAAGTTTTTATTAGGAGAGATATCACATAGTGCCATAATTTACCAATATTTTCCATACATTGCACTCAAATTTGAGTATTAGAGACTATGAATGTCACTTAGTCTTAAAGTAGAGAAGTGGTCTACATAGGAACATCCAAACAAAGATGTATTTCTTGTATGTCTCCTCATCAAGAGCCTCTTATCAGTATGTTGTCAAAATCGAGCAAAAGTTCAGGAAAAAGAATAAGCATGAGTTTGGGCTTGAAAATCAACCACATTATAAGCCTAGTAAAGGTGGCCCTAACTCATAGAACAAAGGATAGAGAAAGGATTTCCAAACGCATGGAAACTAGTTCAAACCATAAGTAAAGAATGGCAATGGGAATTCAAATAAGGACACTAGAAAGTAGTGTGAGTTCCACAAAAGGCCTTGGCACAACACCAATGAATGACACCAATGAAATCCTTAGAATTGAATTCTAGATTGGAATCTAATTCAGAGCATGCTAAAGGAAAGTGGATCATTAACATGGAACCCAAAACCATTATCACAATCATAAATATCCAACCAAAAGATCCGAAGGAGCTAGAGAAAGGGGAGCAGCTCTTCCACTCACATATATGGGTGAAGGGGACTCTACCACATTTCATTATTGACAATGGTATCCAAAAGAACCTGATCTCGGATTAGGTCATCAAGAGATTGATGTTGTCTACAACACCTCACCCCCAACCATACACCATCAGTTGGTTGAGCCAAGGGTGAGATATCTGCTTCAATCAACAATGACACCTATCCTACAACACAAGCCCTTCAAAGACAAGGTACTATGTGATGTTTCCCACTTTAATTTTGCGATATTCTTTTATGACAACTCTATATGTGGAAAAATCATGTTGTTTACAAGTTAATGTCATGTAGTTTTGTTGGAGGAGCAAGTCGGTATGCCGACTTGAACGATATCCAACTTAGTCGATTGGCTGACTAAGTCGGTCAGTTGACTAACTAGAGATTAGGTTGGCCACCTAAAGTCGTGTCAGTTCATCGAACCGACAGGTAGTTGTTTTGTAACTATTTTGTAATCATAAATATTAGGCTGTTGAGCCAGATGAGAACGCGGTTCAGTTCTCTGTATTGTATGAACCCTCTCATGCTAATATAATCTATTATTCTATCTACTTGTTCTTGTCTCTTGTCTCTATTATGTATGTATGTTTTAGTATGTATTATTGGTAACCGTATGTGATCTGTGAGATTACAACATTGGTTCCATTGTAGTCTAGTTGGTTAGGATACTCGGATCTCACCCGAGAGACCCGGGTTCAAGTCCCAGCAACAGAACCAATGTTGTAATCTCACAGATCACATAAGGTTACCAATAATACATACTAAAACATACATATATAACAGAGACAAGAGACAAGAACAAGTAGACAGAATAACAGATTGTATTAGCATGAGAGGGTTCATACAATACAGAGAACTGAACTGCGTTCTAATCTGGCTCAATAGCCTAATATATATGATTACAAAATAGTTATAAAATAACTACCTATCGATTCGGTGAACCGACACGACTTTAGGTGGCCGACCTAATCTCTAGTTAGTTGGCTGACCGACTTAGTCAACCAATTGACTAAGTCGGCTATCGTTCAATTCAGCATACCGACTTGCTCCTCCAACATCCCACCGCCCCAAATAGAAATACCATCAACCACTGCTGCACAGCAAACAGAAAATCCAGACTCGACTTTTGCAGGTACACAGGTGCCAAAACAAGCCAAAGCAGAGAAGCACAAAAAGAAGAAAAATAAGAAGGACCATTATGGATAGCCAACAATGGTCCACATCAATCTATTTGGGTCGACCATTGCGGTCGATGCAACCAAATTGAGAGATCCAGAGCTAAAACAACTACTGGAAGCGCTAGCAGTCGAAGCAAAGACAAGGAACCAGCACAAACGTAAGGAACTAGACAACAAGGAAAAATAACAAGTTAAGTTCCTTAACAAGTGTAGGGACCTAGTCCAGTCTGTGATACCAGGACCAATAGAGGTCGACACCGACAAACCACTAGAAATAGCTTATCAGCTGTTTGAAAGCATGGTGTCAACGCTCCAAGCATAGATTCAAGAAACAAAAGAAGAGCAGAAAGAACAAACCGTCCAACTACTGATGGAGCAGTGCACAGCCTTTTCCGAAGCCTACAAAGTGTTGCAAGATCACATGGAGGAGTCTGTAATCACAGAAGAAGTACTGAGAGACTGGCCTACTTACTATGGGCAAGTCTATCAGCACACCAGACAGACCCGTCAAGGGATCCAAGCACTCTAGAAGAGGAAAACCACCGACGAAGCACTCAGAAGCACAATTGAGGATCAAATAGTGCTTGAGACAGCTAAACTGCAGAAGCTTGAGCAGGAAGCACATCAGTGGGTGCATCAAGCCATTCCCAACTTAGAAAAAGTTGACCTCATCTTCCTGCAGATGAAACGACTCATGCAGAGGAAAAGGACCAATTTATGGGTCCCGACATGGAAAGAATAGTTGAACTGTCCATTCAAGAGAAAATGTCGATCTTGTCAAGTCTGACTACACTCACCATCGACATACAAAAAATATTGCAAAGTTGGACAGATTTCCAACATCATCTAGCAGTGACAGCCCCAACAATTGTCGAAGTCTCCGTACAGAAAAGACCGACCATCAGACTTCACAGCCCATAAAGATCAAGCACAAAATAATGACTACTTAGACAAACAAGGAAATTTTTGTACCTCCCTATTTCTTCGGGACAAAGAAATGTTTTGTTCGTGGGGGAGATGTTGGAGGAGCAAGTCGGTATGCTAAATTGAACGATAGCCAACTTAGTTGATTGGCCGACTAAGTCGATCAGCCGACTAACTAGAGATCAGGTCGGCCACCTAAAGTCGTGTCGGTTCACTGAACCGATAGGTAGTTATTTTGTAACTGTTTTGTAATCATATATATTAGGCTGTTGAGCCAGATGAGAACACAGTTCAGTTCTCTGTATTGTATGAACCCTCTCATGCTAATATAATCTTTTATTCTATCTACTTGTTCTTGTCTCTTGTCTCTGTTATGTATGTATGTTTTAGTATGTATTATTGGTAACCTTATGTGATCTATGAGATTACAACAAGTTTCACTATTATTTTGGGAGGCAAACTCTAAAGGGTAAATGAGGTCGTTTTAACTATAGTAGTTTCCTTGATCTCAACAAAGTAGTGTCAAAAGTTAATCTCTTAGACTAGGTGATTGTCCTCTTCGTGGTCTAATTAGATGGTGCAGTAAATGTCAGTCGAACCACCACATCCTTAGTACAATGTCTCTCTACACAACATAAGCATGTAGACAAGATTGTAGAAAAATATAGAGATATATTTTCCTCGCTTATAGGGGTTCCTCTACACTTCCAACACTCAATTGATTTGATATCTAGTGCTCCCTTTCCTAATGGTCCAATATATAGATGTCATATTTTGGAGCATGAGGATATAAAACATAATATTGAAGAGCTCATTCAAAAGGGCCACGTTCAACCAAGCTCCTCACCTTGTGGGAGGACAATTGTGTTGGTGTAGAATAAGGATGGGACATGGTGACTTTTCATTGGTTATAGAGAACTAAACAATATTACTATCAAGAATCAATACCCAATCCCTCAAATTGATAATATTCCTGATCAACTTAAGGATGCCAAGTTCTTTAGTAAGATTTATTTGAAGTCAAAATACCACCGAGTCTCGATCGAGCAAACCGATGTATGGAAGATAGCCTTCAAGTCTAAAGAAATCATTTTTGAGTTATTGGTCATGCCTTTTGGTTTGGGTAATGCTACAACAACATTCATGAGGATGATGGATAATATCTTGTGGTTGTTCACAAAATCCTTCATGGCAGTATTGTAAAAGTACTTCTACTAGCCAAAGCGTACATTGGGTTATGCATCACCTATGTTATCATGTCAAACCTACCATTAAGAAGTAGGGGTTGTACACTCCATTTTCTACCACAAATAAACTTTGGGAATTTGTCTCCATGGACTACATGTCTAGCTTACCTTCAACCAAGCATGAAAATGACTATATATTTGTGGTTTATGATCGATTCTCTAAGATGGCAATTTTAACTCTCTCTAAGTAGAGAATCACAACAAAATCCACTGATAAGATATTCTTTAAGAATGTTTGGTTCCACTTTGGCCTCCCAAGGACCATTACTTCAAATTGTGATAGCATATTCTTGAGTACTTGTTGGTCCCACCTATGATCGATAATGGACAACAAGCCAACCAAATTGACTTCCTTCCACCCCCAAGCCGATGGACAAACAGAGGTGTTCAAATGGATGATTGTGCATATGCACAGCTCCAAACGTTCATAGAATTATGATGACAATATTCATTATGTTCATCATACTTTCAATAAATCCCTTCATGGCTCTATTGGCCACAACCCCTTTCAAGTGTGTTTAGGGTTTCATCCATTAGCCCCAATTGACATTGTGTTTCCCTATACTTATACACATGATGAATCCTCCCATGTTGAAGTTAAAACCAATCACGGAGTCAAACATGTTAAACAGATCAATCTTATCCAATAAGTCGTTCATGATATTTTGCAAAAATCCAATGATAAGTATAAGCAGCGCCACGACTAACATTGGGTTCCACACAAGTTCCAAGTGGGAGATGAGGTATGGTTGAATTTGGAGAAAAACAAACTCATAGGACCCCATTGGAAACTCCAACCACTCCAATATAAGACTTACACCATCACCAAGGTTGTGGTTGAGAATTCTTTTGAGATAAGTTCTCCCCCTTTCCTTGGTTAGCACCCTATATTTAATGTGGATTTGCTTCAACCATATTTTTTGAATCTCTTAGACATGCCATAGGTAGTCAAACACTTGGCCCCTACATAACTCAATCCTGAGTGCATTGAAAAAGCACTAGTCGACCAAATCATGTCCACTCAAATGAATATAACTTGCTAACAAAACATCCAACTGCATCGAGTTTTCAAATCAAAGCAACTTCTTCACTAGGGAAGGTGGCTCACTAGGAGTCAGAATTAACAGAAGTTTCTCCATCTAATGGAGGAAATTGATGCAATGGCAACCATTACTTCCTAAAGGTGGAGGATTGATCCAATTTAATACTGGTGTCCACTCACTTGTTCCGTTGAGTTGCAATAGTTCTTCATATTCTTGGAAATTTTCTATGGTTTTTTCAAATCCCAAACTTTAGAGCCATTTTGAGCCCATAAACAATTTTTTTAAACATTTAAGGAGCCAAGGTTTGCCATAGCACTCCTTGGCTCCATCCAAAAGTTGTACTTCTTAGTTATTTCTTTCCAATGAACCATTTTTCTCCCTAAATGGAGATCATATGCAACTGTTCTACCCTTGGGAAGTTAGCTAGCCATTGTAGGGCCCACAAATCATTTTGGCGCTTCATATCCTAAGGTTAGGTTTTTTAATGTTTAGGGTTTTTTCCTCTATGCTTATAATAAAAAGGAAATTTTGGTCTTTCTATAATAAACTCTTGTGAATTAGCATAGCTGACATGTCTCTCTTCAAAGATGATCTACCACCATCAGAGGTGATTTCTATTGCTTGCAAGATATAATGTTTTTCCATTCCATTCATTAATAGAATTTGGGTTTTATTGTAATATTGCACGCTTTGTAAAATATTTGTGTGTGTGTTTCCATTTTTATAATGTTTCCTTCATTTCACTCACTAAATAATCAAGATCAATGGTATCAAAGTGATATGCATATGTTGTTTCTAGGTGCATGCCCATAATAAGATATGGGTATTGAGAGTTGGTTCCCAAACTAATTGAGATTTGGGACAACCACTCTAGGAGACCGAAACAACCTCACATGGTTAGATAATAAAACAAAGATGATAGAGCAGGATGTCTTATTAAGTTGTTTCTCAACAAATCCCTTGCATGACAGAGCAACGAGATGATGGATAATTTCACCTAGATCATTTGTTGACTACCAACAACAGTGGAGACACCTTCAACCAACAACCTTGTTGGAGGTTGGATTCCCTTTAAGATACAAGTTAACCTTGGCATTCCTTTATTTGAAATATACACAGATGAAGATGCTTTGGAGAAACAATTGAATCTTTTATAGGCTTATTACTTTGTTCAAAAAAATTTCAACAACAAAAATATCACCTTAGGACTCCTTATGTCCCCCAACGTGTCAAACATTGGTTGGATGATTACTAGGAGAGGCATGTCAAATACGAGTCTACAACATATGAGATATAACCCACTTGAAAGTATTTTTTCAATACCCTCAATGAGGACTTCTACCCTATTGGAAAGGATGATGACTAATACATGAGATGGAGAACTTTGCACCAAGAAAGAGACTAGATGGTGTGGAAGTTTAACAATATATTCTATAAATTGCGACCAAATAAGGGTATTAGAGACTTTGAATTGCACTTGGTCCTAAAGTATCGCCTTGCCTACATAGGTACATCCAAGCATAGATTGATTTCCTATAAATCTCCTCATTGGGAGATCCTTAATGATATGGTGTCAAAATTGAGCAAAAATTCAAGTAGTAGAATAAGCAAGAGTTTCAATTTGCAAATAAACAATCATAGAATCCTAGTAAAGGTAGCCCTATCTCACAAAACAAAGGATGGATAAAGATTATCCAAACCCATAACAACCATTCCAAACAATAGGTAAATAAGGATAATAGGAAGTTGAAGAAGGACGATGGAGAGTGGTGTGAACTCCATAAAATCCCCTAGCACAACTCTGATGAATTTCTCTCAAAACAATAATTGTTGGCCGAGATGAAATCCTTGGAGATGGACTTTAAATCAAACTATGATTTAGAGAAATATAAATTAAAGCAAAATTTTAATGTGGAACCCAACACCGCCATCAAAACTATAAAGATCCAACCAAAAGAACCAAGGGAGCCAGAGGAAGGGGAGCAACTCTTCCACTCACATATGTGGATAAATGGAACTCCACTACTTTTCATTGTTGATAGAGGTAGATAAAAGAATCTGATCTTAGTTGAGGTCATAAATAGATTGAGTTCCGAATGACCCCTCACCCCCAACCATAGATTATCGGTTTATTGAGTCAAGGGTGATATATGTGTGTTAGTTAGCAATGCCTCTTATCCTACGACAACAAGCACTTCAAAGATGAGGTAGTGTGTGATGATTCCCTATTTAAAGTTTGTGATGTTCTTTTAAGGTAACCCTATACATGGAAGTGTCTTTTTGTTTATGAATCCAGGATCCATAATGTCATTGTTACTTTGGGAGGCCAACTCTACAGGGTACTCGAGGTAGTTTAAAAAAGCTACAGTTTTCTTGATCTCGACAAAGTAGTGTCAGAAGGTAATCTCTCATATTGTAAAAATTTTCCTCTTCATGGTTCAATCAAAAGGTGGACGCAAGGTCAAAGCGATTGCAAAATCATTAGTGTGGTGTCTCTCTAAATAATATAAGCAAGTGGACAAGATTTTAGAAGAATACAGAGTTATATTTTCTTCGCCTAAAGGGGCGCCTCTGCACTTCTAGGCCAAACAACCAATTATTTGATACCTAGTGCTCCCTTACTTAATGGCCCAATATATAAACACTCTCTTCCAGATAGTGAGGAAATAACATTTCTTATTTAAGAGCTCATCAAAATGGCCACATTCAACCAATCTCCTTATCTTATGGGAACCCAATTGTGTTGTTATAGAAAATGTATGAGACATGGTGAATTTGCATTGACTACATAGCCCTGAACAATATCAATGTCAAGAATGGATACCCAATCCCTGAAATTGATAATATTTCTTGATCAATTTAAGGTTTCCAAGTTCTTCAACGAGATTGATTTGAAGGCATGATAACACCAGGTCCTGATTGAGCAAAATGATGTATGGAAGACAACCTTCAAGTCTAAAAAGGCCTTTTTAATGGTTGGTCGTGCCTTTGACTAATGCTCCAACAACATTCATGAGGATGACAGATAACAACTTGTGGCCATTCACAAACTCCTTTATGGTTGTATATTTGGATGGCATCCTCATCTTCAACAAAACTTGGGTGGAATGTTTTTAGCACATTCAGCAAGTCCTACGCACCCCGTGAAAACACAAGTTATACACCAATTTGTAGAAATGTTTGTTCTGCAGGGAGAGAATTTAGTTTCTAGGATACATCATGGCTGAACATGGAGTGCATGTGGACGCATGCAAGACCCAAGTCATTCATGATCGGTAAGCCTCAATGAATCTATCAGAGCTCCATAGCTTCTTCATCCTCACCGAAATTTACTAAAGGCTTGTGATGGGGTTCTCTTATATTGCTTCACCCCTTAGCCAAGTGACCAAGGGTGGAGCTAAAGACAAATATATTAGGGTGTGTATCAATAGAAATCATTTGAGGATATAAAATTACACCTCTACTTGGCTCAAGTCCTCACTTTTCCATACCTATAACAACCTTTCAGGATTTAGACATTAGTTTCTAATTATACTATTGATGCAATCCTCACTCAATATGGACATCCAGTGGCCTATCATATCAAGACACTCTCCAATTATGTTCATAAGTATCCCATCTGTGACAAGGATATGTACACCATCATAGGATCTAAACAAGTATCATTAAATAATATGTGAAAAGAAAATTAACAATAAGCAAGAAACCACACACTAGACACATAAATTACCCTAGAAAACCCCATGTGGGGAAAACCAGTTAATGAAGATCTCCATTACATGGCCAAAACTGGTCATCCGATCCAAGTGAACTAGCCACCACTCAATATGGACATCCAGTGGCCTATCATATCAAGACACTCTCCAATTATGTTCATAAGTATCCCATCTGTGACAAGGATATGTACGCCATCTTAGGATCTAAACAAGTATCATTAAATAATATGTGAAAAGAAAACTAACAATAAGCAAGAAACCACACACTAGACACATAAATTACCGTAGAAAACCCCATGTGGGAAAAAACAGCCAATGAAGATCTCCATTACATGGCCAAAACTGGTCATCCGATCCAAGTGAACTAGCCACCACTCACCCTCATACCACTTTATAATGGAGCCTCCTCAAGCCTTATAAATGCTTCTTTGCATGCAATACCTTGGGCTAATACCATGGGCTACAAGAAACCATGTGCCCAAAATTGTGTGATATACATAAACCATCTTTGACTCATTAACCTAACAATCCCTCATTTAAGTCTGACTTAGAGACCTCGCATACATCCCCCTATCACCTAGGTCCATCTCCGTACTTTACTAGTGAGTTACCAGGGGTATGCATGCCTTATCATGTCCAACAACCATATTCCCATTTAAACACAAACTGCTCCATTATTTTTTTCATGTGTCTCCATGATGACTACACCATCACCATCCATTGCTTCCTCCTCTCACTTTCTTGCTCTCTTTATGCCATGCTCCTTTTGTACATGCATCCAATCCTTTCATTGATGTCCATATAAAGAATAATCCATCTACCATACTACATGGGTCCTCAACCGATGTAACCATCAATTCTCTAGGAATTCTCTTCACATACATTGAATACCTTTGAATACCTTTAACTCTACATTGATCTTTTTTCCATTCACCATTTGGATACTAAAAACATATATATATATATATANTTCCAAAAACTTGTGCACCCTTTTCTACAACACCATGTGCCCTTAACACCTCCATGGATCTGTTTCCGGTTTTCTACAGCATGTACCAATGAGCGGTACCTTCCCTCTTCAACTATGTGCATATACACACAGTGATTTCTGTCCTCCGCGCATCTTCACATGGACAATAATACAACAAAGAAATTACGAATTTCTTTAACTCAGGAAACAATTCCTTCTCCACGACTTCATGCGCTCAGATCCGCAGCCTCAAATGCTCCATGACTTGCACAATCCTTGATCACAAAAGAAATTCAGGAAGCACCCGATATCCTTCCTGTGGCTATTCGGCATGGAATCTTTCTCTCACAAATGGCAGCGTATCCTTACGAGGTCTATCCACTCTCGAGTGTGGTCGTTTCCTTCACACGACCTGCAAATCGTCTCCATGGAATCGTAGCTCAACGCCAAGGCTCTAATGCCTTCCTTCAAAAAATTATGGAAAGCTCTACTTTTATTGGGTGGCTCCTTTTACAACATGTAGATCTAGCCACAGATCCATTGTCTTCAATAAATCCAATCACTTAAACAAAATATCTGCATTTTTCTCCACTTCCTAAAGAAGCCTATGCACTTACATCATTCAACGAGCACAACAAGATTCCAAACCAAAGCTCATGGTATCATTAAATAATATGCGAACATGAAATTAATAATAAACAAGTAATCATGCTTTGACACATAAATTATCCTAGAAAACTCTATGCGGGGAAAATCCAGCCAATGAAGATCTTCATTACATGGCCAAAACTGGTCATGCGGTCCAAGTGAGCTAGCCATCTCTCACCTCCATGCCGCTTTACAATGGAGCCTCTTCAAGTCTTATAAACGCTTATTAACTGTGTGCTAGACCTAAATCACTTTTGACTCATTCCAAATTCAAGGTTAACCCTAACACACCATTGTGTAGGTCTATAGCCAATGGAAACATTACATCCTAGGGAAGAAGTCAATTATCCACTCTGATCACAAGCCCCTCCAATTCTTGTAGACACATGGAAAGTTACATAATAACCACTATCTTAAGTGGTCCACATACCTACAACGGTTCCACCTAAACTTCAAGTACAAGAAGTGAATCACAAACCAAGTTATAGATTGCCTTGGCTAACCTTTAATTGTTGCATTGAAAAACGTGCTCAATTCTTGTGGACACTAGACCACTAGGTGGCCCCAATTGTACAACAACGACCCTAACTTTGATTTTACAAACCATACATTTAATGCACGAAGTTTGGTCTCAAACTTTCATCTCAAGGATGAACTCTTATGTTATCTCGACCACCCCTACGTTCCTTTAAAAGAACATGAAAAGTTGTCCTGGGAAGTGCATTACACTTGAGCAGCAGGGCACTTTGATGGAGAGAAGACAATGGCAGTATTGCAGAAGTACTTAGTACTAATCAAAGATCCAACGAGATGTGTTCAATTACGTCATATCTTGCATCACCTTTACCATTGTCAATCCTACCATGAATAAGTATGGGTTGCCAATCCTACCTACCCTAGATAGACCTTGGAATATATCTCCATGGACAACATGTTTGGATTGCCTTCAACCAAGCATGGAAATGACTGTGTATTTAGGGTTGTTGGTTAATGGCAATTTTGACTCCCTGTAAGAAAAACATCATAATAGAGGCCATTGCTAAGCTCTTCTTGGAGCATGTTTGGGTTCTATTTTGCCTCCCACGAACCATTACCTTGTATCAAGAAAATTAATTCATGAGTACTTTTTGGTCCATCCTACGGCCAATGATGGACACCAAGCTAACCAAATTGACGACCTTCCACCACCAAACTGATGGACAAACGGATTTGGTCAACATGACGATTATGCATATCTTGAGAATGTACAACTCCAAACATCCACACACTTGGGATGAGAGCATTTCTTATGTTCAACATATCTACAATAGATCCCTTCATTGCTTTGTTGGCCACAACCCCTTTTAGATGTGCTTAGAGTTCCAACAATTAGCCCTAATTGACCTAGCACTACTCATTGATTTTACATAGGATGAATCCTTCCATGCTTAAACTATGATTGATCAAGAAGCCAAATTTGTTGAATGGATCCATCACATCTAACAACAAGTTCATGATATTTTGAAAAAAGACAATGATAAGTATAAGCAATGGCAAAATTAGAATCAGGTTCCACAGAAGTTTTGGTTGGGAGATAAGGTATGTTTGCATTTGCAGAAATAACACCTCACAATACCCCATTGGAAACTTTGACCACTCTAATATGGGCCTTACACCATCACCAAGGCTATGGATAAGAATAATTTTGAGTTAAGTGTTCCCACTTTCCTTGATTTACACCCTATATTTGATGTTGAGCTTATTTGACCTTATTTTCCACCTCTCTTGGACACCTAAGAGGTAGTTGAGCACTTGGACACTACAAAAATAAATCCTAACTATAATGAGCAGGTGATAGTCGACAGGATCATGGCCACTGAGATGAAAACAACTCACCAATAGAATATCAAACTATATCGATTCATCAAAGTGGGGGATCTTCTTTGTTGGGTAAGTGGCTCTCCAAGAGTTAGATTCAACAAAAGTATCGCCATCAAATGAAGGAACTTGATGCATGGGGACCATTACTCCCTAAGGGTGGAGGAACTATGTAGGATGATAATGGTGTCCACCCACCTGTTCCATTGAGTTACAATGGTTCTCCATCTTCTTGGAAATTTTCTATGGTTTTTCCACGGTTTTTCCAAGTCCCAAACTCCAAGGGTTGTTTAAGGCCTTAAATGATGTTTTTTTACCATTTGGAGGTATAGGGATTGCCACAACCTTCTATGTCCCTAGAAAAATGTTGTATTTCTCAGTTAGTTCTTTCAAATGAGCCATGGTGTACCCTATACAAATATGATATGCAAAAGTTGTGCCCTCTAGAAGTTATCTAGTCACCTCAAGGCCCACAAAAAAATTTGGTGCTTCATCACCTACGGTCAATTTTTTGGATGTTTAGAGTTTTTACCTTTATGCTTATGATAAAAATGACATTTTTAGTCTCTTTGTACTCAACTCTTTTGAATGAACATAGTTGAAACATCTCTCTTCAAATATAAGATATAACCATTGGAGCTAGCTTGTATTGCTCGTAGTTTACAATGTTTTCCCATTCTATCCATTAATAGAATTTGGGTTTTACTGTACTATTGTGTGCTCTGCAAAATATTTATGTGTGTGTGTGTGTTTCTAATTTTATTTTGTTTCCTTCATTTCATTCTCTAAATAATATAGATCAGCGGTATTAGAGAAATATGCTCTTATTGTTTTTTTGTGCACATCCCCAACGAGATCCGTGTATGAAGAGTTGAATCTCAAACTAAATGAGCTTGGGGACAACCACTCTCAGCGCCCCAAGCAGCCTCACATGGTATTAGAACACAAGAGAGATGGAGGAGCAAGAGATATTATCAAGTTGTTTCTCAATGAATCCCTTGCACAATAGAGGAACAAAACGATTAATAATTTCACATAGATCATTCTCCAAACACCAACAATGGTGGAGACACCTTCAAACAACAACCATTTTGGACGTCTAATGCCCTTCAAGGTATAATTTAACTTCGGCATTCCTTTATTTGAAGGCCATATATATGCAGGCACTTTGGGGAAATGGTTAAATATTTTAAAGGGTTATTATTCTATTAAAAAGAATTGACAACAAAATGATTTATTTTGCACTCCTTAAGTTCCTCCCCCCATGTCAAAGATGGTGGGACGATTACTAGGAGAGGCATTCTAGATATGATTCTATGGAATATGAGAGAAAACCCACTTGGGTGACTTTTTCGATGGACTCAAGGAGGAGTTCTATCATGTCATAAACTATGATTACTAGTGCACGAGATGGGCAACTTTGTGCTGGGAGAGACTAGACAGTATGAGAGGTTACTAATATATTCCATACCTTGCACTCAAATATGGGTATTAGAGACTTCAAATGACACTTGATCCTAAAGTACAACAGTGGCCTACATAGGTACATCTAAACATAGATGGATTTCCTAGACATCTCCTAACTAGGAGATGCTTATCAATATGCTTTCGAATTTGAGCAAAAATTCAAGTAGAAGAATAAGTAGGGGTTTGGTTTGCAAATCAATAGCAACAAAAACTTGGATAAGGTGGCCCTAATTCATAAAACAAAGAACAAAACAAGGATGTACAAACTCATGGCAACCATTCCAAATTGTAAGTAAAGAAGGGCAATGAGAAGCCAAAGGACACTAGAAAGTGGTTTGAGTTCCATAGAAGCCCCTAGAAGAACAATAATGAATGTTTCTCGAAACAATCACTTTTATTCGAGATGAAATCCTTGGAGTTGAACTCAGGATCGAACTCTAATTCAGAACCCATAACCACCATTGCAACCGCAAAGATCCAACTAGAAGATCCATAGGAGCTCAAATCAAGGTTGATTGGGCAGCTAATGTTTTTGAACTAATCTATCACATCCAACAACAATATCATGATATTTTGCAGAAAGCCAACGATGAGTATAAGTTGTGACACAATTGGCATGAGTTCCACTCAAGTTCCATGTGGGAGATAAGGTATGTTTGCATTTGTAGAAAGATAATCTCACATAACCCTATCATAAACTCCAACTACTCTGATATGGACCTTAAATAATCGCCAAGGGGGTGGTTCAAATTGCTTTTGAGTTAAGTAGTCCTCCTTTTCTTGGTTTGCATCATGAATTTAATATGGATCTTCTTTAACCATAGTTTCCATATCTCTTGGACACCTCATAGGTAGCTTAACACTTCCCCCTAAAGAACTCAATCCTGGCTACATTGAGTAGGAAACAATCGACCAAATCATTTCCACTAAGATTAAAAGCACTAACCAAAATAACACCCAACTATATCGAGTCATCAAAGCATGACAACTTCTTCACTAGGGAAAGTGGCACACCAGGACTCAAATTCAACAGAAGTTACCCCATTTAATGGAGAAACTTAATGCAATCATGACCATTTCTCCTTGAAATGGGAAGAATGACTAGGTGAATACTAGAGGCCACCCACCTGCTCCACTAAGTTACAATGATTCTTCGTCTTCTTGGCAATTTTCTATGTTTTTCCGGGTCCCAATTGTTTGGGTCATTTTAAGGCCCTAAATAGTGTTCTTAGGACATTTGGGAGGCCAAGTATTGTCTGGCAGTCCTTAACCCTACCAAAAATGTGTACTTCTCAGTTGGGTCTTTCTAACAAACCATCGTGCATTCTAAACTAAGATTGTCTACAAATGTTTTGCCCTCGAGAAGTTAGCTAGACACCTTGGGGCCCACAATTTCTTTCGCATTTCATCTCTTAGGGTTACATTTTGGATTTTTAAGGTTTTTTCTCTGTGCTTGTGATAAAAGGGATATTTTTGGTCTCTTTGTAATCAAATATTGTGAATGAGTGTAGCCAACACATCTCTCTTCAGATATAAGCGACCACCAACCAATCTACTTTGTATTGCTTGCAATTTACAGTGTTTTTCCATTTCATTCATTAATAGAATTTGGGTTTTACTATACTATTGTGCACTCTAAAAAATATTTTGCATGTGTGATTCCATTTTTATTATGTTTCCTTCATTTCATTCTCTAAATAATATAGATTAGCGGTATCAGGGAAATCCCTTCTTGTTTTTTCTTGGTGCATATCCCCAATGAGATTTAAGTATTGGGAGTTGGGTTTTGAACTAAATGATCTTGGGGACAACCACTATCGATGGCCCAAGCAACCTCACATGGCAGGAGTATAAAAGAGAGATGATAAAGTGGGAGATCTTATTAAGCTATTGCTCCAAGAAGCCCTCACATGATAGAGGAACAAGATGATGGATATTTTCTCCCAAATCCTTCGTCAACAACCAATGATGGAAAAGACATCTTCAACCAACAATCATTTTGGAGGTGCAATGCCCTTCATGGTACAAGTTAACTTTGACGTTCCTTTATTTGAATTCCAGATAGTTGTAGATGCTTTGGGGAAATGGTTAAATATTTTAGAGGATTATCACTATGTTCAAAATATTTCCGACAACTAAAAGATCGCCTTTTCACTCCTTAAATCCCTCCCCCATGGATAATATTATGAGATGGTTACTGAGAGATTCATGCCATAGATGAGTCTACAACATATGGGATAGAACCCACTAATTGGGAAGATTTTGTCGATGTCATCAAGGAGGGCTTATACCCCATTGGAAACAATGATGAATAGTACACTATATGGACAACTTTTTACTAGGAGAAAGATCATATGGTGTTAGAGTTGTCCAATATATTCCATACCTTGCACTCAAAGATAGATATCAAAGACTTTGAATGGAACTTGATCCTAAGGTACCACATTGCCCTACACATGTACATCCAAACAGAGATGGATTTTTTGTATATTTCCTCATTATGAGTCACTTATCAATATGTTATCAAAATTGAAAAAAAATTCAAGCATAAGAATAAGCAGCAATTTGGGATTGTAAATCAACCACAACATAAGCTTGGTAAAGGTGGGCCTAAACCATGGAATAAATGGAAGAGAAAGGATAGACAAACTCATGACATCCATTACAAACTGAAATTAAAGAAGGGTAATGGGAAGTCGAAAAGGGACACTTGAAAGTGGTGTGAGTTAGACAAAATCCCTTGGCACACCACCAATGAGTGTCACTTGAAACAATCATTGTTGGTTGAGTTGAAATACTGAGAGTCGGACTCTAGATCAGACTCTTATTTGGGGAAAGATAAATGAAAGGGGACAATTTATGTAGAACCCAATGCCACAAAGAACCAACCAAAAGAGATAGAGGTTCCAGAGGATCCAGAGGAATGGGATTAACACTTCCACTCATAGTGATGGGTGAAGAGGACTCCACTTCATTTTGTTGTTGATATTTGTAGCCATAAGAACCTAATCTCAATCGAGGTCATCAAGAGATTGAAATTGTTGACGATCCCTCACACCCAACCATACATCATCAATTGGTTGAGCCAAGGGAGAGACATCCTCGTCAATTGACAATGTTGCCTATCCTATGACATTGAGCCTTTCAAAGATGATGTATTGTGTGATGTTTACCCACTTGAAGTTCGTGATGTTATTTTTGGACAGCATGGAAACATTATGATTATTATGAGTCAAGTCCCCATAGTGTCATTGTTACTTTGGGAGGCCAACTCTATAGGGTACCTAAGGTAGTTCTTATTGCTACAATTTCCTTGATCTCATCAAAGTAGTGTCAAAAGGTAATCACTTAGATTAGTAAAATTGTCCTCTTCATGCTTCGATCAGAAGGTGGACAAAAGGTTAATGCTACCGCCACAACCTCACTGTGATGTCTCTCTACACATCAAAAGTAGGTGGACAAGATTGTAGAAAAATATATAGATGTATTTACCTCACCTAAAGGGGTACCTCTGTACTGCTATGTCAAACACTCAATTGATTGGATACATGATGCTACCTTGCCCAATGGACCAATATATAGCAACTCTCTTCTAGAGAATGAGGAAATAAAATGTTAGATACAAGAGCTTGTCCAAAAGGGCCACATTTGACCAAGCCCCTCACCTTGTGGGAGCCCAATTATGTTGGTATGGAAGAAGGATGGGAAATGGTGACTTTGCATTGATTATAGAGACTGAACAAGATCAATGTCAATAATCGGTACCTAATCCCTTAGATTGATGATCTTCTTGATCAAATTAGGGGTGACAAGTTCTTTAGCAAGATTGATCTAAAGTCATGACACCAACAGGTCCCGATTGAGCAAACTGGTTTTTGGAAGACATACTTCAACTATAAAGAATGCCTTTTTGAGTGGTTGGTCATGCATTTTTGGCTTTAAAAATGCTCCAACAACATTCATAAGAATGATGGATGATATCTTACAACCGTTCACAAACCCTTTCGTGGTCGCATATCTGGATGACAACCTCATCTTTAGTGGAACCTAGGTGGAAAATTCGTAGGACATTCAATGGGTACTAAGAACATTGCACTAATTTAGATAAATGCTCATTCGACATGGAGAAAATTCAATATATAGGATACACCATGGATGAATATGGGGTACATATGGACCCAACCAAGATCCAATTCTTTCATGATTAGCTAGCCCCGACAACTCTAATAGAGCTCCACATCTTCTTGGTATTTATTAACTTTTATTGAATGTATGTGATGGGGTTCTCTAATATTGCTTGGCCCTTGAGCCAAGTGACCAAGGGTGGAGCCAAAGACAAGTTCGCATGGGGTGTGTCTCAACAAAAAGCATTCAAGGATCTAAAATGACACCTCTCTACTTGGATCAATTCCTCACTCTGCCATACATGCAACAACCTTTTGAGATTGAGATAAATGCCTCTGAGAACGCTATTGATGTAGTCCTCACTCAGCATGGACATTTAGTGGCTTAACACTATCATAGTGAGACACTCTAATTTCATTTTCTAGTATCCCACCTATGACAAGGATATGTATTACATTATGTAGGCATGTCAACAATGGAAACATTACAATATCCCAAGGAAGGAGACAATCATCCACGCTGATCACAAGCCCTTGCAATTCATGCAGACGTAGGAAATGTTACAGAATGACCAACATCAGATGCGGTCCACATAGCTGCAACAGATCCACCTTAACATCAAGTACAATAAGGGAAGCACAAATCAAGTTGTAGACTAGTTCAGTCGACCTACAATATATGTATGGACTACCATGCTCAACTTCTGTGGACACAAGACCCCCAAGTGGCCCCAACTGTACAACAACTACCTCTATGTTCATTTAGAAGAATGTGAGTAGTTGATATGGAAGGTGAATTACAATCGAGTGGAAATGCACTTCAACATAGAGAATATGATGGAAATATCGCAAAATTACTTCTATTGGCCAAATATTTAACAAGATGTTGGCAAGTACATAAGATTGTGAACCACCTATGCCATTCCCAAACCTGCCATTGAGAAGAAGGGGTTGTACACTCCATTTCCTATCCTAGATAGATGTTGGGAATTTGTCTCCATGGACTACATGTCTATTTTTCCTTCAACCAATCTTGGGGACAATTGTGTATTTGTGCTTGTTGATCAATTCTTTAATATGACTATTTTAACTCCTTGTAAGAAGAGAATCATAAAAGAGGACACTATTAAGCTATTATTTGAGTGTATTAAGGTTCACTATGGCCTACCATGAACCATTATTTCATATCAAGGTTATAGATTCTTGAGTCTTTTTTTGGCCCAACTTATGGTCGACGATGGACACCAAGCTAACCAAACCGATTTCCTTCCACCCCCAAAATAATGGAAAGATCCAAGTGGTCAACAAGATGATTGTGCCTATCTTGAGAATGTACAACTCCAAACATTCACAAACTTAAGATGAGATCCTTCTTTATGTTCAACATAGCTACAACTGAGCCCTTCGTGGATTTATTTGGCCGCAACCCTTTCATCTATGTTTGGGGTTTCAACCATTAGCCCCAATTTACATAGTGTTTCTCATTTCTTCTACACATGATGAATCCTCCCATGCTCAAACTGAGGTTTATTGGGCAACAAATTTGTAAAACAAATCCATCACATCCAACAACAAGTTCATGAGATTTTGCATAAAGCCAATCATAAGTATTTGTAGTGCTCCGATCAACATTTGGTTCCACACAAGTTCTAGGTGGAAGATAAAGTATGATTGCATTTGTAAAAACAATGCTTCATAGGACCCCATTAGAAATTGTTGTTGGAAGAAACATATCCCATTTTAAATTGCTAAAATGGGAGCCCCATTCATCCTTTCAATTGGTTTTTGAGGCCATAAGCTTGTCATGGGAGTTTTCATTTTCTTTAAATGTAAGTATTGTGTTTTCGCATTAATAAAATTTCCTTAGAAACCTTGTTTTTTTTGGTTTTGCGTATTGCAGAAGTGCCCTTTTATTTTCCATATGTTTTGCGTTTCCACAACCCGCATTCCATGGTTAGAAATTGGATTGTGAAAATCCTTTTTTTTTAGGTTCTTGGAAATCAATTTCCTGCATTCCGCAACCCACAAATGCGGATTGCGAAAGTTAGAATTTTATGTTCAATAAAAGCGTTTCTTTCCGCAACCCGCATGTGGATTACAGAAATCTTTTTCAAAATAAAACTTTATCTTTTCACTTCTGCCTTCCACATCCCTCAATGCGGATTGTGGAAAGCGGAAAAGTTATTTTTCACATTTTTTTTGGTTCCGCAAACCGCAATGCGCAATGCAAATTGGGGAAAGCGGAAACTCAATAAAATGTAATTTGCAACATTACCTACCCCCTACCTACAACCCACAAATATTTTGCAAATTGTAGATTGCAGAACTTCAACAATTTTTCTTGGTCAATAATCTCGTTCCGCAACCTGTATTGCAGATTGCATAAATCACAAGATCCAAAGTTTTGGATGATTTCACCTCCTCATTTTGATTTCCCACCCTAATATTAGTCGTCCATTTATGCGATATCTACTGCTCATATCTATTCTGTCGTTGAGTCCTGGATTATTTAATTCATTCAAATTTATGAATTCTCTACCATTTGATTTGTGTTTTTACTGTGCTTAAGGTTTTTAACTGCGGATTTTTCTCGTTGAAGCTCACCAATTCTTGGCATCCAATTCGTCCACGGGTAAGTTTTCCACTTTCAAAGTTTGACTTTTCTGGTTTTTACTATGGATAAAATTTAATCATGGTGGCTAAGTTTGCAACCGACTTTACTTCCAAGTCGACCAGTACAACCATAAACACCAAGTCTAAGACTGCTCTGCAAGAGCAAATGAGCAAGGACCCAAACACCGGTATCTTTACTGATACCAGTGGACGTGTTTCTGAAACCCTCAATCTCAATTGGTCAAGAATTTATTCAATATTCGACAATGACGACCTTTCTGTTATTACCCACAACCAAATCGCCTATGCCAACATTAGGAATTCCTACCTCCATGCCATTGTAGCTCAACCTCCTTTCATGCCTTATACCAACCCAGTTAAGTGGGCATTGGAGCACGCAAACCCTAATGAGTGATCCTTTGATGAACACACTCATACCCAAGTGGCGTCTTTCCATCCATACATTTTTGTGAGAGCTTATGTTCTCAGACCTCCTCAAAAAATCTTAATAGCCAAATTCCTCGATGTGGCCATGTCCCAATTTGATTTTGCAAGGGTAATAAAATATTGGATGGAAAAACTTGTTGAGTACATCCCCAAGGCAAACAATTCTTACCCTAGTTCGTGGTTTAGGGAACCTTTTTCCCTGCTAGTGGCCATGTTTTGTTTTCTTTATGGATTACCCAATTGCTCGGTGTTCAAAGCCAAGTGGGAGCATGTATCCCATCATCTCTTTATTATATGTGAGTCAATTAACTAGGCACAAATTCTATCAGTAAACATGAAGGACGAGATTGAGAAGTACCAGAAGACATCAACTTCCAGGAATCCATTTTTCTTCCTTTCAGCGTATGTGATGGATGTTTTATGCACTACACCATTTTCGTCTATGGGATGGGATTGGACTAAGGCGTTGCCTCCAGTCCATATTTATTGTTCAGACTTGTGGGAGGATAATTATGTTCCCGGGATTTATGAAATCTATGATCTTTTCCTTGGGTCAATGTACCAAAAAATCTTCAAGGAAGATGCTCCAACTTTCTCTGAAAAGGCCAGAGATTTGATTACAATAAATGGTGATTGGTATGAAGGAGAAAATTTCTCTTACATTCGGATTTGGGGTAGCAATGTAGTGCACCTGCTGCCAAGGATAGTCTTAGATCGGATGGTTCTGTAGGATATAACATAACAAATTATTGTCGATGGGGTTTTTCCAAAGCTTGCATCGGCCAAAATAAAGTGTTGTCCCAAGTTTCCGTTGAATTTGGGATTCCTCACTCTACAAAATTCTACTCCCACTGCTATCTTGGGAAAAACAATCGTTGACATGAACCTAGGGGAAGCACCAAAGAGGATGCATGACCCTAAGTAATACCTGGTGAGTCATTTTGTTCAGAAGCATGCTAAGATTCCCTATGTTCATCAAGATGAACCTGATGATTCTATTTACAGAGGAGCCATCGAATTCCAAGAGGTACTGAGCAAAATTTCTGATCCCACCAAGAAGGCTCTTCTTTTTCAATATCAAAAAGAGCTAAAGGCTACCGTGTTGCATTTCAGACAGGTCAAATTGATAGTGGAAGAGAATATTCAGAGGAAAAATCTAGAAAGAAAAGCCAAAGAGTAATCAACTAACTCTTATTTTGCTCTTTCCAATCAATCAAAGGACAAGGGTAGGGATGTTCTCTAAATTCTTGCAAGAACGCAACCTTCCTTGATGATTGAAACCTTGCATAAATCAACAACGTTTAAGAAAAATTTAGAGAAGATCAGCTCGCAAATACAAGCACAATCAGAAGTGGTTGAACCTTAGCCTAAAAAGTAGAAATTTCAAGTGATCCCTCAACAAGTATAGGTATAAGAAGTACCAGTTGTATATCCACAACCTATTCCTCAAGAATTTCAGAGAGTAGAACAGCTATTTCCACCAGCACATCCTGCCCCACGTGAACAATTAGTTATGCAGGTGCATCCAATTCAATGGATTGATCCCTTACCACAAGCAACCACCGAGATACATGAAATTGAGAGTGACATCGAAGAGTAGACCTCTCCTTTTACATTTACTTTCCCTATGATTGTACCTACAAGTTTATCATCAGCTTACACCACCACTTGGCCAAAGAAGGGTCTTTCTCAAACTAACTTTCCCAAACATTCTTTCTCTGATATCAATTTGTCTCATATTCTTTCTGCCACCAGTGGAACCCCTTCGGCATCACAAAACATACCTATTAGTATTCCTCCTTCTACTTCACCTATTCCTCTAATATCATTGGAACTCCACACTGCTCCTATATCTTCACATTCTTTAATCCCACAACCTGCTACTTCTTCCATTCCTATAACTTCCTCCCTTGAAACCCTTGCATCTATCCCTCTTCATATCTCCTCGTATCTAGAACCTTATATTCCTATGCCTCCCACCACCCTTCCACCTCTTACTATGAAGATTCCCACTCATGAAACCCTCATCCAACACCATTGGTTACCATCCATGAAGGAACCATCTCAACAGCAGATGAGATGGTTGATTTTGGAGACGATGTAGTTGTCTCTTTGGGACAATATTTATGGAGTAGGAAAGAGAGGAAAATGATTAAGAAGGGAACTAAAAGGTCAATGGAAGAAACCACCAAGTAGGGGTTGGACTTATATCGGATCATTTGGAGAAGGGATTCCTCTGATATCAGAAAAGGAGCCTTGGACACGGGGACCGCTATGGGAGCTTTTGCTGGAGCCAATTTCGATTCAGTCTCTCAATTGAAAAAAGAGGTAGAAGAAAAAGAACAATAATTGCAAAGGTCCAAACAGGACCAAGCGCAGGCTGAAGCAAATCACATGCAAGAAATACAGGACCTGAGTAAGAAGTATGAGGAAGAGTTGAGGTAGCTTCAAGGGAAAAAATATGACCTCAAGTAGCATCTTGAGAAGTCAGATGATTTGAATGAGCAACAACTCAAGGACCTCCAGCTAGTATCAACCGTGTCTTCTTTCTCCAAATTTTAAGTATAATAATTCAAGCAACTGGCCTGTAAAATACATGATGAGTTTTATCATAGCATGGTAAGTTTGTTCAAAGGTTTTAATGAAATGCGGGACTTGTACAATACATTTGAGCACCAGTCCCATGTTCTCCATGATCACAACACATGGAGAAGGGAAGCAAACAAGGCCTATGACAACGTACTAAACTGGTAGAATCATATCAAGGAAAGACCAGACGACATGCCAGACTTGGACAAGCTTAATTTCAAGAAGACCGAGGTGAAAGTTTGGGAGAGTATTTGTGATGCAATATAATCCATCATCAAGGATGGATAGGTGGCATGAAAACGCATATGGTTTGCTTCTGTGACTTTGCTTGGTTTTCTGGATCTTCCATTGTTGGACCCTATTGATTAGGTTGCTCTCCCCAAGCTAAAATTGGAAGAAATTGAAAGGGCTTTCCTTGCAGTCAAGGAGCAAATCCAAGGGATCACTCAACTTACCTTGCACAAAATCACGAAGTGGATTGAGACACCTCTCAATTCAATGATGAGGATTGATTTATTCCTCCAAGAGTGAGTGAAGATCAAGAAGAGAGAAATCACATCTCTGATGTGTAAAGCAAAGCTGCATTTAGAGCACGCCCAATATCAGGATATTGAGGATTTGATGAACGTATATGACAAGTTGAAGTCTGCCCTTGGCAAATCTTAAAAATGAATATTTTGTAATCCCACATCTTGGCAACTTTCCTTCTTTGAAAAATTTGTAATATTATTTAAAGGGAAGGGTATTTCCTAAGAAAAGGGACTAGCGGGATTAAGCGTAGGAGAACTACAAGAGAGGAGACTACCAAGCACATACGAGGAAAGCTTTGCAATTTTTGAATGTTGTAATGTTTTGCAAGTTGAATAAAATTACACTGTTATTTATGCTATGGCTTGTGGTTATTCATTAAATGTTTTTCATGAATTCTAGTCTTTCTTCTATCTCTCTAGCATGTTGATTATTGGTTGCTCATCTACTTAATGTGTTGATTTATGTATTGATGTCTCATTACAATTTTGACATATTTAATGTGCATTGAATAAATGTCTTTATTTAATTCACATGCTCTCTCGTGCAACTAATGAGTAGTTATTAATCCCTAATACTAATTTTTCAATTCATATTACCCGATAGGACATGTTGTATATCTATAATACTTTGGATAAGACTTTCCAATTTTCATTGTTTGGTTTTATATGAAGTTGGTTAAGAAAAGTGAACTTGATTTATATTTCTATACATTGAGTAATTAGTTTCCAGGTATCAATCACATATTACAACTGCCCTAGCTGACTCTGTTACAATCATTGTTTAAGTTTTCTTGGACAGTTTAGTCTACACTCCTTTTACTTCAAACCTTCTTAGATCTTCCTTGAGGGAAGAGCAGATCTCTAAGATCTGAAAACCCTTGTGCCAACGGAGGCCTTGTATCCATAGGATCTAGTCATCCCAAACAACTTGGGGATAGAATCATCTCTGCGTGGGATCGATTTGAAGCCTTTCTGGTTGGACTATTTCCTTGTGTTTACTGCCTTGTAGATTTTCCAGCAACTGTTTGAGTCGGATTGTCAACAAATGGTGCTAGAAGGAGTGCCATTGTAAAATATGTGACGACAAAACATAAGCAAAACTCCTACTCCCAAATCACCAATCATCACTGGAATCTACGTTCAAGCCTCTACATCTACAGCATGACCGATAGAAGATCAGATAACAATTCCTCTTACTCTTGCTTTAGAATCAGTTGTCAGAAGACATAGAATTCTCTCTATTTCACCAACTAGGGGAACTCTTACACTTGAACAATTGAGAAAAAGTACCCAAGACATAATTGCTAAGTTTGAATAGAGAGATGAAGCCATTCATAGCCTCACAGACACTTTACCTATAACTCATCTGACTGATAACTCTCTTGTGAGCACAAGTGCTCAAAATACTACTGAACAGGCAGAAGCTCCTGAGATCCAAAGGGACCAACTATTTGAGCAAACATAACAACCTCAAACCAATCTTCATCCCAATATCTAGTCTGGTGGACCACCACCAACACCACTTGCTTCATCTTCTTCACCATCTGAGGACTCCTCAAACAGTGAAAAGTCTTCTAGATCTTCTTCAGTAGAGGAAGCACCAATTATTAACCAAGTAAACAGGCCCTGGTTGGACCTAGATGCCGTCTTTGTCCATGAGCAACAACACAAGTTGCCTAAGAATCTTAAGAAGTGGATTATGAATTTTAACCCTGATGTTAGATCCCCTGTTAAGCACCACATAAATACTTTTATGCAAGCCATTAGGTTAAGAAGTATAGTCCACGAGGACGTGGTTCGTAGACTTTTCCCATACTATTTTGAGGGTCAAGCTTCCACTTGGTATTTTTCCTTGGAGGCTAGTTTTATTAACTCATGGGATGAGTTTGAAAGACTGTTTCTTGAGAAATTCAGGGATGACATTATCCCCAAAGATCTTGTAATGGAATTGAAGGGGAAGTTAGGGAGAGGATTTTTTTACGGTGCGGGGTGAAGGGAAAGAGCCGGAGCATTATGTTCTTGGCCCAAGCGGGGTGGGGGCTACGAACCCCCCTCGTTTAGGCATGGTGGTGGCCACAGCGCGGAGCCGAGGGTCGACAAGAAATAGTGGGGGCAAAGAGGGGACATGCAAAGGGAGGAGATCGGGCGTGGGAGGATGCCTCCCGAGGGCTCAATCGATCCCGACGATCCAAATCCGTTCATAATTGATCCGAGGGAAAATAGAGATGTGGAAGGAGAAGGCTTTAGTTGGGAAATTTGTGGGGATCTGGCCCAGGGAGAAAGATCTGGTTTGTTGGATTCAGAGCACATGGAGCCCAAAGGGTCATTATGACCTGCAGTTGGGAGCGAATGGTTTTTTCACCATCATCTTCTTCAATCAGGAAGATCGGGACATGATCTTGTAAGGAGGGCCATATTTTTTCTTCTCAGCTGGGCTTTACCTTTGGCCATGGAAGGAGTGATTCAATCCTAAATTAGAGGATATGACAGTAGCCTCGATGTGGATTCACCTGGTGTATCTTCCCGGGGAATACTGGGATATGGAAGTCCTACATGACATTGGGAATTCAATTGGGGAATTTGTGAAAGTCACCAAGCAAACCAGGCTCCAGAGGTATACCACATTTGCTTGAATTTGTGTGTATATGGATCTCTCAAAGGACCTCCCTGAACCAATCAGCCTGAACTGGAATGATGAGGAATGGATCTAGCAAATCGACTATGAGAAGTTGCCCTTCCGGTGCAGGATCTGCCATGTGTATGGCCATTTTGGGAGGAACTGCCCAAGAGGGAGTCAGGAAAAGAAAGCACGGGATCAGGAGGAGACACCAGCAAACTAAGGATTAGCACAAGTCAAAAATAGGAGGAGGGGTCGGAGTAATAGAGGGCAGAGAGCACATAAGGAAGGATCTAGAAAACCCGCGAGCTCTTCAAACCCTTTTCAGGTCTTGGAGGAAGTGGTAGAGGAGCAAGTGAACGAAGAAGGAGATTACGCCAAAGCCCAGGAGACTGAGATGAAGGAGGCAACTGAAGAGAGTAACAGTGACAACAGGCCAGTCACCATGGAAGAAGACAAAGCTGAGGACATGGATCTCAGCGATCTAGATCTGGACACCCTGGAAGCAGAATGTAGGAAAGCAGGCTCGGGCTATGTACCCCGAGAGCAGATCAAACTTTTACAACATGCAATTATTCGATCTAAAGCTCACAAGGATCTAGGGATAAGTGTGGAGGGGTAGAAGGGCAGCAAGAGGAAAACATCGAAAGAGGACCAGAAGAGAGGTCAGAAAACGAACAAGCAGAGGATAGCAGAAATTGGAGTCAAGCTAATTGAATCAGGCCATTATCCCATGATCAAGGCGGCCTTCTCTGAAGCAAGTGAAGTTACCCTATGAAGATAGTCACCTGGAATATTAGGGGGTGTAATCACCCAAGGAATATTAGAACCCTAGCTAGGAAGATTAAGCAGGAAAAACCAGACATTCTCTTTTTGCAAGAAACCAAGTGTAGTTTTGAGACAATGCAGAAGATAGGACAAAAGATATGGAAAGGTAGTAACGTTATGGCATTAGACGCAGACAGTATGAAAGGGGGGATGGATATCTTATGGAAACCCAGAGAGGTGGATCTTCTGGAGTGGAGAGCTGGTCATTTCTTCCTATTAGCAGAATTCCAAATCTTAGGTACAGAAATCAGAGGGACGATTGTGAATATATACGGGCTGAGTGCCTTCCCACAAAAGCAGACGTTTGTTCATCACCTATGTTGGCTCTGTGCAATGGATAAGGAAGGAAAATGGATTATAGGCATGGATTTTAATATGATAACCTCTCACTGGGAAAAAAATGGGGGAAGAAGGATGTTGGACAAATATCAGGAGGAATTCCAGGAAGCCCTCGCCTTGAGCGCCCTCGTGGACTTAGAAACTAGGGATGGGTGGTTTACTTGGAAAAATAGGAGAGGAGGAGACCACTTGGTTACCTTGAGATTATATCGATTCCTGGTAATAGAGAATATGGTGAGGGGTGCAGGGGAGATTAGGGCGAATGTGATCCCAGCGGCTGGCTCTGACCACTGGCCCGTGTGCCTAAGATGGGATGGGGTGGTGGCTCGGCTGCCTAAACCTTTTCGCTTTGAACAATTTTGGATAGAACACAAGGACTTCAAAGGTCTAGTATAACAGTGGTGGCAGGACATGGATGACCCAGGGGGGACAAGGATGTACAACTTCCAACAGAAGCTTAAGGCACTAAAGGCCAAGATTCGTACATGGAACAAGGAAGACTTTGGCAACATATTTGAGGACAAAATGGTAGCATATTAGGATCAGATGTTTGGAAGAAGGCAAAGAAAAGGTTCACCAGTACTGGGAAGGAATTCCTTAGGACGGTAGGAGAAAGTGGATGATGTCGATCATCCAAGACGATCAAATTTCGGTAGAAGAAATTAGAGCCTTTAGGGAGGAATTACAAGAATGATGCGTTCAGATCAGGAACGGGGATGATAGACTTAGATGGGGGTATTCTCATAAGGGGACATTTAGCATAAAAGAGGCATATATCATTAAAATAAGGGGGCAGGCGGAGGAAGATGAAATTTGGGGGAAAGTATGGGCTTCCAATCCCTGGCCGAAGGTGGCCATCTTCTGTTGGCTTGTGGTTAGATGCAGAATACTAACAGGGGAAAACCTGAGGTGCCGAGGACTTCAGGGGCCATCTCGGTGTGTCCTATGTGCTAACCAAGAGGAGAGCATGGGCCATCTTCTTGATGCGTGTCCTTTTGCCTCTATCCTTTGGGACAAAGGAGTGCAAACCTTTAGGAAAAGTAATAGATGCAGAGGGAACTCGGATCGAACCTTAAGAGACTGGAACCCCAAGGCTTTCAAAAACAATATCTTGCATTTTCTATGGCAAGCCTTTCCAGGCATGGTGATATGGGTAATCTAGAAGGAACAAAACAACAGAATTTTTAGGGGAAAACAACACTCTCATGAGGAAGCCTGGAAAACCATAACAACCAATTTGATGGAGACAATGCGCACTATGCAATGGAGTGATGAGGATAAGGAATTTGTAGGGCTAGAAAAGAGAATAGCAAAGGCATGGGGTCTGTATAGGGGAGTCATCAGTGAGCTACTCCAAAAATCCATAGCCTGCAGAGTGGAGAGTCCGATGTCGTGGTCTTCCCCATCGAGTTTGGTGTTTAAAGTAAATTTTCATGGAACAACCAGAGGTAATCTAGGGGATGGGGGATATGGAGGGGTATGTAGGGACTGTAATGGAGAAATTATTCAATTATTTTATGGTTCTTTAGGAACAAACACCAATAACTCAATAGAGCTAGAAGGGATGATCCAGGGTATTCAAATTATCATTGGGAATGGGTGGTTGCCGATGATAGTATAAGGCGATTCCAGGATCCTATATCCAAATGGCACAGCAGATGGCTAATGGCAAGTCAGCAGAGAAGGTGGCATCCAGCTGGCACCTTGCTGGTAGGTTGGATGACCTTCGATCCATGGTAGTGACGTATCCGGTGCTATCCTTTCACCACGTCAGATGAGAAGCAAACCAGGTGGTGGATTTAATGGCTAACGTTGGTGTCACTGACGTTAGGGATAGTTGGAGGGGATGGCTAGAAGAAATCGAGGGGGAGCAGTGGATTCCTAGATGCCATCAACTTGCTGCTCATGATGTGGGTGACAGGGGGTAGATGACAGGAAGTATGAGAGAGGAACGTGGCAGGGATAGGAGGTAGCAAGGTCCTCCCATGCGTCGTCTCCTTTAACACGTGTTTCACAAGTGGCCTCAGATCATGGCAATCTGGGATTATCATCAAACCATTAAGACAGGGTATGAAGGAGGTCATGAGAGGAAAGGTTGTTCAAACTCCACATGGACTGTTGAACTAGGTATGATGAAGGCATTAAAAATGTATCCCGTGCGAGGTACGGGGACGAAAGGTGGCTGGATATGGGCCATCATTGCCTAGGATGGAACTGTTAACGCATTCATGGGAATTCTGGTTATTTATCTGATGAAGGGTGCAGATGCAACTACATACGCTCAAAGTAGCAATAGAGACAGACTGCTAAGTTTAGAGTGTGAGTTGTGGGCAGAAGGAGAATCGAGTGTTTTAGGTAGGACTAAGTCTGTGCAACGTAAGATGGCCCTGCCTCGAGGTGGTCTGGGGAAACCAGGGGGCAGTATGGGTCTGGCTGGCAGTCAAGGTAAATCTAAAGACAATATTTGGAAGGGGAAGAGAGTGGCGACTAGGGCCCAATTACAGGCTCGGGCAATTGCAAAGGCTTTCAAAGACCAAATCCCGCTCATTTCCAGAATTGAAATGGAGAACGTGGAAAAAGCATTCTTGGACCAGGTGAAGTCTATGCCGATTAAGGAGGTCTGCGAGGAGGTGGATGGATGGATCTCTGACCCAGGCTCCACCGCGGGGAGAGCCTCAGCCCATGAAAGGTTGGTGATGATATACTGGGTTCTCATGAATTTGGTTACCCAATCAAACCTCAGTGCAGCAGCCAAAATGGAGGAGAATCTTGCAAAGATGATGGAAAAGAAGG
Source organism: Pseudotsuga menziesii (assembly GCA_001517045.1). Lineage (NCBI taxonomy): Eukaryota > Viridiplantae > Streptophyta > Pinopsida > Pinales > Pinaceae > Pseudotsuga > Pseudotsuga menziesii. The sequence continues at coordinate 151,881 of LPNX010406451.1, forward strand.
AGGGAGATGAAGAGCCTGTTAAGGCTTGGACAGAACACAATGAAGAATGTCGGGATATCCGCAGTAGGGTCGAAGCGCTTAGCTCGGATTGTCGTCTCATGCATCGAAAGGTGGACCAGATTACGTCCTGCCTGGGTATTTCATTGTATCATCTGGGGATGGAACAACATTCAGTGGGGGGGTTTGGTCATCGTGCCAGTGGGAGGAACATCTGCACTACTCCAGAGGTGCGCAGGGTTGAAGCGGTTCTGCATCTGGGTGGTCGAAGCCAGTTTGAAGGACCATGCCCAGAGTCCCCGGCACTCCCTTGAGCCCCCAGTGTGAGCTCTTTTTTTTTTTCTATCTGTGTCTATGCGGCTATGTATTCGGCCTTTAGGTCTGTTTAGTCTATTTAACTGTATGATTTCAGCACTTAGGATGGTAGCTCAGTATGTTCTTCAGGGATTGAGATCTCCACAATGGGAACTCTCTTGGTTTTTTGGGTTGGGGAATATCTAGTAGTCTAAATGTAATTGGGAAGGGTAGAATCCTGAGTGGGTTGTCTAGGGCCCGCGGTTTTGTAGATCCATTGTAACCGGTTTTAAGCAATAATACATCTTTTATTTACAAAAAAAAAAATCTTGTAATGGAATTATCTTCCCCTAAAATAAAAGGAAAAGAGAGAGTCGAGGACTTCAACCAACGATTTTCTTGTTTGAAAAATAGGATTCCTACCAGTGTCCTTCATGCGGAAGAGTTGTTGGTAGCTTACTACATTAAGGGTCTACCAACTCAAATTGCTATGTGGGTAAAAAGGGCTCGCAAAACCACTCTGCAAGAAGCTCTTTCGAAAGCTTCCTTAGTATATCAGAAAGACATGTTTTGTCTCAAAGACAATCCTGACACCTAAGAAGATCAACTTTCTACATCTAGAAGAAGCAAGATAATGTCCCCAACCCTACACCCCAAAACAGAGACCCTTATGAAATGGACAACATGAAGAAACTCTTGTAGAATATTTCGAACTATATGGTAGATCTCAAAAGGAATAATAATGACAATCAGGTAAATAGAAGAGGTATGGCCAGACCACTATTCAGGAGACCTTACTAGCCTCCCCACAATAAGCCTCCAAATCTTGAGGAAACACTTACCTCTGATGAGATTTACTCCATATTTAAAGCCTTAAATTCTGGACCACAAACCACTCATGATGATAGTAGAGACAGGTCATAGGGAGTTGCAGACTTAGTACCCCTTGATGAAGAACAAGACCAACATACAAATACCATTAATTGTTTTTCAGAACTGTCAATGGATGAGGAAGAAGATGACACCGAAGCCATATTTGATCTACAAAATTCTTACAATACCAGGAGAAAAGGCCAGACATCATAAGATAATCCACCATCAACATCCAATCCAAGCACAGGTAAAGTGGCAAAACCGAAATACAAGGTTAAATCTGAAGTTGAGTACAATTTGGTAGATGACTTGAAAAAGGCTAAAGCAAATATTTCTTTATTTGAGCTTCTTAAAATACCATCCATAAGAGAAAATTTACCTAATAATATGGTGTTAAATAAATCAAGAGAGGTTCAGAATAATAATTTGGAAATTTGTCCGAAGCCTGGTGGTCAAAAGACTAGTATGAAAAGGGTCCCTCCTTTTCTACTAACTTTTGAGATTTTCAATAGGAATGTACACAATTGTATGATTGACTTGGGAGAATCATCTAATGTTATGCCTATCTCTGTCTGTAGGAAACTTAATGCAACCTGGGAACCTTTTCCTACCCAAATAGTCCAACTAGACAGATCTAGAGTTAAGGTAGTAGGTGAGATGAAGAATGTCCTTCTGACATTATCCATAGATCCTAGGATCCACCAGAAAGTAGATATTGTTGTGGCGGATATCCCTGAGACTTATGGTATGTGGCTGAGTAGGGATTGGTCAGAGAAGCTTAAGGGTTACTTTTCCATTGATTGGTCACACTTGTGGTTACCATACAATGGCAGACCAAACCAGATCAAAGTTGTCGGAGAACCTTTGATGAAGCAAACAATTACGGATCTTATTGACCCAAGTGAACCTGATTTTTTCTTCACTTCAACCATAGAGAATTATACCTTTGACACTTTCTTTGGGAATTTGCTTGTTGATACCTCCGCCGCACAAGATGTTGATAAGTTATCAAAAATCGACAATTGCAAGGTTGTTCCATTTATTAGAGAAATTGTTCACAATGTATATAATGTCAATATGAATTTTAGATTATATTCATCTTCTTGGACACTTCTTTTCGATGGGTCTAAATCCAAGGATGGTGATGGTGCAGGTTGTGTACTCATTGATCCTAAGGGCACCAAATGGATGATTGCTTGTAGACTTGAATTCGAATGTACCAACAATATTACTGAATATGAGGCTTTGGTACAGGGGCTTAGGAAGGCAATAGACTTGGGAGCACAAGTCATTGAATGTTATGGAGATTTTGAAATCATAGTCAAGTAGGTAAGAAATAAGATCCATTGCTTGTCTCCACGTTTGTTGAATTATCATAAGTTAGTTAGGGACATGACAAATTCTTTTAAGGCTTTTAATATCAAATTTGTCCCTAGATCACAAAATTTCAATGCAGATCTTTTAGCCAACACTGAATCTAGGCTCATTCCACCAGAAGTCCTATCCCCTAATACCTTTTCTATTGAACTCATGTATGGACCTTCTATACCAGATAATGTAACTACTTGGAAAATCGTTGATGATAGTGTTCATATTTTAGACTCCAAACAGCCTAGGACACTTTTAAGGACTCAACCATAGATGAGGCTGAACATGATAAGTCTCTGTCTGATCATAACTTCCCCTCCAACTTGATCCCTAAATTGGTCATTAATATAGAGAAACACTATGACCTGCAAGATAAGTTTAAAGGTATTCCTAATTGCAAAACTCATAGTTCTTCTCTTAATTATAAAACTGTTAATCTTGGAAATGAGCAAAATTCTCAACTCATTAATAAAGGGCTCAACTGTTCTCTGGAAGAGGAGAGGGCCTTAGTTAAGCTATGTAAAGAATTTAAGGATGTTTTTGCATGGACTTATGATGATTTAAAAAATTTTGATTCTTCTATGATGCAGCATAACATACCCCTAAATCCCAACATTAAACCCTAACAAGAAAAGTTGAGGAAGATGCATCCTAGCCTTGACCCATCCATAAAAAAAGAGCTTGAGAAAATCCTAAAAGACATAATCATTTTCTCAGTTACATACACACAGTGGATCTCTAACCTAGTCCTTGTCTGCAAGAAGAGTGGAGATATCATACTGTGTGTGGACTTCCGCAACTTAAACAGAGCATCCAAAAATGACAACTACGCTGTTCCTTCAATGGAACAGATTTTGCAAAGAGTTTTGGGTGCATACATGTTTTCTTTGCTTGATGGATTTTCAGGTTATAACCAAGTTCTAGTCACGACCTTCGACCAACTTAAAACTTCTTTCAGAAAACCCTAGGGCACTTTTGCTTACAAGAGAATTCCTTTCGGACTGATAAATGTTGGTGCAACATTCCAGAGAGCTATGGATATAGGTTTCAGAGGTTTGATGCAGAATTTTGTTGTTGTTTACTTAGATGATATAAGTATACTTTCCAAAAAACGACATGATCACCTGTTTGCATTAAGACAAGTTTTTGAAAGATGTAGGAAGTATGGAATTTATTTGAACCCAAAGAAATTAGTTTTTGCAGTTACAGAAGGAAAGATTCTGGGATTCATTGTTTCAAAAAATGGAATGGTATTTGACCCAAAAAGATATGAAGTAGAAGGGACTGAAGGGGCTTTGTTGCACTAAGTAGAAGAGACTGAACCTGGGCCAGGATCCTTGGAGGAGGGAGAAAAGCCAACAAATGGTTATGTTTTCAGGACCCTAATAATTTTGGTGAGGGATATGTTGTGGGAACCAATGAAGACTGAGATCCAAGATTGGGTGGATTTCAAACCGTTAGAATTCGCACGAGAAGAAAGCGAAGCATCTCAGTGGAACCTAATAGAGTGGTTGGGTCCGTACATCTATACAGACATCCACAAGATTTTCTTTTTTGAGTTTCCTATTGTGTTGCATGAGTGGTTATCTAAGTTGGAAACCCAACAAAGAAATTTTTGAGGAGGAGAACCGAAGGAATGGAATCCTCAATTGATTGAGCGGCTGGAAGGAGTAAGAAACCCTGTGTCGAGGGCTATAGATTTTTGGATAGACAGTATCTTAGAGGGATACATTATTGAGTTTATTGTTGACACAATAACCTCATACAGTGAGGCAGAGTAGAAATTTTTCAAGGACCACACGGTAGATATATGTCATCTTTAAAGACGTGGATAAAATTGCTTGTCTGTGAAAAAGGCATTCTGCGAATGTGACAAAGTGAAGACGGTGTACAAAAAGAGTGGGTATGTCACAATAGAACTCTGTGAAAAATGACGCACCCTAAATTGAGATGTTCCCAGGAGATAGTGGAGCTGAACTAGAGTCGGGTTTTTTAAGAAGCGACATAATATTTAGATCTGACAAGCGAAGAAAGAATCTGTTAGGAAGAGGGAGTTGTAGTACGAATAGAGAAGAAGAAGGATACGAGCTTGCATCATACTTGGACGAGGGGTCTTGCGACAAAGAAGAAGAATATCAATCAATCTTTGAAGGAGACGAAAAATCAGAAGAGTCGACAAAAGCTCCAGATTGAGAACATGTTTACAACTCGCCTACAACACCACACACATCGCCAGAGGTAATATCTAGAGACTTATCTCCAAGTGCATTTGGAAATACAAGTAGTACTAAAGCTGTAAATAGTGGACAAGGGAGTTTGGCTAGCCAAAATGTTGTTCTGTCTATACCAACAGTAAATACAATGGCTAGAGATGACATTAAGTTACTGATATTCAATGGAAATGGGTTGGAGGACCCTAAACAACATTGGTATCCTTTGTGAACCTGTGTGGACTGTGCGACAGATCGAAGATAAGAATATCAAGAAAGCAAAGAAGATCACGACTCTGCGGGGTCGTGCACTTAACTGGTATATGAAATTTTCCATAGTGCTAGTAGGAGTTGTTCAAAAAACACTCGATGAGATTCAAGTGGGCATGATAGATGAGTTTAGGCAGCCAAATACTAAATTACAATGCATTACTGAGATCAAAGAAATTAAGCAGCTACCTATATAATTTGTCTAGGACTTTGACCATAGATTTAAAATGTTAATGGCCAAAGTAAGATTCCAAATGTCGGACATACAACATAATGAGTGGTTTATTGTCGCCTTGTTGTAGCACATCCAAACCCCGTTTATGCAACAAAAGACTGTGTCGCACATAAAATCTCTAGATATAGCAATGAAGCTATGATAATCATCGATTGGAGACAATGGCACAAGAATGATGCAAATTCAGTCGTAGTTGTCCAACCTTACAGTGCAGCTCCATGACATTAAGAGAGGCAAGGAATTTCAAGAAGAGCTATGGTGTACAAGATGTAGAACAGAAGGACACCATAAAGACAATTTCCCGACGCTCATAAACTACGTTGCAACAAGAGCGTTGAACCCAATAAACACCTCAGGGATGCCTTGGTGTAGAATATTCAAGACTAGGGGCCACAAGTTGGAAGAATGTATGTACTTACAAAATATTGTAAGCGCACTAGCTAGTATGTATTGCAAATTTTGTAAATCAGTAGTTCATGATGAAAAAGACTGCAAAGCACTTCAGTTGCTGCAGGAAAAGATGGTGGATACCTACTTGATGGAAAATGATGAGCAGATGCAAGCTGAACGAATGCAACGTTAGTATCATCCTACACAATATCCACCACTGCAATATCAACAACCACAATACCCTCAGCCACAATACCAACAAAATCAGTATCCACAACAACAACACCCTTAGCAAAGGGGCAGTGGAAATTTTCAAGGTTGAGGACAACAATAAGGAGGAGGAGGATTTGGTTAAGGAAGAAGCCAAGTCATTTGTTATAATTGTAGGCATCTAGGACATTTTTTCTGAGATTGCCAAAGTCTTGCAAAAAAGTGTACATATTGTAAAGTGTTTGATCACACTATTGAACAGTGAAGGCAACTAATTGCGAAATGACAGGGTCAAACTGTCGTAAATCCCAATTCGGTGCATAATTAGAATTTGAACCCCAACCAGAACATTCAGATGATTTCTTCTGACCCAAGAGAACCTCACATCGTTGTGGTTATAGGAGGTGTTGCAACAAGCACATACCATAATACACAACAAGGAAAACCGCAGGTGAGACCCGCGACGCAAAGGAAAGCCTCACTAGATGTCCAAAAGGAGAAAGAGGTCTTCTTGGATGTGCAACCAGATTTTGTTGATGCTAATCAATCGTCGACATCTGGACAAGTCAAGACCATGCTCAAACGATTTGAACAATTACTCAGGAAGAAACCAATGAAAAAGGTTAGTAAACTTAAATAATTTTTCAAATGTTTTCTATCACTAATCAGTGATAAAGATGTTGTCTCAGAACTGACAACACTGATAGGCGAAACTTCAGATAACCTGTGACCTAAAAAAAGAGTTAACCATATCGGGAAGAGACTAAAAACAGGATGAGAACTGCAAATGACTACGCAGATAGGGGAGTATGATATGGATTATATCATATTAGATTTGGGTTCAGATGTTAACATATTGACAAGACAAACATGGGAGAGCATGAATAAACCATGGTTGGACTAGTCTCCCATTCAACTAAGGCTGTCGAACCAGTCGAAGGTTCTACTAATTGGTAGACTAACTCAAGTGCCTGTACAAGTCGAAGTCTTAAGAACATATGCAGACTTTGAAGTAATCGACATTGTCGATGACACAAATCCATATCTTGCACTTCTGGGAATCGATTGGGCAATAAATAACCAAACCATTATAAATTTTAAGAAAACGATCTCATCATTTGAAGATTCCGAACTAAGCGTGGTTGCGTCAATCGATCCGCTTGAAGGGCAGAGATATGTTGAGCCAGTAAATAATGAAGGTCAAGGCAATTGCCTAGATCAGTTGTATACTATCATGTCTTCAAGAGAAGATTATATAAATCCAACAATTGGTGGAAAACTGAGTTGGTGGAGTGTAAGTTCTTGCACATTTGATTCAGGGGATGCCCTAGAAAATTGGTAGAACAAGATACATGAAGTCTCTATGAGAAGATGTGCAAGAATCACAAGATATGTTCGAAGGGTGGGAGCCAAAGCAAGCTAGCTACCTACATATGAAAGATTACCCAAACTTGCATCTTTTTTGGTGGAATTTGAAGAAAAAGTTACAGAATCACAGTGATTGCCCGCCTTGGACTTTGTGTTGAAAGCTACGTCTGCTAGATGATGGGGTACACATAAACAATCTATCTTTGAGAGGCCACAATGTAAACGATTACCATAGATTAGATTTGGGGAAGAGATCAGTTATTCTGATGAGTAGTATACAGGACTGAAAAATCCTGTGGAGCATATTGAGCATTGTTGCAGGACATGGTAAGAATATCCACGATAGGAGTGGGTTCATCGATTCATCCACACATTGGAAATGGTGCCAAGAAATTGGTATACATTAGTGTAGCTGCGAAGAGGAACTATCAAATGGGAATATTTATTTACAATCTTCACCCATACATTTGAATTCACAAGTGAACATCTGACAATTGATGTTGTGCTACAGAAAATGAAGGAAAAAATATTTGAATAAATCCCAATTGCAACCACGAACTTCCATTAATGCACCATGACAATACACCACTGGATGGAATGCTACAATATTACAGGTGAACCAGATGATGGTGATCCGCTTGAGATAAACATACCTAAGTCAAAAGGTATGTGTGCAGTGGAAGGAGTTGGTATGTGCACATATACACCTTATCCTGCTAACTGCGACCCAATCTAAAAAACCATATATATGACAGGAGAGGTTGGATATCATTAAGTTCACAAGTCTAAGAGAAAATGACGGCGGGATTTTTGGTCATGTCTGGATATATGGGAATAACTACCATTTAAAGTGATAGATAATTGGTGGCATAACACAAAAAGTTTCGTTAATGAGTTCGCAGTATGCCCATGTGCCTAAAAGGATAGATTCCTTTTTGGTTAATTGTTCGCGTGTGCAAAGAAGTACTAGGGAAAATTGAGGTATACTCTCAAACTTCGCCACCAAGACTCTTTTCATCCTGTGTGCAAAAGAGAAGAGCTAATGTTGTCTACAACCTTGAGAGTCGAACTGGTGTGGTCGTAGTATGGTCATTTCCATTTCCAGCACAAGAACATTTGAGTTTGAACATGCATCACCCACCTTAGTTATGGAAGATACCATTGGCTATATTCCACCAACGACGGAAGGACCACCAATCACTCAACAGACGACACCAGCTGCTGCACAACCTACTTGAGGAGTAGAGTCGAACCCTGTTAAGCTATCTGGAAAAATCAAACCTGGTCCATTTAGAACCAAATGGGGAAACCACACTTGTAACAAAAAGAGAAAAGGAAAGGCATCAATGACTCCAGCGCCACCCACACCAAAGGAGGAAGATTATAAGACAAGAAATTGATGCCATCTTATATCCCGCCCAGACGCAAAGATGTAGCGAGAGTTACAATCCCAAAGAGGGCAGGGGGCCCACTGATAGTGCCACTAGTACCCAAAGGAGTGAAGGTGCTGAAGGATATTATGCCAAATGTGAGAAACTATCTTTTGTTGATCATGATACGAAGAGCTAAACCGACCTGAACTGCCAAAAATACATGGATATTGTGTAGGACACTCTTGAGGCACCCAAACGATTTGTTGCAAAGGAATGGGCTAGGGGATTGAAACAATATGGCATACTATCGCTGCTATATATGTCACATTTTGGTCGAAGTACACCAATAAACACCCATGTTAAGTAGCTATTGGTATTTTCCATGCTGGGGTCTTATGGTTGGGAACTCCTATACCTGTAGATATTGAATTATTTGCAGTAACCATAGGCCTACCATTCGCAGGGAAGGACCCAGTGCCACTTCTAAAAAATGATAAAGAAGCGGAAATAGTTGTGCAGATGAAGGAAAAATATAACGCAGTAAGAAGTAAAAGAGGATTTTTTTATCAAGTCCATTAATAATTACAATGTTCACTTTGTTGCAAAAGTGTTGGCATCCAAGTTACTTCACAAAATGCATCAAGACCAGTGCATTGTGGGAACGATTACACTTGTTGAACTTTGCACGGAGGGAGTTTAGATCAATTGGTGTCAGTTCTTGTTGAATGAGCCCTTACAAGACGTCATTGATGCACAGGAAAAGGATAGGGCATTTCACTACTCATGGCTGCTAATTTTAATTTCATTTATAACATGGTACGACCCACCAAAATACCAAGGGGTAAATCTGCCAGTGAACTGCAGGGGAGCGAGATATCAGAACCTTTGGTTCGAGAAGGACAAAAAGGAACGACAAATAGAAAATAATATTGAATTCTTTATGCATGGAGAAGCTATAAGGCACCAAGTAAAGAACATGTACATACTAGATAATGCCACTGTTCAGCGATTTCGTCAGGTTGTTAGATTTGAGATTGGCCTGCACCAAATTAACATGCAACCACTCCAAGACCAACAACATCAAAGTTTGCCAACCAAATTCACAATTACAAAGGAGGAGGTTGAAGTAATTGTTAATGATTGGCCGAAGGAATGGCGTATTTTGGTGCTAGAAGATCAACTTCGACAAGAGGAAGAAAAACTACAAGAAGATAACCTAGATGAGGGGAAGGAAGAAGAAAATCCACCGAAGGATTTGGGCTCTGCAGACACTCATTGCAACTCGACCTTGATATACCCAGAAACAAAAAAAGGAAGGGGGGGAACCTTAGAAAGAATAAGCACAATCTAAAAGGAAGAAAAATAAGATGAATGCTGATAGAATGAAAATACCATCAGCTTGGACAGTGAATACGTGCAAATGATGACTGAGGCAATAGCTGAAGCAGCGCATACCATCTTCAAAACCATAGAAGAGTGACAATAAGAAATTTCAGGTACGATTACTAGTCTACTTGAAGCTTTGTGTAAAGTGGTTGAAGATGTTAAAATTGTTGTCGACTGTCTAGTCCCAACCATAGAGTCACATGACCCACCAAAGACTTCAAAAATGGAACAAACTGCAATACCAGTTCCAGTCCCACCTTTATTGGTGGAAGTGTCCAGAGGAGTTATTGATCTAGGAACTCCAGAGTTTAATGATGTTGCCAAGGATATTGACCAAATAACCATAGATTTCTCGTTCATGGAGATAACTGAAGTATACGCAATACAGAATGTTGTAACTGTAGAAATAAAAGTGCACGAACTTACCTTGGCCAAGCAAGTGAAGGATGTAGATAAAAATATCAAGAAAATGAAACTAGTAGTACAGGAAACTGAACCGAAGACAAAGGCATGGGAAGAAAACTATCAAAATATTGACAAGGCAGTTGCTCTGGCCTATAAGAACTTTGCAGCAATTGAATACCATAGGAAATGGCACCAGACACCAAAGTCGCTCGACTTGGTGCAATAGTTGAAGACCTTAGGAGGAACGTTACCTAGCTTGAAGAGCAGGTAAAACCAAGCACACCCCCGCAAGTAATAGAGGAAAGAAGAGAAGCAATGATTGAACCTACGAAGAAGATAGAAAAAGTAGAAGAAGTATGTGCCAAGGCTGTCGACCAAGTCTCTCAGACTTGGGAAGCCCTAATGGATGATGAGGAATCACAAAAAATTGTGAATGACCTGACTTCGCTTGAAGAAAACATTACTCAGATAAGGAATGACATGAATCAGCTACCCTTAGCACATAAGATGGCTAAGGCAACTGAGATGAGGAAATTGCAATAGCAAATAACAGTGTTGCGCACACAACAACAACACCGGGAGGAAAAGATGGAAGAGTTGCAGGCTGAAGCAGAAAGAGTTACATACATCATTTAGCTTGTACATCAAAAGGTGCGTGGCGTAGCAACATCAGTAGAAAAGATAATGTCGGAACATGTCACTTCTGATCTTGTGGAAGAATTGCAAAAGACAGAAGAAGAAGTGCGCATCGAAGCAGAGCGAGTCACAAAAATCATGGAATATTTTCGGAGTAAAATCAGCGCAAGGAAAGAGATGGAGGAATAGCTTCGAGTGGCTTGGGATGAGCCACATGTGAGTGTTGGGGGCCTGGGGACAATAAGGTAGAATTCAATTAGAATTCTGCCTAAATATGTAGAAGAGCTAAAGAAGAAGAAGAAGGAGCTACGATAGAAGTAGTGACAGAAAAGCAAGAAGAGAAAGGAAGTTGCGACATAGGCAATGAAAGGAAGGAAGAAAGACGAAGAGACGCAACCGAAGAGGAAGCTGCGTCAGAAGAGGAAGCCGCTATTGAAAGAAGGAGTGTGACAAGGGAAGGTGCAAAAAAATAACAGTACCAGAAGGCGTGCAAGTAACATAACAGCTGGAAAGTGATAGGCCTTAAAGATCGTGGGTATAAGTTCGGTTAGAGCCGGCAAAAGCTGCACGCGTGAAGGAATCTCTATAATTCAGGCCGTTAGTGCCTCCCGTTAGGTGTTACTAGAATAGGAAAGACAACCTGTTGGATGGAATAGGAAGCCGGCTGAGAAAGCGACAGAAAATGAGTGTGTATCGAGTTTGTAAAAGAGTTTATAAAAGAAGGGACCCAAGTTGTATGCAGGTTAGCTTCTTTGCTGTTAGCTCTGTACTGTTAGACTATTAGTTGCTCTGTATTTAGTTGTCTGCTAGTGTTTGTTGAGTGCATATGAGTTAAAGAATTTGCAGCTGAGTGTGCAGAAGAGTAGGAAAGGTTGAGTCGATCCAAGCTGTGTGTGGATCATTAGTAGAGCAAAGTAGGAAGAGAGCAGAGAGAAGATCAGAGAGCGTGAGAGGGAGGAGGAACATGTAAATACAGAGAAGAAGATCTCCAATAGATTCTGCAGCTTAGTGCACAAACGAAATGTGCATATATTTCCTCATGTTGGATGAAGAGCACCTTTGTGGTTTTTGCCCGGATGGGTTTCCACGTTATATTCTGTGTATATGTGTGAATGTTGAATGTGTTTGAATTACTTGTGTAAATGTTGCATTGAGTGAATGATGGTAGATTTGCTTACAAATAAATAGATGTATATCAGTCGCATTGCATTAGTTGAATACGATTATGCTACACAACCACTATTGATATAATAAGTTGCATAAGAGAATTTGGGTCATGGCTTAACTGTTAGGTCACAGTGGACATAAATAATCCACCCACATAATTCGTTGAGAACCTTGGTAAAAGGCCAAGGTACTAGAAATTGCCCACCCAACTGCGGAAACATGGTTCTGACAGTTACCCATTCAAGAGAGGTCTCTTGGGTGATACTGCAGATGCGTTGCAGGTGCTACCGACTGAGCTTTGTTCTGTCGGGCTGATATCTTAGGAGCAGAAGGGATTGAACTTGGGTCAGGATCCTTGGAGGAGGGAGAAAAGGCAACATCACCTTGCTTCTCTATACACAATAAGTTTAGAATTTTCCCAAAACATTACTTTTGATAATTTAACCTTAGGCACAACTTGACTCTAGCCTTTAGTATTCATTGAATTGTTGGTCCCCTCACCCAAGAACATCAAGAAGGTGGGCTTTATGAGACCCTTCTCATCCCTAATGTAACCCTTTTACACCTCCCTCACATACTTTAGCAATTGTATTGAAATTGAAAAGTCAAATATGCCAAATAAACAATGTCTTGTAATTGTTTCTATGACCATAAACACCTTTGATATTGAAATCCAGTTGTTATTTGACATTGAGTGCGATGATTAATCCAATATGATAATATGATAACATATAAGCTCTCATATACCATGAACTAATGTCAATGAAGCTGTTTACCGAAATAATGACCCTTATATTAACACGATGGTTGATTAATTGTGGGGTGGTATTCTTGCTTCCCTTTCTTACGCAATTGCTACATGCCCATTAAAATAAAAGTTGGACATGATAAATTAATAATATATGAGCATTGTTGTTGTGAATATAAAAAAATCATATACTAAAAACTACTTGTTATCTAATATTGATTACAATCCTTATGCCAACAGGGTGCCCATATTAATAGTCACAATCCTTCTTTTTAGCCATGTGAGTTGGTAACTTGCTAGGATTACCTTGGTAAGGCCCAACATCAAAGCAACTACCACTAACCTCAATAAGGCCCAACATCAAAGCAACTACCACTAACCTTAGTAAGGCCCAACATCAAAGCAACTACCACTATAACCTAAGAGTATATTCACGAACGAACAAACTACATATACCAGTAACTCGTAACTTTGCAAGGATTAAAGCATCCCAAGACACACCCGTTAAGACCTATAACCTAAAGGGCATCTACCTTTCTAACTTCATCACAATGAGCCAATGTCTCAACTTACCTCAGTACCAATCAAACTATTAACATCTTTTTAACATACCAATTAATTAATTATAAAGCAAATATAATTAATTAAAATAATTATACTTAATTAGAAAGTTAACACCGCTTGCCATATAACGACTACATGATCATTAAATGACATCTTCAAACAATCTTCATAAATATAAAAACTTTCTATGTTTTCATCTATCCTCACCGGAGAAGATTCCAATCGTGGTGGAATGTTTAGGATTTCAACATATACTAAACGTGCTTTACGTAGGGTTCAAGCTACAGCTATTCAGGTCCGTTGAACTAGGCAATTGTCCATGATCATTCCATTGCTGGGGATGTCCGATTTATAGCATCTTTTTCGAACAGTTTTTGCTTTTGGATTGCAAAATCTTCCACACAAATCCCATGGCATTAATGGGTCCAATTGCTACCAGACAGTTAGGCCAGTTGTTAATAGCTCTTCTGTTCTTCCATGTCTCCGAATTTGTATTGGCTGTCATCATTCATGGAGCATCCAGAGTAAATATAACCTGTAAGTTCACCCAGCCCTTCAATTTCACCTCGAGTGTTAATTTAGCTTTTCGTGCGAACTTAGTGGTTGGCTGAATTTGTTGGTTGATCATTATATCATATTCGTTTGATTGCCGAGTGACTTCTATGGCTTTTGGCACAGAATGTTTCAATTGGGTTTTCATCTATAGTCCGTTTTATAATGTCTAGATAGAATTCTGGAAGATTACAAGTCTGCTGTAAGTGGGTTTTGATTAGCAGTTAGATTAATGTATGTTTCAATTATATTGGAATGTTTATAACTGTAGAAACCCTCTGTTATTGGATCTGCGAGGTCTAGTATGAATTTCACGTAGTTTGGTATTTCTCGTGTATGATACCCACAGATGGTTTTTATATGTTAAATCTCATTGCCAAATTGTCAAAAGATTATGGAAGATGACATTTGCAAAAAATAACCACGATATTGCAATAACGAGTACCTGATAGATATGGTGAACGAGGGCATAATGTAGACCTGGAAACAGCTTGATATAATATTAAAAAAAAGGAGATAGCAACCCACACCTTGATATTGAACCAGTAGGGGTGCCCGTCATGAATAGGGGGCATGCAGCTTAGTCGTAAAGCAGCCCACCTATCTAGGGCAGGTCCTGGGTTTGATTATTAGTTTATCCAATTTCGATACGGTATCAGAGCCAAGTGTTGATATTGATTGGCAGTGGTTGGGGGGCGAAATAATGTGTGGATCGAGGAGGTTCAGGGGGCGCAGGGTTGGTGGTAGCAATCCAGCCTTGAGGCAAACTGGTAAGGGTGCCTATCGTGAAAAGGATAGAGCAGTTCACCGGTTTGACTCCTAAACTGGTCAATTTTAAAAATAGTGTGGTTGAGGCCACCCATTCCATTTGAGATAGAAAATGCTGATTCTGTGCACAAGAAAACCTAATAATTAAATTTTGTTTACAAGGATATCTAAAAATTTGATTCTCAAAGAAATGGATGACATGCTGATGACCAGCTAAATGTCTAATCGAACACAATAAACTGCAGAATTTTCGATGCTTCAGTGATCACCCCCCAATAAAATAATAATAAGTACACGACTGTTTGTCCTTGTCTCCATGGGCAGGGACATTGTAATATGTAAAACGGGGCATGAAAGACTGCCACATTTAATGGGATACATGATGTGAGATTAGTTTTGTGGCGTTTGGAAATATAGCATTTAAAGGGATTTGAAGAGTTGGTGTTCGTTCTCAAAGGATGAAATATTTTAAGTGTCCCTCTTAAATGTAGTGGGTGGAGGACAGAACGTGAACCTATTTCAAGCACTTCAAAGCACCTAATTCTTGGGATTATTTGAAGCGAATCTTTGCATTGATAATCTCTTTTAATTGTATTCATTCCATGATGTAGGCCCAGAGACATAACTTCAATGGACCCGTGTTATTGATGTTATTTTTCCAAGATATCCTTGGAATGTTTAATTCCCCATGTTGTTTATATTCTAGACTTAAGTTGCCTGGTATGTGGGTATGGGTGCAGGTATGGGTACGTCACTTTTTGAAAGAGAGGACGAGGATGAGTCAGGTTATACACATAAAATTTATATACATGAAAAAAATAACTAAAAGTTCTGTAATTCAGCAATAATTCATATTCTTTTGAGATGAAATTCATCATTCAAATCATTCAAACTTCAACTTCATAGTCAATTTTCAAAAATTTGCCAGTCAATAATTCATCAATTGACAATTTGACATTGCTCATTCAGCATTGGACAATCATGTGAAAAACAATGAAATTGTTATCATTCTCATTAATAGGTCTCTTCTTAAAATAAGTACATATTACATTAAAAAAATACCTATTGACATTTCCAAATGAAATAGAAAAACAACATAGCTGATTCGTCAAGGCAAGTGTGCTTGTTCTGCTGCATCCTCACCATCGTTGGTATCATCACTAAGGTCCTCAGTTAATAGGGTCTCCAGGTAATCATTACTCTCGAGTCTCAAGTATAGTCTCTTCTTTGGCGATAGTAACTGAACGTTATTCTTGACAAGGTCGTCTGGCTGTTGCTCCTCGTTCACACATATAGCATCCTCTGTATATTGGTCCCATCTCTGGAAAGGACCTTCCTTGTACCTTGGGTCTTTCTTATTAGAATTTCACTTCATGACAGTAGATCTGCACTCATAGAACTTCAGCCTTACAACTGAATCTGAAGCTTTCCGAAACACCTATCAAAACTTCAGGTCTGCAAACACCAAAACGCTGTAGGCAATATTCAAGAGTGTAGACACTGCATATTAAAAGGTTAGATCATTCAAATAGCACCCATATACTAGATCTAATAAAATGATCTAAAATCAGATCTGGAAATCAAATCATTGCAGCACCAGCCCAATCTGAAAACTATATAACAATGCTAAATTAGCCCGACTTTTTATTACATCTGTGTAATAAATCAACTACAACAGTAAACAAAAATTAGATCTGCATGCTAAATCAGCAATAACAAAAGGTTTATTAGATCCAGAAAAAATAGATCTGCAGTCACACCAACAATAACATATCTTTCTACTACTGAGAAAATAAGATCACATAACAACAAATTGGTTTCTGACAAGCTCTCAAACACAAAAAAAACAATTAGCTTCTCACAAGCACATAAATCAAAGTGCCCTAACTAGAATGTCACATCTAGCACTACTCTTTAGTCAAGCAAAATAAGAAAGTGTAATGAAGTGATGCGCCTCATGTTTCTTTAATAGAATGAGGGGAGTGAGTTACAAGTAAAGGGTTGAACCCTAGATTAGGTCCACTTCACCCAAACCAACTCATGCACCTTCTGAGAGAATTTTCCACAGTAATGTGCTTCCTGTGTGCCAAGGATAGGTAAGCACATGCCCACACATGCCAGCTCACCCACTTCACATATTTTTATGCAAGATCACATATTTTTAAGCAACAACTTAAGTAGTGTTCCCAAGTTCAAGTAAATGTCAAAAAGGGATGAAAAGGGGCTGCCAGACAATTTTCCCCCTTGAGATTCTCTCCATCGATGCGTCCCTCTCACAGCAAGATTCAAGTGCTTTTTGAGCAAAATGTAAATTAACATTACCTTGTTGTGAAGAAAGTGTTCTCTTTCACATTAAGATGATCTCTCAACATCTTGAACTTCCCTTTGCTAGGGGTTTTGTCAAAATATCAGCAACCTGCAATCCTTGGGTATCTTGCCCATGGATCTCAAAACCTCTTGCAATTGGAGCAAAAGTCTTGTCAAGGTCACCTCCCTCTTTTTGAGAAAATCCTTTCCCAATAAAGGTGGCCTTGGAGATTTCAATGATTCCCTCAACTGCATACATGAAATCTGTTGTCTGCCGATTGCACACCAGCAGCAGAAATCTTCCGAAAGCTGTCTCCTCACTTGAGAAAGTGGGAGAGGTGTGACCTTGGAGGCAAGCACAAAGCTAGGTACTGTCACCTACTCCTAGCTCCTTCGTTTAGGCTAACTCTTAACGAAGCCAAGGGGGGTAGTCCCTAACAAAGAGTTTTCTATGGCTCAATGTTTAAGTTAAGTTTTACATGTTTTCAGATGCGGATGGGTGTTGTTTAGGAGTTTCTGTGATTTTAGATGATTAATATGATGAATTGAGCACAAGACAAAGCAATCCACGTTGCTATCACTAGAATTAAAAGATAGACAAATATTTGAGCAATTCATGAAAATAACTAAAGCATTCATAGATATGACTTATAATCAAACATTCAATGGACAAATGGCCCAGATTATCAACAATGCTAAAAGATGGAACCAGTGCCTATGGAGTAAAATTATCGGAGATGCTTCGTGTTTAGAAAGATGTGAATCCCAAAAGATGCCAGTGAATGTTAGGTTTTGCAAGTGCTCTTGGTAATTTTTAAGAGTTTTTAACAGTGGTCTTGCTTTAGGGTGTCAACAAAAAGGTTTATCAAAGCCGGGAGACTCTTCTAAGTTGCCTCCGTTGAAGACATGTCGGGCCCGCCCAGTATCCTAGGCTGATATTGTCAAGTGACCAGCTAGCCGAGAATCTATGACAGCGGGAGGTTTTGGTGCCTCTACTAGGAAGTACTTGGGAAGAATCCCTACATTGCCAGTGCGTTGGTTACGGGGTGTTTAAGTGTTATTAGGTTACTCTTGCGGGGTTTAAAGATCCAGTGTCGTTTCTGGGTAGTTCGATCTAAGATCGGTCAGAGCATACTCCGGCAAGGAGGGAGGGGGGTTAATTAATTAAAGGGGCGTGAGTTGCAAATTTTATTAAGTTAATTAATTAAAACACTCCGACATAGAGCGCTCTTGACCTCGTCTATGACAGTGGTTCAAGAGACTTAGCTAATCTAGATGATACTAATGCAGGGGTTGTGCAAACCTAAGATGCTCTCCAATAGAGAGTGCTCTTGAATTGTGTTTCTGCAAGTTCAAGAGTCTTACTTATGGATGATTTGAATTAAACAAACACAATAATTAAGATGAAAGGTGGTTGATTAAAACTCTCCGACAGAGAGCACTTTTGATCTACCTTATAGTGAGATTCAAGAGATTTTGGCTCTTCTTATGATTTAACAATTTATAACAAGATACCAACAAGCAATGATGAATCTAGCAATTAGTAAGAATGAAACTAAGTCTAATCAAAGAACTAAACTAATTGCTTAAGGAAAACTATACTAAGTAAATCATGAAAATGAACACAAGACACACTTCCCCAAAATAGGGGAAGTAGAAAAGGAAGGAGACTTCCTCCCACTCAGCTCTTTTTATTAATCTTTTACAATGATGACGTGTTCTTTTGCTTCTTGGAAGAACGGGGAAAGAAGGGGATGCAAGAAGAGGGATAGCAGTCTTTTTGTTCTTTTTGCACTCCTTGTTCGTTTGTGGCCTTTGGGCTCTCCTTCACCTATTTGCAATCTAAGAGCTCTAGACACACACTTGTTATGATATTAGTTGATAAAAAATAACTTGAAATTTAATCTATAAACTAGCTAAAAACATTTACCCAAACTCATTAAGAAGAATTAAGAAAAGAGGCAAGAAAAAGGCAAGGCAAGTGGGGTGAAAGAGGGGTGGAAAGAGAGCAAAAGACAAGTCAAAAGAAGACTGGAAACTAAGTGAGAAAGAGGGCTGCAAAATGAGGGTGAAAAAGGCTGAAAGTACAGCCCAAAAGATGGTTGAAGAAAAGGATGGAAAAGGGTTGCAAAAAGTGGAAACAAAGAGGCAAAAGAGGGCTGTCCAAAAGGGTAAAAATGGGGAAAATTGGACAGCGAACAAAAGGAAGGAAAGGCTGCAAATAAAAGGCCTAAAATGATGAAAATACAGCCCAAAAGATGGCCGAAAAAGCGGATGGAAAGAGGCTGCAAAAAGTGGAAAAAGGAGGCAAAAGAAGTCAAGGAGCAAAGGGAGAATTAGAGGAAGGAAGTTCGGTAACGAAGAAGTATTTAAATTTATGAAAGAATTTGAGATGGAACTTTGGAGGAAGATCTCCTTGTTTTTTCCTCTTGGAAAAACCAAACTCTCTATAGGTCCTGAAAGTCAACAATGTTAGAAGGTTCTTATGATGATGGAGATGAGTTTGATGCAGCTGAGCTCGCACCCTTCTCCAAATGGCGAGATCTGTAAAGACAATCCAACTTGATACCCAGTGAGATCAAACAATAAAAACTAGTATGCTAGGAATGTGCGAATCAAGATCAATACTTCATATAACTGAATATTTGTACCCATCTAGATTATGATAAACTTTGCATAATAAACCAACTTGACAGCAGCAAATGGTAAATCTTATGTTCTAATAATAGACTTCTAAAGCTAGTTGTTTGATTCAACACATAAATAACAAATTGAAAGCATGGAAAGAGATCACCTCATACAACACATCCACCAATGAAGAGACAATCCTGTAGACCTCCAAAGTCGAAAAGCTTTATTCAATAATATAATGATTACAATTTTTTGCAGAGTTTCTATGCCCAAAAGTCCATCCTACTAGAGATGAAAGAGCCTCTATTTAACAAATGAGAGAGTGCTAAAACCCTAAAACCAAAAAACCAACCCTAACCAGCTTAGCCACTTAACAAAGAGCCTAGACCTAAACCAGAGAACCGGGAGTGAGGGGAGGCCTCCACCCAGGCAAAGCGCCCCCACTCCAAACCTGTGCACTGAAAACAAGCCAAGGATGAGGCCACACGTGTGAGTCTGGATGTAGGTGAGTGAGGAGATCTCTCGGGCATCCTAATATGGGATGGAGAGGCCAATGCATTCTCCCGATCACTTCGAAAGAAGTTAGGAGATCTCTCAACATCTTGAGATGGGATGGAGAGGCCAACGCATGCTTCATGCATTCTCCTGATCACTCTGAGAGGGAGTGAGGAGACCTCTCGGACATCTTGAAGAGGCTGGCGCACACTGGTGCTTCTGTATGGTTCTGATACAATCTAGTGATGGATGCACTAGGTGAGCTGCATCGGGCTTAATGTTCACTCACGGTTAGTGGTGAATTGGCTTGGCACAACCTTGTGCACAAGGATCGAGATGCTAATGGCTACAGTGTGCAGCATTGGGCTAAATGTTCACTCACAGTTAGTGGTGAATGGCTCTGGTGTAGTCTTTCTTAGACTCGAGGTGCTGACATAGTTCTCATCCAGACAACCATGCAAAACGTCGGGCTAAATGTTCACTCACAGTTAGTGATGAATGGCTTTGGTGTAGTCTTGCTTAGACTCGAGGTGCTATGTATTGGTTAGGATTGTGAGGCTCCAGATACAGACATTCTCACCAAGTGAGAGGCTTGGCAAGTTGGCAGTGATGCAGAATGTCCCCCTCGCTAAGAGGGAAGGTTGATGCTAATCCCTGATACTTTGAGATGGAGTGGGAAGGTTGGATCCATGATTATACCCTCACTAAGAGGGAAGGTTGATTATGTGTGAACATCTATGAACAGTGACGGTGATTCCATGTGAACATCTGAGTTCTAGGTGAACACTTGTGGGCGAGAATTTTGTATAAACACTTGTGGACAATAACGGTGATTCTTTGTGAACTCCTAAGTCCTGTGTGTGTGAACACTTGTGGACACCTATGGACGGTGATGGTGATTTTGTTTGAACTCCTGAGTCCTGGGTGAATACTTGTGGATGGTGATAATGTGTGATTACCTGTGGATGGTGATAATGTGTGATTACCTGTGGATGCTGACAATGATTCTGTGTGAACTTCTGAGTCCTGGGTGAACACTTATGTATGGTGATTCTATGTGAACTTCTGAGTCCTGGGTGAACACTTATGTATGGTGATTCTGTGTGAACACTTGAGTTTTGTGTGAACTCCAGATGATTATGTGTGAACATTCTGTCTTGTGTGGACTGAGGTTCTATGTGAACCGATCGAGTTGAGTCGTTACGTATGGACTCCCTGATGTATTGGGTTGAGTCGTCACATATGGAATCCTTGGAGGGTTGAGTTGAGTTGTTACATATGGACTCCTCGACGGGTTGAGTTGAGTCATTACATATGGACTCCCTTATGTACTGGGTCGAGTCGTTACATATGGACTCCTCGACGGGTTGAGTTGAGTCATTACATATGGACTCCCTGATGTATTGGGTTGAGTTGTTACATATGGACTCCTTAACAAACTTAGCTGAGTCGTTACATATGGACTCGTCAATGGATGGAGCTGATGCAAGGGTTGGTGCCCAACAACCTTTGTGGTTGGGAGGCTTGTCACCGGGTTGGTGCCCAACAACCTTTGTGGTTGGGAGATTTATGTGTTGTAGCCCATACACACACGGTGAAAGTCTCACATAAAGTTGTAGCCCTTGTGATCCCTCATATGATTATAGTCCTTGTGGAGGTTATGAGGTGATAACCCATATAGTCATCATGTGGCAACAACTCACTAGTGGAGATAGTCCTAGTGAGCTCTTTAGGCTGTGTTGAAGCACATTGAGTACATGCATGTTTCCCAACGAACTGGGTTGAGCTGAAGCATGTTGATTTGGTGCATGTTCCTCGATGAACTGGGTTGAGCTAATGCATGTATGACTTTTGATGCACTGGGCAAAGTTGTGTGGCTAGTACATGCATGTTTCCCAACGAATTGGGTTGAGTTGAAGCATGTTGATTTGGTGCATGTTCCTCGATGAACTAGGTTGAGCTAATGCATGTATGACTTCCTGATGTACTGGGCAAAGTTGTGTGGCTAGTACATGCATGTTTCCCAATGAATCGGGTTGAGCTAATGCACGTATGACTTCCCGATGTACTAGGAAAAGTTGTGGAGCTAGTGCATGTTCTTCGATGAACTGGCTTGAGCTGACGCACGAAGATTGATTTGTAGACACTTCTCGACGAACTGAGATTATGTTGGAAGACCTTCCTTATGATATAGAGATGATTGACATAACTGTGATGTACTGATAATATCCAGATGTGTTCCAGTAATGATAATGTTGATGATTTTTCCTTGACTAAGAGGGAGTGTTGATGTAGTAGCTGTGTTAGGCATCACCTCATAGGTTGGTCCAAGAAAGAATAAAATTAAAATACATTTTTTATTTTATTGTTGCACAAGTGACAAGTCGGCCCTAGTTAAGCAGTTAATTCGGCCCCAATTAAAAATTAGGTTTTCTAGCAAGATAAAGTATAAATAGAAGGGTGCCTTTCCTCATTTAGACATAGCAACAAGACAAGTTCACTCTAGCTAAGAAAGGTTTTTTATTGCAGCTAGGAGAATGATTTTTAGGGTTCTCCACTTTGGAGAAGTTTCTCTCTTGTTTTCTTGAGGTTTGTGCTACTATTATCTAAATGTACATCGATCTCTATTGGAAGGTGTGAGCTCGAGGGAGACAAATAGCTTTGTCTATGGTTGGGAGATGATTGTTCTTATCATCGTGGTTAAACGAGCTCCTTATTGATTTTGTTTATGTGCTTTGTCATTCTTTTAGTGATCCCACTTATACTGCTATCAAAATCTAACATAGATCACTTGATACAAATGGCATACTTTACATCATTGGCTTAGACAAGCCATACATTGAACTTCATCTAGATCATCAACATCTTTACCCCTGGATAAGTCGTTGTACAATTTGAGGGGTAACATAGACAAATAACTATAATTCTAGATAAGGTAGGATTTGCCAGATGTGCTAACTGCATGGGACAGAGATAAAGGTGTTGCTCATTTTTGGGTGCCCCTTCTACTACGAGATCAGAGGATGCTACCATTGCCTCTATAGGGATTCAGGGAGCTACCTCTCCACTTTATTTCAATATCATTATCGGAGATGCCTATCCCTCAGATAGGGGCAACAAGAGATAGGAAAAGCCCCATAGTGCTTCAGAGTGTAAAGTGGTGAGACCTTGGCTATCCCCTCGTCCTTGCCCCTAAGAGATAGATTGATATCCCCGAGGCCAACTCGACGGTGTAGGAGCAAGCACCAGACCACACATCTTCATAGTGACAGATGTGCTAGCTCTAGTATTTAGAGCAGGGAACTTGCAACTTGTCAAATTATCATTTAGCTTCAAATGAGCCACTAGAGTTCTATTTGGAGTTTCCTTTCTTTGACCTTAGATGGTAGGAGAGCACAGATCCCTCACTCCTATGTCCCTCCATAGGATAGTACAGTTAGATCACAACATGGTGCTCAAGGGATCTGATAGTGAGTTGGTGCCTCAATCGCTACCCTCACCCTTGGTCACAGGCCTAGGAGATCTTGACTTTTTGGATTTCATCCTCAAATCTCTCTCTCTCTCTTGATCAACATCCAGATGCTAAGCTTTCCAGTCTCGAATTCTCACTCAGTATCACCACACCTATGACACTGTGATATATATCTTTTGGTGTTGGTTAGACCTAGTTATTAGCTTAGTTTTTTTAAACAAAAACTGAAAAAAGTATATAGTAAGGTGCTGAGCACAACAATTCTTTACACAAGGGACTGTTTACAAAATTGGAAGAGTGATTCTACAATGGTATGAATATATCTTCCCACATGTCTTCTTGCTACTTGCCAAAATTCAAAAAAACTTCCTAACTGAGCTCCTGCCTGAAACTATAAACTATGTGCTATAGATTCTTACATACTGATTGCATAGATAGACACAAAAATACATAAGTTTATATATAAGGACACAAAACAAAGACAATGAAATAATCAAGCTAGTCCACAAGGCCCTTGGAAGGGCTGAGTAACTGAATTGTCATCCATAGGCCGAGCTTCTTTCGAGTGAGAGTTTTGCCCATATCCTCCTTGCAGTAGCTGCATGATTCGATGAAGATCCTGACGAACATCCTCTATCAGGGTGAGATGTTCCCTCATATTGTCGTCGATATCATCTATACGAGAATCCATGCATGCTAGTCTACAACTAATATAGCTTGCTTCCTTTGTCAGTCCCATTATCCTCTGCAAAACACCATCGATTCCTTCCTAAACAACCCTTAACATTTTCTTGAAGTCTTCCATATTTCCTTTGTTATTGGCGAATATTTCTCTCCAGGAAACCATTGAAACAAAGCTTTCCACTATACTGCCTTCCTGCTCCTTCACCTTTGTTGCATAAACTTTGCTCGATGGTTGAGAATACCCCCATGAAGGAATTACCTTGTTCATTGAGGAGACAGAGAGATGTTACAATTTTAAGTTGGAATCATTGAAGGAGAGATTACCCATGAAGTGATGTTGCAATTTTGGGCAGGTGTTGTCGAAGGAGAAACTTCCCACAAAAGTGAAAAGACTGTGAATGGAACCTGTTTGGCAGAGGAAAACCTTGTAAGGGGGCCTCACTTTTGCGAACTTGCCAAAAATGAACGACGATAAGACTAGGACTAGCCACGCATTTAATCTCTCTACCTTTCGTTCGACTGCCATAAAAAGTTGCGGGCCAGTTGTTGTGCCACGCATTGGGAACGATGGAGGGAAGAGTCCTCCCACTTCGCTGCGGGAGTTGACCGAGCCCGATCACACGGTGGCGTAGAGCCACAAGGGGGCTTCTAACTTCATATATCCAATCCTTCTTGGGGGTGAAATTACTAGGGCCCTTAGAATTGTGATAGTTCATGGGATACCACAATGAGAAGGGGGAAGGTCATCCATTTCTATGATTCCTTGAGCTAGACGGGCCCCTTGATTAGCCTTTTGGTCTGCCTTTTCATTGTTTTCACGCCTGATATGCAAGAATTCGATCCCGTTGGGGAGAAGAAGGTGCATGATACGCATTTGGATTCTACTGCACACCGAGGGCCCTTCCTTGAAGGGCATCCTCATTTTTTGATTCACAACTCTGGAATCTCCAAAGACTAGGAGGGGAGGAAGATCAAGAGCAGAAGCGATCTCCATGTCTTTCAAAAGAGCTAGCCATTCTGCTTTGTTGGAAGAACGAAAGTGATGCAGCAGAGAGGGAATATAGCTGGAGGAGGGGGTTAACTCCAGGGGCGGATTTACACTTAGAGAGAGGGAAGTTGCTATCCAGTTTATCGGTACGTGGGCTCAGGGGCTAGGAAACCCGTCGGTTTCCTAGGGCTAGTAGGTTTGCTGGTCGGCAGGGTGGAACATCCGAGTTGGCATTAAGGCTCGTACAGGCTCGGGCTCGGGCGAGGGGAAGGCAAGGCTACAGGAGCAGGAGTAGGGGCAGGAGCAAGAACAGGAGCAGGATTCAAGAGCAGAATTGATTCCAGGTATTTTACTGGTGAACTATCTCTTTATTGCACAAAATTTGAATGAAAAATCTGAAATAGAAGAAAATATCATTTTAACTGTTCAAGGATAGGAATGAGTGCTTTGTCCGGAGGACAGATGTAGTGCTCTGTCCTCTAGGCAGAGCACTCATTCCTATCCTTGAACAGTTAAAATGATATTTTCTTCTATTTCAGATTTTTCATTCAAATTTTGTGCAATAAAGAGATAGTTCACCAGTAAAATACCTGGAATCAATTCTGCTCTTGAATTCTGCTCCTGTTCTTGCTCCTGCTCCTCCTCCTGCTCCTGCTCCTGCTCCTGTAGCCTTGCCTTCCCCTTGCCCGAGCCCAAGCCTGTAGGAGCCTTAATGCCAACTCGGATGTTCCACCCTACCGACCAGCAAACCTGCTGGCCCTAGGAAAACGACGGGTTTCCTAGCTCCCGAGCCCACGTACCGATAAACTGGATAGCAACTTCCCTCTCTCCGAGTGTAAATCTGCCCCTGGAGTTAACCCCCTCCTCCAGCTATATTCCCTCTCTGCTGCATCACTTTCGTTCTTCCAAAAAAAAAACTTCTTCCCCGACTGTATTTCTCCCTT
>LPNX010406451.1:178515-209332 GCA_001517045.1 Pseudotsuga menziesii
TGAAAACAATTCAAGGTACATTTATAGATTTAAAGCAATTCACAATTACTTAGTTAACCTATCCAACTATTTAAATATTTCATACTAGCGTGCATGTGTGAGGTGTGCATGCATGGCCAATACATGCACATGTACTATAGCAAAAACCCCTAAATTCTAACTGATATAAATAATATTTCACGCAACATGACCCATATACAGATATAATATGATTTCTTGTGACATTCGGAGTTATTTAACAATTATGTTCTTATTAATTGGTCAGTTAAGATTGGTACCCACCATCACTAATCTGGTATCATAATGTCCCAACTTCAACAATAATAACTAATATGTCCACCCATCTTAACCTACATCCGCATCCTCCCTATCCTTCCTCTGCTAGTACAAAGTGGATGCCAGCTGTACTGACCTTTCCACATAGAACCTGAGAGCGGTAGCGTCGGCTATCTAGCGGACCTAGCCTCTCCTAGCAGGCATCCGACCATCGTCATCACAACAACTTGGGGAGCGTGTCTCAGCACTGCCCTCCCACGACCTCGGGTATCAAAGTGACATAGGGTGGGAAATGCATCCATCCCTCTCAACATACTGGGTACATACTCATCAAACCATATTGCGTTGCTATCGAGTTTATTGGTACGTGTCATCGTATCATCACTTGGCAATTAAGGCTCTTCTTCAAGATATGTATTGAGTCAAACTTGGCATCACACACTTGGCTATCACATAGCCCCTGTACCCTGCAGGTTAGTACTATGCAAACATGCATTGATAACAATATTTAATCAATAGCTGGTCCATATCATTCACATTATTTCCTTTCATCATAAAATTACAAAATAAATCATATCATGGACGGGTACCCATGTACCTCATCATACATATCACATCATACCAAGGATTACTATCAACTATGTGTTTTAGTTATGAAATAAATGAATCTGATGACGACTACTGCATGATAATCGCATAAGCACAATAAATTCATATAAATGATAATCATCATAACATCATAATCAAAGCATCTACATAGGCATGTTAATCGTCGTAACATCATGATCAAGTGTAGTATAAGCATGATAACATCATAATATCATAATTAGAGCATAATCCTGCTAACATCATAACATCCGTAAATAATCACATATAACCTGCCAAAATATAGTTCATGAAGTATAGTTGAGTCTACAGATAATAAGTAAATACACTGTAATAAGTCTGAGTGATAAATATGCCGGGGTCAAAATATGGGGTATTACATACACACTTTGACAATTTACTAAATAGTTTATGTTCCCTTAAGCAAGTTAAGACTAACCGCAAGTGCTCCTCGTGCTCCTTCTCGTTCTTAGAATATATAAGAATGTCATTTAAGAATACCTGAACAAAGTGGTCCAAGTAATTCCGAAAGACACTATTCATGAGGCTCATGAATACTGCTGGAGCATTTGTCAAACCAAATGGTACTACTACGAACTCATAATGCCCAAATTGAGTTCGAAAAGCAGTCTTAGGAATGTCATTTTCTTTAATCCTAAGCTGGTGATACCTCGACCGCAAATCAATCTTAGAGAAGACTGATGCACCTTTCATCTGATCAAATAGGTCATCAATTCTTGGTATAGGATACCTGTTCTTCACTGTAGCTTTGTTCAAATTCCTATAATCTATGCATAGTCGCAAAGATCCATCCTTCTTCTTAACAAAGATCACTGGCGCTCCCCATGGTGAGATGCTAGGTCTAATTAGTCCCAAGTCTAGCAACTCTTTTCACTGGATCTGCAACTCTCGAAGCTCAGGGGTTGTCATTCTATAAGGAGTCTTTGAGATTGGCTCCGCACCGGGTTTCAATTCGATTGTGAAATCAAGCTCTCGCTCTGGAGGTAGTTGTGGAAGTCCTTCTGGAAAGACATCCTTGAACTCAGATAATACTGGGTAAGAATTCAAGGAAGGTCCTTTACTATCGCTCACCGTCTCAACTACAAACAACTGACATCCTTGTCTTAAACACCTTTTAGCTTTCACCGCGGAGATGAAACGGAGGGATATCTTCCTTTTTCGACCTTGGATTTGAATTGCTAGACTCTCGTCATCAAGGCATAAGAATTTCTTTGCATAACAGTCCATGAAAGCTCTATGGTCTTCTAACCAATCCATGCCGATAATGTGGTCATAGGTGCCCAAATTGGTGACATAAGCATCCAACTTAGTGGTGCATACTCCTAAGTCAACTTGACACCCCCTTACCTTAAGACCTACTGCCTGTTTAACCCCTGAAGCCATCTCGACTGATTCAAAATCATCGTGCTCGCAGGCTGCCAACCCACATTTATCTAATGCATATGGTGAAATAAAACTATCTGTTGCACCAGGATCAAATAAAATTTTAAGTTTGACATTGTTTACTTTACCAGAGGATTCTACCACGGTGGACTGATGTTCCACCTGGTGGTTGTGAATAGCTGCATGAATTCGATGAGTGTTACCAGAATTGCTCATGGATGCTTTTCGTTCCTACTGCCTGCTGCTGGTCTGCCCTTTAGGACACTCTCGCTGAAAATGAGGACCTCCACATCCCCAACAAGATACATTAGGTGGTGCTTGCATGATGCCGGGAGGAGTCCTTTGGGATGTGTTCCTTCCCCGAGATCCTTTGAAACCTCCCGATCCTCTATAGGAATTGCTCTGTGTTCGTCCTTGGTTCCCATGGTTTGTTGACGAAGCCTGCGATATTGAGTTAACTGAAGTGTTACCTCTCGGGGTGAACCTGTTACCATAAGGAGGAGGTCTGGATTGTCCTCCTCCGAAGTATGGTCTTGGGGCCTTCCCTGTGACATATTGATTGGATCCTATCAACTTGCTCCCCCCCTTTGCATCTGACATATCCTCAGCATAGCGAGCATACTCAACTGCCATGGCAACTGAAGATGGCTTCCACATCCGTACTGCAGCTCTGATCTTGTAGTTGAGTCCATACACAAATCGCTCTACCTGCCGATCATCCGAGTCCAAGTATGGAACATACTTTACCAGTTCCATGAATCTAGCTTTATACTCTTCCACCGTCATGTTTCCCTGTACCAAAGCATGAAAGGAACCCGCCTGTTGTTCCCTGTAATAAGCTGGAAGATACTTCATGTTGAATCTCTCCTCGAATAACTCCCATGAAACAGACAAAGGAGTAAGGTGCAATTGTTTCTCGAGGTCTGACCACCAATTTAGGGCATCGCCCTTTAGCTGGAAGATGGCCATTCTAGCCTTGGAGCTCGAAGTATACTCGTTTAGTGCAAAGCACCTCTTCATACCCTCGAGCCATGCTTCAGCGTGCTTACCTGGTCGTCCTCCAGAGAACTCAGGAATTTTGATCTTCTGCAGCTCTCTAGAAATATCCTGAAGCGGTTCTTGCCTTGGGACCTGCGCCCTCTCAGAGTTTTCTCGGCTCACCTGCGTGGTTTCTACCTCTGCGATCCTCTCCGACTGTCTGTTTAGTGTGGCCATGATGGTTTCCAAGGACCTCAGTATCACCCCCATCTCAGGGCTGGAGGTTGTCCTTGGCGGCGTCGGTGGTGGGATCTGTGGTGGCGGTGAGGGTGGTTGACCTGGGGTCTGTGGTGGCGGCGAGGTTGGTTGACCTCGACCCCGCCCTCGACCTCTGCGTGTTTGAACCATGATAATTCCTAACATATTCAACAATATTAAGCCATTATTATCTCAATCTAATAATTGCAGAGATAAAATTTTAGTTATGCAATGCTCATATTTATGCGTAGAGACCAATTGTCAATAATTGCGTAAAACTTGCATAGTCGTATTTATTAAACGATTTCGTCTTGGGTTTTAATTTGTGTCTTAATGTTTAGCTCCTAAAGCTAGTCTCAACAGTGTGTTGTTTTTCTTATTTCACCTCCATCTCGCCTCTTCGACTATCAGTCAAAGTCTCGGTAATGTCTTAAGTTTAATACTTGAATTTCTAATATCATAGACTAACTAATGTTACCATATCTAAATTAACATTCAACTCCTAACATTTAACATTTAATGTTGAATAAACTTTATTATGTTTATTTCTTCTTCTTCTTATTTTTTTTTAAATATAGATAAGAAAACAGAGTTACGTTTTACGTCTCGCGCAAAATTGTCTCAAATAAAAAGATGTGTATAAATAGTTTATATGAGATATCTGTTTGTCATTAAAATATTTTATACTTTCATTTTTATTTTATTTATTTTTTCTTTACAATATTCTTACATC
Organism: Pseudotsuga menziesii; assembly: GCA_001517045.1. NCBI lineage: Eukaryota > Viridiplantae > Streptophyta > Pinopsida > Pinales > Pinaceae > Pseudotsuga > Pseudotsuga menziesii. The sequence continues at coordinate 182,771 of LPNX010406451.1, forward strand.
ACGCCTAAGTTACAAGTCTTTCATAAAATCTGATGTATGTAACAAAGACCTCTATAGTCAACATATAAATAACTGATTTGATTTGCAATTTAGGATAGTTGATAATAATAATAATGCTTATTTACTAATTTTTCCACAAGGGTCTATGACTCACACAAATAAAAGGAATCAAATTAATATTCTAAATCAGTATATAGTTTCGTAAATGTCATTTTCCACTAATACTATATGAAATGAAAGAGATTTTATAATTATATAAATATAAACGAGTGAGCCATTTTAATTAAGTAATTTAATCAACCTAGAAGCATATAAAAATGAAAGAAGTTATATAATTATGCGATTATAAATTAAGCTTATTATTGTATCTTAGCTATTTATGATAAATAAATTGTCAAAACACCTTATACCAAGAATTGAGAGAAATTTAAATAACTAAATAAAAAAAAAAAAAAAATAAAACTAATATCGTATCATAAAACTAATACGATTATAATATCATATTTACATTACTTATTTATTTATTTATTTTTATTAAACGAACTGAAAAAGTTTTGTATTAAAGGGGCTGAAAAGTTTCCTCATTTACTCCTTAAAATATTATTAATGAGGCAGAGTGAGTATGACATTTTTGTTTTACCTATTACACGTACCCGGCTACCAGTGCGCTGGCATTAAATTATTTACCTCGAAATAATAAGGCGAAGCAGGCAGTCGGCGTGGCTCCTCCGTCCGGAAGCTGGCAGTCGGCGTGGCACCTCCTCACTCTACCACGGATCCACCCACTGACTTTCTCGTCCGTGGTTTGCCTTCCCAATGGCACAAGGAGCCCACGGGAAGGACTGGGCTGCATGCACGCCCTCCTCCCATAGTCCCAAGCAGGGTGCCTCCCAACAAAAGAAGGTCACTCCTTCCTCGCGCGTGAAGGCCATACTTGCCTGTGGAGGTCGCAGAGAATAGTTTGCCCTTTGCCACTTGAGATTGCTGTCATCTGGTGAAAAGGGTAAATATTTAACGCTGAAGGAAAAATTATATGCAATTGGCACTGTTCATTTGGAAGGTTCAATATTTTGGCTGTGATTGTGTAATTGATTTCAAGACGAGCAAGAAGAAGCAATTAGCAGGGCAGGCCAGTGCCATGGACAAGTACGAGTTGTTAGAGCAAATTGGAGAAGGTTCATATGGGCCAGTTTTCAAGGGTAGAGTGAATGCAACAGGTCAGATGGTGGCACTCCAGAAAACTCAGCCTCAAAATGCCCACGAAGGAGTTCCTACCAGTACCCTCAGAGAAATTGCAAGTCTCAAGAAGCTGTCCCGCTGTGAACACATTGTCAAGTGGGAATTTATACGAATGAATTTTTCATATCATTATATTTATTATGATCTTGATTACTGAACAAAGTACCTAATTGCTTATAATATTGATCTGCAGATTGTTGGATGTTGAGACTAATGACGAAGAAGATAATAACATGGGGGTGTTCATGGTGTTTGAATTTATGGACTGCGATTTTCTCTATTACATTTACAAACATTTTCGCCAAGGCATACCAATACCTCTCATACGAGTCAAGGTCATCTAATTATTACATTATATTTTTATGCATTTTATTCAAGACGTCATATAGTATATAGTATACTCCATTGTCTTTTTTTTTTAACCCTTCCCAAACTCTGTGGAATATCACTGTCTTAACTTGCTCAAATGCGGGTCGCGGGCATACATGGACCTCCTCAACAAGTTCGTGGGGTGGTTGGTCAGCAAAATGAACAGTTAAATCAAGAGGCAGTGATATGGGAATTAAATCATGGCTCTCTATTCACCTCGTCAAGCTCAAGCTCCAGCTCAGACTCAGACTCATTCTCCAGGACGTGGAAGGAGATTGCAAGGATGCCTCCAGCTATATTTGATCATTTTAAGAGTATTCAATCGTTTCCTTCATATTTTCAGTGCATATCAGTCGGGGATCATGTGTGCTTCTTACCAAACGTGATCAGCGCTGGAGAAGAAATAAAGGTGGTTGTTTACAATTTGAAAGAAGCATCGTGGATTTGGCTTCCTACTTGTTATCTCCAAAATCATGTATATTCGATTCTTCAGAGCATGGCATTTCAACCCACGATTCATATGATGGAGGTCCAGTAGAGCAGCATCGCGGTTAAACATGCTTCAACTCTTTATCATCTGCAATTTCTGAAATTCACTTCTTACTTCTTGTTTTTTTTTTTGGTTTACCTGTGTGTTTCTCGTTTACGTGTGGTGAATTTTTTTTTTCTTTTTTTCTTTTTTCACTATTTACTAATTCATCATTTTCGAACATGTTCTTAATGTAATGTATTGAATTGAATTATATGGCATAATGTAAAATTATATGCAGCTTTATTCTCTTGCGCCGTATGTTTACATTGCAGGCTGTGATGTTTCAGCTGCTTCAGGGAATTGAATATTGCATGATAGATACGGAGTGATACACAGGTTAGTCTCTACCCTTTTCTCTTCAAAGCTATCCCAGATCTTAATATATATAGATATATGTTTGTAACGTATTTCTAATTGGGTTTCCAGAGACCTGAAGCCCCAGAATCTGTTGTTAAAATTGGATGAGGGATTGCTGAAAGTTGCAAATATGGGGCTTGGACGAGTTCTACGTCCAAATTTCAAGGCCTACACAAATGTGGTAATTATGTGGCAAATTTCTCTTCTGTTGTTAATTTCAAGTTATTTATTTTTTATTTTTTAAAACCTAAGAGATAATCTGGAACATTTTGTGCAGTGCTTCCTTGTTTGGTTTACTGAGTAAGAATGGCGCAGAATGGGGGAAAGAAAAAAAAAATATTTTGGCAGGGAGAAACTTTTAGGCATCAAAATTTATTTTTATTTACCTGCAGAACCCTCTTATTTCATAATGATAATTTGTATAACACTTTAAACAAAATGAAAATTTCTACGACAGAATTCAAGGAATTTACATGCTTCCTCAGAAAAATAAAAATAAATTCTGATACCATTCTGTAGTGCTCTGTCCTCCGGGCAAAGCACTCATTCCTATCCTTGAACAGTTAAAATGATATTTTCTTCTATTTCAGATTTTTCATTCAAATTTTGTGCAATAAAGAGATAGTTCACCAGTAAAATACCTGGAATCAATTATGCTCTTGAATCCTGCTCTTGTTCCTGCTCCTGCTCCTGTAGCCTTGCCTTCCCCTTGCCCTCGCCCGAGCCTGTAGGAGCCTTAATGCCAACTCGGATGTTCCACCCTGCCGACCAGCAAACCTGCTGGCCCTAGGAAACCGACGGGTTTCCTAGCCCCCGAGCCCACGTACCGATAAACTGGATAGCAACTTCCCTCTCTCTGAGTGTAAATCCGCCCCTGGAGTTAACCCCCTCCTCCAGCTATATTCCCTCTCTGCTGCATCACTTTCGTTCTTCCAAAAAAAAAACTTCTTCCCCGACTGTATTTCTCCCTTCTTAGTCTCTGTTATTCTCTAGAAATTTTACTGATCCTCCTCCCCCCGAAATCCCCAAAATCCCCCTCCTTATACCTCCTTCCCCACCGCCTTCCTTCTTTCATCCCTCCTTCCTCCACCGCCTCTTTCATAAATTAATTTAGGTTATTCTATCTTGGGCAGTGTAGTTCCATTTTTTGTTTGACATGTGTTATTTTTCTTGAATGGTACGTGTTACACAACCTAACCAAATGTCCTGGAATTTTACCTATGTGGCTTGCTTAAGTTTTATACTGAGCGGTAAGGTAATGGTAATCGTAGTTTTGTTAATTATTATTTATTATTAACTAAATAATAAATACTTACTAATTAACCTTAATAATATGAAATAATAATAATAATTAGAAGTAAAATGATAATTAATATTATTAACCAACAATTAATCAATTGCAGTCTCATGGTTAATTGCTCGGAATGATAGCATTGTTTATGTTTAATTTAATAAAAGTACTTAATAATAAACATTAATTAACATTAATATGGGGATTAGTATAAGTTTAATTTAATAAAAGTACTTACTAATAATCATTAATTAACATTAATATGGGGATTAGTATAAGTTTAATTTAATAAAAGTACTTACTAATAATCATTAATTAACATTAATATGGGGATTAGTACAAGTTTAATTTAATAAAAGTACTTACTAATAATCATTAATTAACATTAATATGGGGCATTACAGGGGCTTCTAACTTCATATATCCAATCCTTCTTGGGGGTGAAATTACTAGGGCCCTTAGAATTGTGATAGTTCATGGGATACCACAATGAGAAGGGGGAAGGCCATCCATTTCTATGATTCCTTGAGCTAGACGGGCCCCTTGATTAGCCTTTTGGTCTGCCTTTTCATTGTTTTCACGCCTGATATGCAAGAATTCGATCCCGTTGGGGAGAAGAAGGTGCATGATACGCATTTGGATTCTACTGCACACCGAGGGCCCTTCCTTGAAGGGCATCCTCATTTTTTGAATCACAACTCTGGAATCTCCAAAGACTAGGAGGGGAGGAAGATCAAGAGCAGAAGCGATCTCCATGTCTTTCAAAAGAGCTAGCCATTCTGCTTGGTTGTTAGCTTTTTCTCCCAATCCCTAGGCATAAGACTTCACAATTTTCTCCTCTAGGTCCAAGAGGACCCCTCCCACACCTGCCACCCCCGTAGTTATTAACTTAGTTAGATACTTATCTATGCCACAAATTTTTCTTTTGCTTTTGCTTTCTTTGTCTTCCTTTCTGCATTATCTAGGAGCTGCTTTTGCACTCTCACATTGTATTCACACTAGATGCATCTTCTAGTCCCAATGACGTAATTTTGTGGTCATTTGTTGGACATTAATAAAATTATCTTATCTTATCTTCTAGAAGGAAGGGAAAATAGGGTAAATGGTAGGAGGGAGCATCTTTGTTAGACAGGAAAATTATATCTTAGCAATGCTCAGCCAAAATGATGTAATTAAGATTCTCGATGCAGACAAGACAACTTAGAAGTTAGAACCAATCAAGAGTGAGGCACGAACTATAATTTCTCAAATAACATGCTGAACAGCAAGTTGCAGGTTTTGAAAAATTCCATGACCATCCTGACATACTTAATAAAAAAAGCTAGCAGTTTTGTGCCTGAATAGACACATGGGTATTAAAGCTAAAAATGAGTCATTGGTATCCAACACTTAGTGCTAATTATGCTACAAAAAGCATTTCATGTATACAGTTGTGATGGTCGTAGTAAGCTAATGGGGTAGTTAAATTAAAATATAATTGTAAGGAACTGGGCATCCACAAGTAATGACATGTAAAGGTTTGGTGGTTTTAACTGGTGTGTTAACAAAGCTTGTAAACTATGCAAACCTTATGTTTTTACATTTTCTGAATAGGCACAGATTGGGACAGTTAGGTGGGGGTTTGTCTGCAATAATTTATCGCATATAATAATTACCTAACCCCTCTTGGTAGAGGTTTTGGTATCCTCTCATATTGGAAGAGCTGAGGCCTATTCCTATTTTCTGTAGGTGTTTAGAGAAGCTCTCTTCCTAAGGTTATTGAACACCTCATCTTTACATTGTGATTAATATCCATCTAAAACTTTTGGCATCTTCTATTTCATTTCATATTGCCTTGGTTTCTGCCTATACCAAAATAACATTTTTTTTTATTTCCTGCTTTAAAGTTTAACGGTATTCTGCCTCAAAATATCTATATAGGTAAGGCTGAATACTGAAACTTCCTATCCCAATTCCAGATTGTGGTAATTGATGCCTTGTAAGTTGTTACTGAACTCCATCTTTGTTTTGTAAACTTACCGCTGATGTTTCCTGAATTTTGATTGCAGCATTTCTTATCAGCAAGGAATATGCTTTTGCTATGATCTGTGGCTTGATAGAATATGCCATAGAATATACTTTTTTTCCAGAGTTGAAGATGCAGTGGTGGTTAAGCAACGTAGGTCTTGCAATGGTTGTGACCGGAGAATTGGTACGTAAAACTGGTATACTTACTGCTCGCCTCAGCTTTACACATGATATTAAAGTGTACCTCCGAGATGATCATGAGTTGGTCACTTATGGCATTTACAGGTAATTTGGCATTTAGAAAAGAATCTCTATTCCAATCCTTTTCAAGCATGTGCACATTTTAGCTTTACATGGAATAAGTATGCCTATTTCTATTAATATGGAAAGTAGAGAACCAAACAATTCATCTTAGGTTGGGATCTTATACAAGTTATAGTATTGGTTTAGGATTAGCAGGGATGCAGGCCGAAGGGTGATAGTTTTTGTCTTAATCTTTTAATATAAACACATGTTTTTCAAATTTTAGAATTTTGTACAAATTATAACAATTCAGTGGAATGTTTTAGATATACCAGCATAGATCCATCTTAAATCCGGATCTATTAAGCACCGAGAGGGATCCAATTTCTTGGGGTGTAAATTTTTTACACATCAAGAAAAAATTTACACCTCAAGAAATTAGATCCTGCTTGGTGCTTAATAAATCCGGGTTTAAGATGAATTTCCGCTGGTTTTAATTTTTTTTATTATGAGCCGGCATGATTTTTTTTAATTACTTTTTATTTTTGATAATTTGTGAGTCAACATGGGAACCTTACTTTACATAACGTAACGTGACTAACGTGACAAATACTTTAACACAGTTATGAAGATTCCTTTCTTGAAAGAAAGTGTCAGAACTATTCTAGGCATGGGTAGGTTGGTCTACTAGGAGAGATTCTTTGGGATGTGGAGCACCACCTTTGAGGCTATTATTGGCAAGTGGTTTTGTAACTGCTGTTCCCTCTTCTCAAGTTTGATTGGTGACAGTGGGTGCCTAGTTAAGATTTTATTACATAAAAATATAACATAATATATATATATATATATATATATATATATATATAACATTAATATTAATATTATTAATATTATTAATATTAATGTTAATAATTAATTAACTAAAAATCAAAAGGATGTGCCCTTATGCTTAAAAGGCACAATGGGATTGTATAAGGCCCAAACATTGTAAATGTAAAAGTCATCATATCTCATGGGTTATATCAAATATCAAATATACATTTTATTATTTATTATCCAATTATGGAATATTGTGTGTTGTCTTATTTACAGTGGTTATTCTTTGAGTAAACGAACTTTGTTCGTTTCAGTGGTATCAGAGCGGATTCTGATCCTGACTATTGGCCATACACAATTTCAGGGGTTCTCTGATTTCAACTTTCAATGTCCTTGACCCAAACAGACCCTTGCCCATTCACAGTTCAAAATTGAATTTGCTGCAAATTTAAAAAATATAGGAAATTAGAGGGAGAAAAAGGCACCAGTCCACTCGCTTCCTCAGTTCCACACAACCACCCCCTTTTCACACTTGTGCACCCCTCCTTGTTGATGTTTTGAGCAAAATCGGAGAAGCTTGAACTTTAAAACTTTTATCAATCAATTTCAACACATACGTATCTCATAAATCAGCCACATGTGAATCTCGTAAATATATCAGTCACATGTAAATCTCACATGCAGTCACATAAATCATTTTCATATATCAACCATATAAATCAATCAACCATATAAATCAATCAACCATGAGAGACAAGATATACCCTGTGAAACCCTCCAAACACGGAGGGTGAAAAACCCAACAATTCTTTGAGTATGATAGATAGATTTGCAGAGAATGGCTTACAACACATAAGCCGATTGATCGATAAGAGAAAATACCTCAGCAATATATAAGATAAGATAATTTTATTAATGTCCAACTAATAACCACAAAGTAGGTCAACGGTGTTAGAGATTTAGCTTTGGAGGCACTCCACATGTTTTTGTCTTGTATGCGGAAGTGACCATGCACTAGCTAGGCTACTTTACTTTGTAATGTTGTTTTATAAACTTTAAAGTGCATCTTATGTAAATGGGACTTTTTATAAAGTATTCCCTTGTTTTAATTTTATAAAGTGACTTTATGATAAAGTGCACTTAGTTCATAAAGTAAATGTGATTTTATTAAAATTAAATGTAACCACTTTGGGGGGTGTTACCAACTTTTTTGTACCATAGTTGGGTTACCTGAGGAGCCGTCGGTTGACAGACTTGTTCAAAGTCTGATTCCAGTGTATCAGTTGATCCGTCTTCATGTCTAGCCAATATTGACTAGCCAGTTTTTGATTTGAATAATTTTGACCATGGCCCCGCGGGGCTTGTAATAAAATGTGCTAGTAGGGTATTTTTGAGTGGTTCGGTCTCCTGAGGCATAGAATCTCAAATAAGGTATTCCAAGGAGTTTTTTGCCCATGACAATTATGCTTTGCCTATAGCCGAGTATAATTGATGAGGTTTTCTCTCGTTTCCTCCAAAGCTGGAATGCCCAATGTTGAATTCTGGGCCTTAGGGGGTTATTAGAGCCCAACTGAGTGTTATAAACCTACTAGGCATTATTTAGGTAGAACATGGTCATGTCCTAAGTCATCTGGACATATAAAAAAATTTCGAAAAAATATTTTTCGAACAGGAAAAAAATTATTTTTTAATTTTTTAATTATTTTCCTAAGTTTTTTAGGTTATTTTTCCATAAATTAAATGGAAAAAACCCATTTGTAATAAGTCGGTCATCCGGACTCTGAATTCAGTGATTGAAGGCTCTAACTTTAAGCCAAAAATCATTCTTGATCGGCCAGCCAGACAGATCCAACTTTCGGATCATTAATAGGACACAACGCATTTTTTCTCAAAAAAGTCAGTTTTAGGAAAAAAAATGAATTTTTATTAAAAAATGATTATTTTGGAGAAAATTAAAACTCTCCAAATTTATCCAAATTCGGCGAAATAAAAGGCTAAATGACATGGCACGGAGCATTTATGATGATTCCAATCAATATCGGTCAGTTTCAGATGAAGTATCGGAGTGTAGCAGTTGAACTATCAGTTAGAAATTTGCCCTCTTTGGTCAAATCCGTTTTTGGTTGAAGTGTGGGTTATCTATTGGTTGGGTGATCATTACGAGGGAGGATGAGCCACCTCAACCCCCCTCATTACTCCAGCACTTAGTTACAACTCAATTGTAGCTCAGTTCAACTCCAAATCATCATGCAGAGCTCATTCAATTACTTCGGTGTTACTCTTAGTTTGGTTTTAGGGTTTTAGCCTTCTCTCTTTGTATAAATATAGGCGCTTTGAGCTCTATTAGGATGGAACTTTTGTGCTGGAGTTACTTTGTAAAAATTGTAATAAGCTTTGCTTACATTTGATTAATAAGATTTTCGACTTTGGAGGTCCATTTCTTTTTGCATATGGTGAATGTTCTATGGTTGAGGTGATACTATTCCTAAACCCTTTACTCTTTTTTTTTACTTGAATGAGATCTAGTTATATGTTAAGCTCAAGAGGGCCACTATTGGCACAGTAGATTAGCTGTTTGTAGTTTCAATTCAGTTATTTATGCAAAGTAGGTTCTAATCGTGATGAATATGAGTAGTTAGTTATACGTAGTATTGATCTCGATTGAGTTTTCTTTGCTTACTTTTCATCTATATGATCTCACTTGTATCTGAGTTTTGGTATTGGCAGGTCACAGGTTGAAGAAGGGTGCAAGTTCAACTACATCCAGCCCAAGCTTCAAGGAACCTACCATTTAACATATTGTAATTGTAGGCCCTACAAGATCGATCTCTTCCCATTCGAAAGAAAGCTGGAGTCTTGCTCTGTCTTTTGTGTTCCATCCACAAGAAAACCTACTTCTCTACCTTTCTTCTTTAAATTTTGTACTTGCTCATAAAATAGATCTAAGCTTTAAATCTCTATTATTTCAAATATGTTTTTAGGGCCTTTGCTAGATCTAGTTTACTTTTTTAGATCTAGGAAAAAGTTTTGTGCTTTGCACGTAAAATCCAAAAAAAATTTCTAAGTATAAATTTTTTTTTCAAAATTTTTTTTCGACTTTTTTTTTTGTTGCATTGTCTTTCGTACCATATTCTAACAATACATGCTTGGTGATTTTTTACTTTTATGATAGGTACAACAAAAATGCTGGCAAAATTTTGAAGAAGCAAGCCCTAAAAAACTATAAATTCCCTCTTCTTCTTTTCTCGTTCTACAGATTGCTCCAAAGACCTTTCAGGATCAAAGAAAAGGAAGCAAAAAGAGCATCAAAAAAGGAAAGCATTGTAACCAAATTAATAAAAAGCAAGTGGAATTACGGCTCCCACACCTCTCTTCCCGCATTTGGGGAAGCTTGTATCGTCTCCCATTTTCATGCTTTGATTCATGTTTTGTTGAAAGTAGGATAGAGTAGTTTATAATCTTTAGAAGTTTTCGTTTTTAACTTGATAGTTTATTTGCTAATTAGTTTATCATACATGAAAAATGAAGAAAAATATTTGATTTGATTATTTATTTAAGCATTGTACAATTTTCGTTTATTTGTCTACTTACCCCCTTGCTTTCTCGATTAGGGCCCTAAAAAGCGTGAAAGAGACTCTTGGGTAGTTAGATTGTTATTGTTTTATTTCTTTCATTTTAGCTTAACAAACTAAGTAAGATTCTTGAACTTGCAGTAACACAAGTCAAGAGCACTCTCTATCGGAGAGCATCATTAGTTTTGCACATCCTTGCATTAGGCATTTAGATTAATTAAGTCTCTTGAACCTGTCATAAGACAAGGTCAAAAGCGCTCTCTATCGGAGAGTTTTAATTAACCGATTTAATAAAACTTTCAACACACACCCCTTTAATTAATTAACTCCCTTCCCTCCTTGTCGGAGTATGCTTCTCAGATCGGAGTACCCAGAAACGACACTGGATCTTTAAACCCTGCAAGAGTAACTTAATAATACTTAACACCCCGTAACCAACGCACTGGTGTTGTAGGGATTCTTCCAAAGTACTTCCTAGTAGAGGCGTCGGAATCTTGCTGTCTAAGCTTCTCGGGTAGTTGGTCAATCTTTGCGATACTAGCCTGGGATACTAGGCGGGCCCGACATGTCTTCAACGGAGGGAACTTAGAAGATTCTCCCGGCTTTTGATAAACCTTCGTCGACACCTTAATCAAGAACACATAAAAACCTTAAAACCTACCAAGAGCACTTGCATCACCTAACATTCACTAGCTTGATTTCTAGACTTGTATTTAATTCTCTGGCGCATTTCAGCTTCATTGACTCCATAAGGCACTGGTCCTTTTTAATTTGCATAATTATATTATTTGATCAATGGTCTATGGTTTATCATAATTTCTTTCTCTGAATGCACTATTAAAGTCTGGAATTTTTGCTTATATTTGTAATCTCTTGTTAGCAATGTGGATTGCTTTTGATTTAGTGTCATATTCATAATAAACAAACACTTCAAATCATAATAACTTCTAAACAACACCCATCCGCATCTAATCAAAACACTTTAACAACTTAAGAGCCATAGAAACTCTTTTGTAGGGACTACCCCCCTTGGCTTCGTTAGGAGTTAGCTCTGTGCTTGCCCCCAAGGTCACACCTCTCCCACTTTCCTAAGTGAGGAGACAGCTTTCGAAAGATTTCTGCTGCTGGTGTGCAATCGGCGGACAACATCTTTTGGCGCCGTTGCCGGGGACAAATCTTTTTGTTCCTGGACGACCTTTTTTTTTATAGTTTTTTTACCTTTTTTCCCCTTTTTTGGTAGATTTTTAGTCCAATCACTCTCCGAAATTAGACTTGAATCCACCTGGCGACTCCACTGTCAGTAAACACCTCAAGGTATTCAACTAGAAGAAACTCTGATCTGAGCCTGAAAAGGTTTATAGGAGGAGATTGAACAAACTTGCTTCTTGTAGGATCCTTGAAAAACTTGGATATGAGTTTGTTTCAGACATCCACCTTTTATTTCAAGAAAACTTAGAAAAATTTCAAAACAATAACTGTTTTTCTAACACAATGGGTGAGTTTTTTACTCAACTCAATTTTACTCAGATAGCAGGTCAACCCCATGACATTCCTGAAAAAGCTATTGATAAGCTTGTCACTTTCACAGGCACTGATGCCTCTACCTCTGCTGAGCAACATCTCAGAGATTTTTCAAAACACTATGGTGCCTATGTCAGGGGTACTGACAAACACGAAGATGTATACATGACCCTTTTTGCTCTATCTTTCGATGGTAAGGCTGGAAACTGGTATAACAACTTGCCGAACAACACTTTCACTACCATAGAAGCCTTCAAGGCTGCGTTCCTTGGAAAATTGGCAGCAAAAAGGAGCCTAGACATCTAGTGGCAACAAGCTTGACTAGTATGAAGAAATCTGATACGGAAACCATGGATGAATTCAACGATAGGTTCACAGAGTTATCAAATTCCATCCCTGCTACTTATGCTCCTCCTGCAGCTTCCACTTTGGATTATTACATAGAAGCATTAAGTGGCAAGATCCAGTACTAGATTAGAGACAAGGAGCCGACCACATTGCTTCAAGCTCAGAATTTGGCCATTAAAATTGATAAGAATATGCAGTCTGAGTCAAACATCCAGGGTTACTCTAGATCATCAACTCCTTTGAAAACTGTGGAACCTAAAGGAAAAGAGCCATCAAACGAGGCATATGAACAGAAAAAATGCAAGACATGGAAAGAAAGTACTTACCACAGATTAAAGAGGTTCAAAATCAGGTCATAACTGTTGAAAGAACTCAACCTCCACCACCTCCTAGAACCTTCCCTGCAAAACCAACATGGCAAAGAAGAAATCCCAGCCATGAACAGAGGCCTCCTCATCAGTTAGAGGCTGCTAATATGGTTGAAACTTACATGCCATTTTGTAGGGCATGTGAAGACCTTCATGAAGAATCTTCTTGCTATTATGCATGCTATGTTCAGGAGCATGGTTTTCTAGAGGGTGGTGGTCCTAAAGCATCATCAAGCGAGCCTGCGTACATAAACTATGTAGATGACATGCATGATATTTCTGGAGAAAGTTGGAGAGAGGCAAAATAATATTCAAGAGAGCCTGAGTACATGAACGCAGTTGGACAGCTCCATCCTGTCACCACAGAAACCCGGTGTCAAGTCGAAGATTATAGTCAACAATTGGATAACCTCACTGAAAACTTTGGTACTAATCCTACAAATGAGCATAATGATGATAGTTTGGAAGGTTTACTACCTTTTGACCTTTTTTTTTTGAAGATGACTATGATCATGAGGAGGGATATAGCTAGGAATGTGATACAAGTGAGGAAGAATCCCTTTCTTTTGAGATGGATGACAACTACGAGACTTTAATTGAAAATCCAATCTTAGAAGTTTCATGTGATGAGAGTCCTCCATGCTCTCCACCGGATGACAAATATTTGGAAAGTTGGGTCCCATGTGATATCTTTGAAACTCAGCTTTTCGAAGAAGATTGTTTTGAGCAGAATGAGGAGTGTAGCCAGGGACTTGATACTAGTGATGAGGCATCTCTCATATCTGACATAAATGGCGATGATGACTATTGGACTTTTATTGAAAATCCAACCTATGATACTTTTGAAAATATTTTTGAGAATCTCATCTATGATGTGTCCAGCGAGGGGAGTGTTTATTCTGAGACTTATGAAAGCTGTAAAGAAAAACAGTTAGAGTTTTCATATGACCAGTCAGAATTGTATCTGAGTATCTGTAATAAGGACTTGAAAAAGCAGTGTGGTGAAGAATCAGATGGGATACAACTAGTTGAAGTTTTTTCTCAACCATCGCCTTCACATATAGATGTTCCTTATGTTTTGGAGCAGCTTGGGACTTATACAACGAGTTATTATTTGATAAGCCTTGATGATCAGCATGATGGAGTGGTCGACCTGCCTCATCATCCCGATTTGTATTTCAGCACTATCCAGTCATGGATAAAAGCAGCCTGCGCGAGCACCTACCAGTTTGGGAAGAAGTTTGATGACATTATTCATGCCTATGATTCCCCATCCAGCCCGCCCATTCTGGATCATCACGCAGGTTTGCATTTTCTGAAAATTGTGTCCTTACTTTGGCTGGTAACTAAAGACAAGGAAAAACTTTTTTATATTAATAAAATGCTTAGGTGGCTACACTGGATTTATGATTACACCTAACTTTTTGTGTATCATGCTTAAAGTAGGAAAATAGGCTCCTTAAAGCGAGCGTTTACTTTATCATTTTCTTTATGTACTTAGAAATAAATAAATTTTTCAGTGAAGTTTTTTATTTAAATAAAGCAACTTTTGGATCATTGGCTCTTTTTCATGAAACTTGTGCTACTAAGGTTTTCTTGTCAAGTTGAGATGTTTTTATAGGATATGGAAACCAGAGATTCTGGGGTTCTCGTATGCTCTCCTTGCATAAGAGACTAGATCGAGCACACGTCCCACAGTTGGAGCCAGATGTTACCAACTTTTTTATACCATAGTTGGGCTACCTGAGGAGCTACCGGTTGACAGACTTGTTCAAAGTCTGATTCCAGTGTATCAGTTGATCTGTCTTCATGTTTAGCCAATATTGGCTAGCCAGTTTTTGATTTGAATAATTTTGACCATGGCCCCGTGGGGCTTGTAATAAAATGTGTTAGTAGGGTATTTTTGAGTGGCTCGGTCTCCTGAGGCATAGAATCTCAAATAAGGTATTCCAGGGATTTTTTTGCCCCTAACAATTATGCTTTGCCTATAGTCGAGTATAATTGACGAGGTTTTCTCCCGCTTCCTCCAAAGCTGGAATGTTTGATGTTGAATTCTGGGCCTTGGGGGGTTATTAGAGCCCCACTGAGTGTTATAAATCTACTAGGCATTATTTAGGTAGAACATGGTCATGGCCTAAGTCATTTGGACATATAAAAAAATTTTGAATTTTTTTTTTTTTCGAACGGGGAAAAATTATTTTTTAATTATTTTCCTAAGTTTTTTGGGTTAATTTTTCCATAAATTAAATGGAAAAAACTCGTTTGTAATAAGTCGGTCATTCGGACCTCGAATTCAGTGATTGAAGGCTCTAACCTTAAGCCAAAAATCATTCTTGATCGGCTAACCAGTCAGATCCAACTTTCGGATCATTAATTGGACACAACGCATTTTTTCTCAAAAAAGTCAGTTTTGAGGAAAAAAATGAATTTTTATTAAAAAATGATTATTTTGGAGAAAATTAAAACTCTCCAAATTAATCCAAATTTGGCGAAATAAAAGGCTAAATGACATGGCACGGAGCATTTATGATGATTCCAGTCAATATCGGTCAGTTTCAGATGAAGTATCGGAGTGTAGTAGTTGAACTATCAGTTAGAAATTTGCCCTCTTTGGTCAAATCTGTTTTTGGTTGAAGTGTGAGTTATCTATTGGTTGGGTGATCATTACGAGGGAGGATGAGCCACCTCACCACCCCCTCATTACTCCAGCACTCAGTTACAACTCAATTGTAGCTCAGTTCAACTCCAAATCATCATGTCGAGCTCATTCAATTGCTTCGGTGTTACTCTTAGTTTGGTTTTAGGGTTTTAGCCTTCTCTCTTTGTATAAATAGAGGCTCTTTGAGCTCTATTAGGATGGAACTTTTGTGCTGGAGTTACTTTGCGAAAATTGTAATAAGCTTTGCTTACATTTGATTAATAAGATTTTCGACTTTGGAGGTCCATCTCTTTTTGCATATGGTGAATGTTCTATGGTTGAGGTGATACTATTCCTAAACCCTTTACTCTTTCTTTTTACTTGAATGGGATCTAGTTATATGTTAAGCTCAAGAGGGCCACTATTGGCACGGTAGATTAGCTGTTTGTAGTTTCAATTCAGTTATT
Source organism: Pseudotsuga menziesii (assembly GCA_001517045.1). Lineage (NCBI taxonomy): Eukaryota > Viridiplantae > Streptophyta > Pinopsida > Pinales > Pinaceae > Pseudotsuga > Pseudotsuga menziesii. The sequence goes on from LPNX010406451.1 coordinate 198,539, forward strand.
TATGCAAAGTAGGTTCTAATCGTGATGAATAAGAGTAGTTAGTTATATGTAGTATTGATCTCGATTGAGTTTCCTTTGCTTACTTTTCATATATATGATCTCACTTGTATCTGAGTTTTGGTATTAGCAGGTCACAGGTTGAAGAAGGGTGTGAGTTCAACTACATCCAGCCCAAGCTTCAAGTAACCTATCATTTAACATATTGTAATTGTAGGGCCTACAAGATCGATCTTTTTCCATTCGAAAGAAAGCTGGAGTCTTGCTCCATTTCTTGTGTTTCATCCACAAGAAAACCTACTTCTCTACCTTTCTTCTTTAAATTTTGTACTTGCTCATAAAATAGATCTAAGCTTCAAATCTCTATTATTTCAGATCTGTTTTTAGGGCCTTTGCTAGATCTAGTTTACTTTTTTAGATCTAGGAAAAAGTTTTGTGCTTTGCACGTAAAATCCAATTTTTTTTTTTAAGTATACATTTTTTTTTCAAAAAATTATTTCAATTTTTTTTTTGTGCATTGTCTTTCCTACCATATTCTAACAATACATGTTTGCTGATTTTTTACTTTTGTGATAGGTACAATGGAAATGCTGGCAAAATTTTGAAGAAGCAAGCCCTAAAAAACTATAAATTCCCTCTTCTTCTTTTCCCCTTTCTACAGATTGCTCCAAAAACCTTTTAGGATCAAAGAAAAGGAAGCAAAAAGAGCAGCAAAAAAGGAAAGCATTGTAACCAAATTAATAAAAAGCAAGTGGGATTACGGCTCCCACACCTCTCTTCCCCCATTTGGGGGAAGCTTGTATCGTCTCCCATTTTCATGTTTTGATTCATGTTTTGTTGAAAGTAGGATAGAGTAGTTTATAATCTTTAGAAGTTTTCCTTTTTAACTTGATAGTTTATTTGCTAATTAGTTTATCATACATGAAAAATGAAGAAAAATATTTGATTTGATTATTTATTTAAGCATTGTACAATTTTCGTTTTTTTGTGTACTTACCCCCTTGATTTCTCGATTAAGGCCCTAAAAAGCCTGAAAGAGACTCTTGGGTAGTTAAATTGTTATTGTTTTATTTCTTTCATTCTAGCTTAACAAACTAAGTAAGACTCTTGAACTTGCAGTAACACAAGTCAAGAGCACTCTCTATTGGAGAGCATCTTTAGTTTTGCACATCCTTGCATTAGGCATTTAGATTAATTAAGTCTCTTGAACCTTTGTCAGTGTTTTAGCTTCAAGGTTGTTGGGTTTTATGCATGTGAAGTATGTTTTTACTTAATGACAGTAAAGTCTGAAATCTGGGTTTAACTAAGTGTTTGGCAAAAGTTTGATTTTTTTTTTGTCAATATTTCTACAAACGGGACTGTCGGTTACAATGATGTCCGTGCTATGTGGGAGGACCAAACGGTCCCCCTTTTTAAAACAAAACAATGTAGAAAATTTTAAAAGATGAACAATACGAGCTGGGTTGAAGTATGAGAGAGCTCCATCTGCAGCCCTGACTTTTGAACTCTACATTGGGGCGAAGAAGCTTTGGTGGAGAAGATCTCGGAGCCGAGAAGACCGAAGAAGGTCTACTACTCCTAACATCCGAGGCTGAAAGAAAAGAACTGAGGAAAGTTCAGTAGCGTCTGCTAACTCTAAGAGGAGCTGGTGGGTAAGGGCCGCCCGCTGCGTTGTTGCTTTTGAGGTTTGGAGGGTCTAGTTCATCTCTCAGGTAAAGGCTTGGAACAGACCTGCTGTTGAGGTCTCGTGGGTTGAGATCCACAGATCCTCACTGATCTGAAGCAGCCCTGCAAAACAATTGTATGCAACTGTATTGAACTTGCCATATGCCTAGCATATTAATAACAAGCCAAAAACCCTAGCATACAGAAGGTAGCGCATAGGAGGTTCAGTAAACACACTGAGAGCACCACATAGTGCATTCACAAGGAGGAGCTAACTAGAACTCCCTCCATGGAAACATTAGCGCCCTTCCTTTCCTCAATTAGCTTTAACTGAATGTTCACTGTCTTGAACAGAATGTTAACTTACTTGAACTGAATGTTAATTGATTTTGAAATGAATGTTAACTTTACTTGAACTGAATGTTAACTGACTTGAACTGAATGATAACTTACTTGAACTAAATGTTAACTGAACTCAATCTTTAATCGACTGTTGATCACTTAGTTAACAGGTTAACTTAAGTGTCATCAATGCTTCACTCTTAGTGCCATCCATGCATAATTTCTATTATTAACTTTTGCATGGATCTCTTTAGTTAATTGATGCATGCCGATTGATGAACATTAAACTCTTCTTTACTCAACTAATTACATTCATTAATAGTTTAGCTGATGCTTTGATTGAGGCATTCATATTTTACTGAAGCTTTCACTCAGACATTTGCATGGGTAATTCAAATTCTCTCTCTATGCTTTATCACATTATCATTAAATAATTAATGCATGGTTCGTATGTGTATTATTTATCCATCTTATCATATCATACTAAGAAGAATTGTTCCATACATACTGATGATCATACATATTACCCCGGGTCATATAGTCATATACTAAAGTAATTCACTCTAGGGGTAGCTAAAGCCCCAAAGGAGACTTATAGCACTCAGTGACCTTGACTAGCAATATATCACATAGTATAACCACCTCAACAAATGGAGGTCCACAATCTTGATACAACACAAGATCATCTTCACAATTAGAGATCCATTCTCATAGGGTACCATCTACGAGAATCATTGACTTGATATTACTCACAAGCTTTACAATACAACATGACCACCTCAATCATATGATGATACATAGGACTTCATATGAGTCATAAGTCCGACTTGATATTACTCACAAGTCCGGAGAATGACTCTTGATGTTGTACAATAAACACTTCCATTCCATGCCCTCCTCGTCACCTCGCCCTTTCCCAATCACCTCTCACTAATTCCCCTTGTTGCTGCCTAATTCGCACCTCGAGTCACGTGGCAAAAATCTTCAAGCCACTGGGTTCGACCTTTGGGGCAAGCTAGAGCCAAGTGGTGTCACCTGATACTTAGCCCCTCTGTTTAGGCTAGCTCCTAGCGAAGCCAAGGGGGGTGGTCCCTAATAAAAGTAAAATCTAAGGTTTTTACTCTATGAAAGGAAAGGTTGATTCTAGGAGATAAATGTGAAATGAATTAAAATCTCAACGACAAACTACTGCAAATGATTTATAATAATAACAACTTTGAAATGTAAACACCATTCACGACATTTGTAAGAATTGATTTAACCATAAAAATAACAAAGACTAGTGCTGGTGAATATGGAGTGCATGTGTATAAGGGGTGCTGCTGATGTCTTAGGAAATCTCGTTGGTAAGTTCGAAGATTATTAATTGGTAGATTAAGGAGTGGGTAAATTGGGGTTTTGCCCAACAAGTCAAGTTCTCTTGAATTGAACACTAAAGCGACTTTACGAAGTGTCCAATGGGGCGACGCATAATGTGCTTGGAGTAGCCCCCTGACTTTGTAGTAGTCATCGTTTGCGGCCTCTCGAATTCTAAAGAAAATGACTTATGTGGATTTTCCAATTAATCCAATCACTCGTATCCCTTTTTGGTTACAACCAACTGATCAGGCAAGTTGCAGCATTGCAGAGCATATGGGGAAGGAGTTTTGGTTGATTTTATTAAAACTAGGTGTAATGTTTATTAACAAACCACTTACGACTAAGAATCTCTTTCCCCTTTCGGGTAACTGGAGAAAGCACAACCAGGTATATTTTAAATGCTATAAAGAAAAGACAAATAAGAAAGAACAAGAACAATAAATTATTTTCTATTTAGTCCTACCACGAATCTCTTTCCCCTCTCAAGTAACTCAGGAATGCGTGGGGTAAGTATTTCTTTTTGTTGAGTTATGGTGTAACTTAGGATGTCCTCCATGCACACTGCCTAGCATGGAGGCACTTATCAGCTCAGGCAAGAGGGTAGAGTGTGAGATGCACTCTGCCATATTTCATGGAACCGGCAGTGGAGACATGTAGTGTATCTAGTCACTTTTGCCAGTTACATGCAAAAATGCATGCATGCAATTTGATTTTTTGGCACCAAAAGTGAAATTAGGGTTTTGGAACCCTAATTAGGGTTTTGGTGACCTAATTTCAAGTTGACTTATAAAGGGGCACTGGGGGTGCTTAAGTCATTATCTTTTTTGTGCATTAGGAGATTAGAGCAGCTGTGAGTAGTAGTTGACCAAAGGAGGGCGTGCCATCTGAGATAGCTGGGGCGCATTCTTGAGGGCAGTGAGAGATCAAATTCTCTCAGAGAGTGAGGAGATCCATCATCAGGGCAGTGAGAGAGAGAGTCTCCACTGCTGCTCTTTAGAGATTGAAGAGCAGCAGCAGCATCAGGGTGAGCAGCTGGAGGAGGGCGTGAGCAGCGACACATCACACGTGTGGGACGTGAGGGAGTCGCTGCACTTCTGCTGAGGGGGTAGAGAGGGTCCAGAGTGTTGTGGGTTTTCTTCAGTGACTGAGGAAAGACCTTCAGAGATCAGTCAAAGTCAGACTAATACCATATTAGTTGAGATGTGTCTCTGAGGAGTGAGGACGCAACTGCTGTACAGCTGGGGCACATTTTCAGTGATGGAGGATGTTTTTCTACTTTCAGATCCGAGCAGAGCAAGGCAGATAACTGAGAGAGAATTCTTCAGAGAGCTAGATAGAGGGTACAATGTTTAGTGACTGCCATAGCTTGAGTTGAGAAATCCAGCGTGAGGGTGTGCTGTTGGGGGCACATCTTCCAAGGGCAGTAGTTGCAGCTACTACAGATCTAGGTCTTTGGCCCTTCAGGTTCATCCACTTGGATCTAAACTCACTTTGTACCTCTCATGTATTTATTTGTTTGCTTTGGGCTCGAGAAAGTAGAAAGCCCCACAGTGTGTTGGTTTTCCACATTGGGGTTTCCAGGGTAAAATTCCGTGTCTTATGTGATTGCCTATTTGAGTAAGGATCTTCATGTGCTACAACTTCTAAATAGATTTAAAGTATAGTTCATATTGGTTTAGTGAATATTGTTGCCAGATTGATTATCTTGACTTCTCAGAGTGAGTGGAGACCTCTGAGAAAAACTACTACTTTTTCCTTCAAAAAACAAAGTAAAATGAAAGTAGTGATTATTAAAATAAACAACTTAAACAAGAAAATAAAGCTAAACTAAAGAATTCATAAAACCATGAAAATTCACATCGATGTGAATCTCCCCAGGGGGGATGGGGAGTGGGCTCTTAGGAGCCTACTCAAAACTTTATTAATGCTTATTACAATCTTAGAGAAATGCACTTTGGTCCTTATAAATCGGATACAAAGGCTTACAACTCAATAGAATTTTGATTTTAAGCGAAAATGGGAACTCTGTTAAGCTTTTAACGGTTCATTTTCTCGAAAATTGGCCAGAGTTTCCTTCTATTTTTTAGTCAAATCTACAAAAACAACAAGCTATCAAATGTGAAAGATGCCCAAAAACACTTTAAGAGTGTCTTTGAACGACCTTCAAAAAATCCTAAAAAAATCTAAGTTAAACTATGAGTAAAAATGCAAAATTCAACTAAGGCAAGCTAGAAAGATTGCCTTCTTAGGATCTTTACTTGTTCTTTTGGAACAAGTAAATCATGTCGAAATAATGTAACTTCGAAGAATATTCTACTTGTACTTTACATTATTATTATTATTCCTCCTTCGGGAGATGTCATTAATGTAAAAGGTCATGTAAAAGTCATGAGGTAAATCCTCCATTGTAAGTTGGGAGATGTCATTAATGTACCTAGAAGAGTCTAATATAAATATTATTTTGAGTTTTTTCAGGTAGGTCGGTCTTGTTAGTTTGATAGGTCGTTTAAAAGGTCAAGTCAAAAGTTGAGTATAAATAGGGAGGTGCCCTTCATTTAGACACACAACTCACTCAAGCATTGCGCAAGAGAGAGAAAGAGGAAGGATAACGAAGGAGGAGAAGTGCTTTTGGCTCTTGTGTTAGGGTTTGGTCTTTCTCTCTTATGAGACCTTATTCTTTAAGAATCTATATTGAGGAAGTTTTGCTGGGTTTTCTTCTCCTTTGTGGGTTTCCCAGGATAAATTGTCGTGTACCTTGTGATTGTGTATCTTTCAGAGATCCTCTTTATGCTGTTATTGTGAAAATGTATTAAATGCTCATGAAGTTAAGAATTAAGCTGTAACAATATATAAACTTAACAAATCAAGATCTAAATAACCAAATATGAATCTTTAAAACTCTTAAATCAATCAACCCTTTCTAGCGTTGGATTTACTTCAAAAAACTTAGTAAAAAAGCAGATTAACAAGATCTAAACTTGAAATTTTGATTATAAACTATTTAGATCTAGCAAGCTATTCATATCTACTTATATTGAAACTTTGAAATGTAGATATAAATCTATCAAAGGACAAGTAACCGAGGAGAGATTAGAATTGTGAAACAAAAGAGTTAGAACCATTGTTTTGATAAGAAATAGCAAGCATATAGAGACATTTTCTTAGTGGTGTCAGGGGGATTTGACTTCTTAATTTACTTGACGAATGGTAGAGCTAACATGCTCATCCACTCGTCCATCTTAAGCAAATCTGTACTACACTTCACAAACTTGAAAATGGGGATGTAACACCAGTGTTAACAATGAAAGATACTTAGAGCATATGCATTCAAACAAGAAAAATCATATACTTAGCATTCTATTATCACCAAAAATAGGAAGGTAAACATACAAGTCTTACCTCCTATCCCACTGAAATACCCAAAGACTAGCTTAATAAAATGCAGATATTACCTCATGAGAGCACAAGCATCATGTATCCAAACAACCATAGACAACACCAGAGTGGCCTCCAAAGCCTTTTATTAAATATTAAACTCAAAAAAATTACAAGAGATAGCAGTAGAGGTTCCACCTTCTAATGCATTACAATGGCAAAGTGCCTTGTTTATATAGAAATCCCAGGCCTAGGGGGGCACATTCTAATTGAGAGCTAATATAGGTACATGAGAGAGTTAGAGAGGAGTGGATCCCTTGATTGATGGGATTAAGAGCTAGTTAACATCATGAGGGAGCCGCCACCTCTTGAGAGGTAGGTGCACCCATTCTTTGGATTATCCACTACTAATAAGAAGCTGACACATACCCTCATGAGCCACCATTTGAGAGAGGGCGCATTCATAAACCATGGGGACTCACCACCTCCTCTTATTGATCTCAATGAAGATGTTTTGGAGTCCAAACAAATCGCCCTCAAGCCTTAGTTCAATTGCCAACTTGTCTAGACAAACTTCCTTTGATTTAGGTGTTTGATTTTTTTTTTGTACCAGGGGAATCGACAACTGAGGCTGGGCTGGTACTTGCGTGACACGGGGTCCGGGGAACCAATCCCGCTACCACTATATCCCTAGGTGCACCCACACGGCCCGGACGCATGGGGTACGGGTAAGACAGGGTGATTTGAACTCGTAACCTCCATTTACAACATGTCCTTCATATCAAGCAAATCGTCGGTTGAACTACACCCCTTTGGGCCGTTTGGATTTTCTTATTATTTTTCTCATTTTTTCTAATTTTTTTTTACTCTTTTTTGTGTTTGTTGAGTAAAAATTAAATAAGTGAAAAATAAATCACTTAAAAACTTAGGAAAGTGGGACTAAAGGTAATATGGGTGCTCTGGGTTAGAAAACGAGCACCCTCATGGAAAATTAGGACTCTAGACCGCACTTTTATTACATTTTTTATTTTCCTAACTTAACTATTAAAAAATAGCCTAAGTTTACGGGAAAAAATATTTTTCTCTAAACTTAAAATAAAACCTATGGGGACCTAGCACATGTCCATATGACTCTATTAATGTCTAGCATGTTCATATACATTGACACATGGACTTTAATAACCTCGTAAGGCCTAAACACCAAGATGACCATTCAAACTTTCGAGGAGCAGGTGAAGAACTTGAAAATTATAAGTCGTTTATTCAACAACATATAATTAACAAGGAAAAAACACGCTGGAATACCTAGATTGATGTTTATGTCCCAAGAAGCCAAGTCCTTTACAAAAAAACCCATGCTAGCGCATTTTTTACAACTTACCCACAGGGTATGAACTTGTGGTAAAAAAAAGTAAAAAAGGGACTTGGAAGGCCTAAATGGACTTCTGAACTCGGAATTTGAACAAGTATTTGTTCATCTTTGGCGGCTCACTTGAAAGTCCAACTGAGTGCAACTCAGGTGGTAACATTTGGCTCCAATTGCGGGATGTGTGCTTGATCTGGTCTTTAGAAAATCAGAGCATTCGAGAACCATAGAATCTTTGGTTTCAATAATCTGTAAAAACATCTCAACTTAACAAGCCAACCTTAGTAGCACAAAATCTTATAAAAAGCCAATGAACCATAAGTTGCATTATTGGAAAGTGAAAAGAAAATTTTTGACTAATGAATTTATTTATTATTATTTATTCCCAAGTATAGAAAAGAAATGCAGAAAGTAAATGCTTACTTTAAGGAGCTTATTTTCCTACTCTAAGCATGACATTATCAAAACGTTAAGTGAAATGATAAATCCAATGCAACCACTTTAACATTTTATCAAAACTTAAATTTTTTCCTTTGTGTTTGGTTACAAGCCCAAACAAGGATACCTTATTTAGTGATTGCAAACCTATATGATGATTTAGGATGGGCGGGCTGGATGGGAGATCATAGGCATGCAAAAATTTATCAAACTACTTCCCGAACTAGTATGTGCTTTTGCAGGCTTCCTTTATCCAAGCTTGGATAGGGATAATGTACATCATAGTTACATATATCGGCGATATATCGCCGATATCGCGAGTCGTTCCCCTTGGCGATATATCACCACTAAAAAATTGCGATATTTTTGACATTTTGAATATATCGCGATATATCGGGAATATGTTAGGATATTTTGGAAAATATCGGCCTGCTAAAAATTTTTGCATGGAATTGGAAAAATAAATTCATGGGTTAAGTTTTTGGCAGTGTTAAAACTAAATATATTAAATTCTTAAAGTAAAAGTGACATTCTCCTTTGCTTTCATTTTCTATCTTTCTACTTAAATTTTTAACATTGCCATTAATTGTTTCAGGATGTTTGAGAGTGGTTCCAACCTCATCAGACTTCATATGCAAAAAGTAGAATTTTAGATCCCATTTAGAATTCAAGAGACTTAATAGTTTTCAGGGTTTCAAGATTTCAACAATTCCATAGGATTTTATCAAGTATGAGGGTATGGGATTGGCATTTAATCAAGCACATCCTAAGTCACCTGACACGGGACACGAAGGACACGAAAATACGAGAGTCCGACACGGACACGGTGACCCCCGGAATTAGGACACGTAGGATACGTTTTATATACATATATTTAAAAAAAAATATATATATATATTAAAATTTAAAAATATAGACATATAGATCCAAAAATATTTAGAAACTAGAACATTTACAAATATTCAATAGAAATTAGAATAAAAACACATTAATAATCATTGATTACTATTAGTAATTAGTAATTACACATTTGCCATTCACAAGCAATGATTCACAACACATTTGTCATTCACAAATCACAATGAGACACATAGATGCATGTCGAAACCATATTTCTCATTAAGTCATCAAAATCAAAATGTATACAATGTACATATATGTCGGAATGCCACTGGGCATTGGCAAATGCCAAAATAGACTAAAGTCTAATAGTAAATACAAAAAGGGGTGGATCAAGATGGGAAAATCCCATATGTCAGTAGTCCTCCTCCATGCCTGAATCAACATCAACATACTCATCACTGCCCTGATCCTCATCCTCCTCCCCCTCCTCCTCCTCTCTGCCCATCTGATGACCTGCATCTCCTACTGTGGAGGGTGACCCCTCCATACGATCACTATCATCAAAAGTGATCGGCTCTAGCACTGGATCATTAAGATCCATGTTCGCTAATGCCAACTCCATACTGCTGTCCAAACCCATATCATCAGGAAAGACATCCCACATCTTTGTCTTTCCCTTCACCCACTCCTCCCTCTTCCTGTAAATAAGACGAAGGTTGGAGTGCACATACACCATTGACTCTGCCCTGGACTGCTCAAGCTTGCTCTTCTTCACACTGTACAAGTTCCCATATGTGCTCCAATTCCTCTCACAACAAGAGGATGATGTAACTTGAGAGATGATCCTCAAGGCTAACTTCTGTAGAATAGGGGATGCTGCCCCATGAGTTGCCCACCAAGCATAGGGTTTCTTACCCCCCCTATCTCTAAGCACATCATAGCCTCCAAATCTCCCAGTGCCAGTGGAAAAATCTACAAATCCCTCCTCCGCCTCCTCAAGCATGTCGCTATCCTGAAATAGCCGTCTAAGTGCTATTTTCCTCCCATGTGCAATCTTTGCATCCATGTGAGGAGGGACTTTGTGTGAGGCCCCCGATCCACCAGTGAGCCACTCCTGAGTGTAGAACTTGGGGTTCAAGGAGTGGGCCAAGCAATGCAAAGGTGTGCAATTCTTATCCCACCTGGAGATAAGAATATCCCGAATAATGGTCCATAAGTTCTCTGCCGATGTCCCATACATGACAATGGACCTCATGGACTCAATCATGGAATCCCACCCTTCATAAACCTCTGCTACGATGGGCTGGTCCGTGTCTGCAAACCGCAACAAAGAAATGATGGGTTCCATGATCTTAATGCTAAGATCTACCGTGTCCCACCAACCATCATCTAACACCCTGTCCTTCACC
>LPNX010406451.1:209999-245762 GCA_001517045.1 Pseudotsuga menziesii
AAGCAGCCGATGGAGCACTTGACGGCGGAGGAGAATCGGTTGTGCTTGGTGGAATAGGAGGGGAGGCCCTAGATGGTGCATTTCTCCCTTTCCTTTGACCCCTACCTCCTCCCCTAGCTGATTGAGACATTCCTTTTCTTGTGTGATGTTGAGCTTGCAATCCTCTCCACAAATCCGCCGGAATGCACTTGGAACCGCTTGGAAACAATGGATAGCCTTCAAATCTCCTTCAAAACTCCTTGACCTGCACATAAAACTCACTCTCAATCAATTGCTTCCTTTCAAATGACAAATAGAAAGACAAAAAATCAAATTTAAGTGAACCGGACTGTCTCTTTCCGCGGGTTACGTGTCCTGTTTTTGGGGGTTCGTGTCCGAAAATCGCGATTCGTTGAAAATCGTGTCCGATTCGTTGGCAAAATCGTGTCCCGATTTCGGATTCGACCGAAGGTCGAATCCCCCTCGTGTCGGACACGAATCGTGTCCGATTCGTTCCCCACGGGACACGAGGGGGGTATACAGCGAATCCAGTTTCTTAGAGCACATCCCTATACCTTGATGTTGGTGGCATTGACTATTGGAATCTTTTATCATGACCTTAATAAAAATGTACCCTTCACTTATTAAATATGAAAAGTTTCATCAAAATTGTAGAGTAGTTGGACCTTCCACCATAGCTTAAGTAGTTGGAGCTTACAATTTGATGCCTAACTCATCCAAAGCACCTACAAGACCCCCTACTACTTCTAGAGGAAGAGTGGTGCCCCTTGCCTAGAAAAGGGGTAGAGGGGATTGATGATTCCTACTATTTATCATTGTATTATTTAGTATTTAGATGCCTCATGAGTCATGATGATTAATTTCTTGAGAGACATTTATTTTGATCATTTGATGTGATTTTCTATCATTCCATCAAGAACATATTTCAATATTTTTAGTTTATCACTTTATAGTCGATATGTGATCATGAATCATGATCCACTATTTGACATCTTATGCATCTTATATATTAGTTGTATTTTCATATTTATGTAGCAATGTGTTTATTTGATGTTGTTGTTGCTTTGGATGTTAAAAAAATTGAAAAAAATGGTTATTTTTGTATTTTTTTGATGCTTTACTACATTTGCCGATATTTTCCGATATTTTCGCTGTTGTTGCTGATAAGTTACATTCCGGACCCTCGGCGACATATTCGCCGACACAATATATGTAACTATGATGTACATATTTGTATGATGAAGTAGATCGTCAACTCCATCTTATATATCAAAAGGGCTTGTCGAATGATAACTCTTTGTGTAAGCCCAGGCTGCTTGAAATGAAGGTATCTTGAATGATGTAGAAATTTGACAAAAAATCATACTTTTGTCAAACACTTAGCTTAACCCAGATTTCGGACTTTAAACTATCATTAATAAAAATACTTCACATGCATTTAAACCAATAACCATGAAGTTGAAACACTAAAACTAAGTTTATTTTGCAACGGAAAAGGACATATAACAACAGACTGATAGACCCATTAAACAACAGAAATTTTGGTCAATATGACCCTGGGAAAACCCCCTCTGGGGAAAACCAGTCCAAGTAATTTATTTCAACATTTTTCAGGCAAAAATATCAATTTACAACAACATTTAATTCAACAATTAATGATTGTACCAGCACCTCGAAAAATGTGTAGCACCTCAATTTGCGTCTCCAATCAACAATATGACCTCCACCACAGCAACCCTCCTTGATTTGCATGTCCAACAAATATGTACAGTATGTACGGTCTCCTCGATTTGCGTGCAACAAAGAAAGGTACAGTACGGTACAACTGTCCGTACAGTACAACCTAGTTGAAAAAAACTTTTTGGGATGTGTGCCCAGCTCCTTAGGATTTGTGCCCACTTGAGAAAAAGTAACCTTGGGATTTGTGCCCACTTGAGAAAACAACTCCCTCTCTTCTGAAAATTAACCTAGCCAAATGCTTAGTCTTGGAAAATGCTTTCCTTCTTCTTGTCTTGCACACTACCCTAGGCTTTCTCTTATAACTTGAAAGTGACTTTTTCACCTTCCCCAATCCCTAAATCCAAAGGCCAAGATTTAATCTTGCCTTTACATGATCAATGGTTGAGAAACTTTCCCTCCAAAATCGGTTACATTTAATTTTTAATAAAGTCGCAATTCACTTTATGAAATAAGTGCACTTTATCTCATAAAGTCACTTTATAAAATTAAAACAAGGGAATACTTTATAAAAAGTCACATTACATAAGGTCACTTTAAAACAACTTTATAAAACACCATTACAAAGTCAAGTAGCCTAGCTAGTGCATGGTCACTTCCGCATACAAGACAAATACATGCGGAGTGCCTCCAGAGCTAAATAGCTAACAATTGATACTCTTAGATCTAATAAGATTTAACTAGAGTTTGGATTAGGATCCAAGAGATAAAATATGCCTATATGAAAAGCCCCAAATTGCCTTAAGGTTTAGCTATGAAAATCAAATCTAAGGGCAAATAGGTGAATTAAGATAAATTAGGCACTAGTAATTAATGCCAAATGATTGATCTATCATTTGAGAATGGATCTAGCGATACCTAGTTCACAGTTTGAAGAGATTGTCACTTTACCCAAGGAAAGTGCCCCTACCTAAGATAGACCAGTGCTTTATGGTGGGAAAATGGAGTCCGATGGTCATGAAAATTTATACTTGGGGGATTTAAATTATTTCCAACGTGGGTTTTGAGTTTTACGGTTTTAATGTTAGCCGCAAACTAGAACCTACAGATCTAAAATCTAAGGGTTTTAAGCTTAGGGTTTTAACTTTATTATGTCACAGGGTGGATTGAAAATTAAAACTAGAGAAAACTTTCAACAAACGAACCTGGAGACTTGGCAAATGCCAATATCGTGATGCTTTTACAAAGTAACGCCCACTTGATGAAGATCCGGTGAAGATACTGCCTTTAACCATGACGCCCCAGATGACCAATGCGCCCCTCTCTTTTGCACAAGCAAACGACCGAAATTAATTTACCACGCATGAAAGAAGTACGATTATGACAAAGTAAAAGAGCATATTAATTGACAAAATGCACAATAGACAACTCCCTATAGAAACCACAAAGAGAAGGAAGAGATACGTCTTCCATAATAGAACTCCTCTTCAAATCTCTACCCTGTCACAAAATATCAAAACGAATGCATGCTAATAATATTCATCGATAAATTCCCAAGAGTTCACAGTGTAAGATAATGCAATCACGAATCAAGAACATTCCACACAAGATCCAAGAATTTTACCAAAAATAATTTCTCTATTCCAATAGAGAAGAGCCAAATTTCTCGGTGGTATACAATGAGGGTATCACAACTCTTAAATAGATTGAGAGTGTGTCCACATTCTAACTACAATCCAACAGTTGAGATTAAAATATCATCAACGGTGGAGATCTTTTATTTTGTTTTACATACAAAGATCAAGATGACCAAATCGAGGGGGCACACTTTTGCCCAATAACACCTTATTAAAGGAAAATAATACATGAGTATGATATAACAATGATGAGTTCATGGAAAGGGGACACCTTAGGGACATAAATCACCCTAGGCTCCCTAACTATACAATAACATAAGATATGACATGGCGGTACATAAAAAACAATGGACAAGTGCGCTCTCTCTCAGAGACGTCCTCTCTAGGACAAGGATAAAACATGAATAAAGCTCCTTTGCAAGGTACAAGGCATGAAACATGTGTGGAATGCGTTGTCTCATCATGCCAAGTAATCCCCAAGCCATTTCATGGCCAACAATAGCCAAATTGATTTTCTTATTGTAGCCATGGTCTTTTTTTATGAATAAAAATGCCTGAAAATCACTGCTGTAGAATAGAACTGCCATTTTCCCTTTTCATTTGTCTGGAAAGATGATTTGAGTATACCAAGTGATCCAGTGAACTCAAAAGTAGTAAAAATGACTACTCATACCACATATGTCCGTCTGAAAATACATATGGAGACCAAGACCATGTCCAATAATAAAAATATGACCATAATAATAATAATAAAACATGAAATCTATGTATAATGGCCAATAATCATCAACTAAGCCTGGAAATGGTATAATGGACACATCTGGAGAATAAATGTACAATCTTGAACATCTAGCCATACAGCCTCGACAATCGTGTTGACCAGGTCAAACTGGGTTTGACCAAGTCAAAATACTCAAAATAAAGGTTGAGCCATAATTTGGATGATCCTATATGCATTACGAATGAATGAAACTCACATGATTATGTTAATAGGCAAACTTAAAACATTAATAGCACAACAATGGTACATTAACATAATAAACACTTGACTTGAGTTAGAGTAACCATTAAATCCTTTATAAAGCCCCATAGGTATGCTCAATTATAGACTTAGACAATTAGCTATGATGGGTGAGGTGAGGAAACAAAGGCTTTAAGGTAAAGGGAGAGACTTGTTTACTTTAACAAAGTGATCTTTCAGACTGGGGAAACAAGAATCCACTTGTATTCATGATAAACAGAGAACATTAGGGAATGGAAGTGTCTCACAAATGGAATAAGCTGATTTGAGGAGTGTCCATTCAACTATAACACATGTCTACAACTCACATCCAAACTTGACTCAAGCTCCGTGAGGATCTTTTTTAGGACTCTTGCATTGAGTACACAAGAAACTGTAGTGAAGATATCCTAGGGGACACTTAGAATTAGCTGTCCCTTACTCCATCTCACAATACAACCCTTGGCCTCTGTGAGGAATTAATCATTACATTTCAAATAAGATGGCCAATAGTATTTAGATTAATATTTATTTAGCCACTGCTTTTTAGGCCTTTCACATTTCATTTCATAGCCCTCTTTGTTGTTCTTAAAAGCACATTTTATCTTCAAATTTGCCATGGGCTAGCATCTCAGAAGATATAAAATAGATCACATAATGCATGTAATGATGGTAGAACATATTGCTTCAAGGTTTAGCTGACACACCTCAAGAAACTAGGGGGAACATCCACAATCAGGACCAAACATCGGGGGCAACCGGCTAGAGAGGTCAAGGCTTCAAAATCCCAACTCACCTATGCTTAGAACCCAACACCAGCGGGTTCTCCTGGCCCAAAAGGGTCAAGGCTTCGACAAGTTTTGTTGCACAACTCAGAGCCGAGACACATAACAACATGGGGTCTATCAACATAGAGGTCAAAGTTCAAGTCTAGGGTAAGTCTCAACATGGAAGATGTGTATGGGTGGAGGAAGTGAAACATGATGCCAACACAGCAAGATAGAATAAGTTCGCACAAGGTAGGAAAATACTAGTCAGCATACATAATGGCCTTACATAAAAGATCGTCTAACCACTCATAACACAAGTCACTCAAACCAATATAGTACCATTGTGAGCTAATCATGTCAAGTTATAGCTATTAAAATAAGCAATAGAGACAAACATACTCTCAATACAACCTGCATACCTGCTCAACCATATACCTGTCTCTAAAACCATGGGTAAAGGAAATACTTTGCTGCCTGCTTTGCTACTCCACAAACGAACCATGGCTATTACCAAAATCATCTCAATGGTTAATGTTGGATCAATTCTGGCAAGGGGATACTGGATCAATGCCTTGAGTGGCTCAAAAAATAGCTCCCATTGATAAGGGACTGGCTCATATCTCTGACAAGAAATGATCTGCATCTTGGTAGCTCCAGCTACAACATATGTGATAACAAGACAAAGGATAAAGCATAGTGGAATCAAAAGTTAGAAGAGGAGAATCAAGATCTTTAGAAAAATTTATCAGGAAAAGACAGAAATTCATCTTTAAAGAAGGTTAATCAAGAATTGCTAGAACAAATAAAGAAGTTAAGAGAACGAGAGGAAGAGAATCAATATACTCAAATGAAGTTGACAAGCCAAACTATAAGGAAGAACTCTTACACTTAAGGAGACATAATCAAGACTTATACAAGTTAAGAAGCTAAAGCATGGTAATAATTTTTTACAAGACGAGCTAGATTGCAAAGGATCAAGTGTCGATAAAGAATCGACGACCGTCCCAATAGAAAAGTCATCAAAAGCTCAAATTCAAACACCAAGGACGAGAACCAACATAGACTCAAACACCACTCAAATTCAGAAGAATGTTATATTTACAAAACACCACTAACATAAAAAAGGGATGGTTCCAAGGAACAATCACAGAAGATTAAGACGCCTTATTACCATCCAAATCACAACAACTGATATGGCTAATGGCAAGGTCAAGACGAACATCAACAAATGAGTTGTGATTTCAAAACAAAATGGAGACAAAATCAAATTGGATGGAAATAGAAAACGAAAAGTTCCATCTAACAAATCGATTAGCAAAAGGTCTCGATGAAATTTAACTTGGGATGGACCACTTCACAATTGATGCAACATTTTCATTCAATGTTAAAAGAATGTATCGTCTCATTTCGTTAAGCGTTGCAGCTACCAACACAGAAGATCACAAGAAAGCGTTACGAGCAAGAACAAGGGATAGTAGTCTTCCATAATCATGCTTTGAGGACAACGCATCTCTAAGAGGAAGGCAATGTTATATAAAAGATATAACATAATAAAATATATATAAATAGTAACATTAGTATTAATATTAATATTAATAATAATAATATATATATATATATATAGATATTTTTAAGCAAGCACCCACAGAGTTTCGAACCAGTGACCTTACGCAAGGAGTGCCTTAACAATACACACATTGACCCTCTATTCTACGCCCCGCGGGCTTAACATGAATAATATTAATGTTAATAATTAATATATAATAAATAATTAATTAATTAAAAATCAAAAGGACGTGCCCTTATGTTTGGAAAGGCACAATGGGCTTATATATAACCCAAACATTGCAAATGTAAAAATCATCATATCTCATATCAAATATCAAATATACATCTTATTATTTATTATCCATTTTTTAATTATTATGCGTTGTCTTATTTACAATGGTTATTCCTTGAATAAACGAACTTTGTTCGTTTCGGTTTTTCTTTTTCATTCTTGCATGTGTGGTGTGTGAGAGTGTGCCCAAGGCTTTTGGGAAGCTATTGTAGTCCCTTGAGGATAGAGCTTGCTGTTCCAAATCTTTGTTTGCTGTCCACTACATGAAGCCGCTAGTGTAGATCAGATTTCATCTAATTACAAGGCTGATGTCCCTCTCCCTAACATCACATTCATTTCATCACCGTCACCTTACGTAGAAATTTAGGAAATATATTTGGTTGTAAAGCTAAAACATGAAAATCTAGATCAATTATAGATGCACCATGGTATTTCTCAAGTTATTGGGCTAATTAATTAGTTGAACTTCTTGGCACTGATGTGTACCATGTGTAGGATCATCAATTCTGTGTCTTCAAGGAAACAGGGAGCAACTGACTAGCAAGGTTGGAGGAATGCCATAGTGCAGGATGATGTGAGCAATAGTGTGCTAGGGTCAGAGGGAGAACTAGTTAATAGGTGGTTCTTGAAGAAGTACCTTCCTCGTTTAGAGGGAGTGTTGATTTTTGTAGCATCGAACAGGTACTTCTGCATATGCCAATTGTCTAGCATGCAGGGGTCGTTTAGGAGACCTCTCAGACTTAAGAGTTTCACTTTAATGAAGTGAACTATATTGCACATGCATTTTAAAAAGAATTCACACAAATTTAATTTAAATCACCATCGCTTCTAGAGTAGGGACAACCCGCGATGGTCCCTCAAAACACCATCTCTCCTCAAGTGTTCACTGCCTGCGATGGTCTTAAGGAAAAAGATTTCGTAAGTTGCCTTCGCGATGGTTGCGTTTGAGTACAAAGACTACTTGCGATGGTCGCGCCGGAGTACAAAGACTACCCATGATGGTCTGCAAATTTGCTTCGGATCTACAAATCCTCCCTCACGCTCCCTTCTATGCTCTGATATCAATCTGAAATATGGAGGCAGAGATATCAAACACAAAATTATGCTGAATGAGTTGCGGCTCTGCTAACTTTATTCATAAACTTGGAAGATCTGCTTGATGCAATACAACAAACCCGAAGGAGTGTATTTATACACCTATGACATGATAAAACCCTAGACTAACTAATGGATGCATGCAAATCAACTAAACTCTAATTGGGCTGCTAATAATAGAACTGAGCACTTAACTAAAGTCAGCGGGAGTTAATTACAATTTCTAACAAGAATGGTCCATGTCGGAGCATGGAATGAAGAAAAACTTATACAAGCATTTTGTTTCATTGTGATGCACCTATTCATTTGATGAGATCAAGATAGTTTAACGGTAAATCATGGACTAGAAGCATATTGGCAAAGTTGATGTTAAACTAGCAGCAACAAGGAAGGTCTTCTTGCATGCATGTGTTCTTACATGCAAAAGACTTAAATTAGGAAGCCAATTGTATTTAATTATTTTCCTAAAATAATTAAAGTGATCTAATTGTTTATTTACTTTAAGTGAAAGTGAAATTAGGGTTTTTTCTTTACCTAAAGTTGTAAAAGGGAGATCAATTGGTGGAGAGGACACAGTTGCATTCCGACAGAGACAGAGGAAGAAGTGTGAGAGAGAATTTTCGCGAAGAAGACGGAGGAGCACTAACTCAGGAATACAACCCTAAATTGCAAAGGAGAGAGGCATAAGACTTTGGTGGAGGTACACCATACATCAGTAGTAGCAGCACCGTACAACAACAAGCTGCCTTGGGAACCGTGCCATCTCACAGGTTTTTCTTAGTGATTTTTGGGTGTTTCGATTTTTCCATCAAAGGCATAAATCGATTTTCTGATATTGTTAAAGATCTGTATTTTCTTAATAAAATATCCTCTGATACTGGTACATCGGTTTCCCATCTTGGGTTTTGTCTGAGGGTTTCTACCCAAAAAAATTGTGTCGTTTCTATTGATGTGATTGATGTTGTAAATGGTTCTCAATTTTATATTCCGCTGCATACTGTAAAGAAGTTCATGCATGGTTATTTCAGTTAAATTTAAATATACTGTTTTAGCCCTAGCTGTGCTTTAAAGGAAAATTTACACTTAAATGAATGTTATTGCTCCAAGAGTCATATCAATGATCTACTACCTATAGGAATGCAGAGTGTCAAACCATCAAGATCTATAATGATTAGTGTCATATCTTGAAATGTCAAGACAATGGTCAATATAGCCTTCCAATTGCTCAAAGGATTGCCGACAACATGTTGATTCACTGGCGGGGTTCGTAGATTGTTAATCTGTCCACCAAGATTATATTCTCACTGAAATCTTCCCCACCCATATGGCATGAACTTCAAAGGGATGAGACTGGGTGCAAGTTCTAGGCCTTATAGTTAGCCCTCAAACCTTTGGAAATGTTTCTTCAGGCGCTTACCCGAAAAGACAAAGCTTAATAACATCTTCTCTCTAAATTACTTTGGACTACTTTCTCAGGAACATAAGAATACATTCTGCTTCATATTCCATATCTTATTTTATTAGGTCCCTTTTAGTAGCATATTCTATCTATAGCTAGAAGCAGTGTTTAAGGTTAGAGTTGCATAAAATTGATGTCCAAAGACATTTGGATGGTATTTTAGAGAAGCCGCAAAGTTAATTTTAAATGTAGAATTCCAACACCCATGCTTTTAGGCTTCAACTAAGACTTTTATTTTCAACTCAGGATCAAACATAGGCATCTACATTTTCACAGGGGGCTTGACAGGTCTGCATCCACCGCGTACCAATTTCAATTGTTACAATGTTGTTCATTGCTTCCACCTCTAATTACATACATAAGTTCTACGATTTTTGAGATTTTTCTATACAAATTTCTCTTCCTCGGAAATCAATTAAATTCATTTAATGGATTTCTACATTACGTAATGTTGTACTAAGTTTAGATAGGAGCTTGAGAAGCAAGTATAGAGCTTCCAGTGGTGGGTATTCCCAATTTCTCACCGATTATTCATAATTTTCAAGCACGCTTTCGGTGAAACATTCAATTAGCAAACCTATCAAACGATTTGAGGTGATGACCAAAGTATGGGCGAACTAGTATTTTTGATCACATGGCCTACACATGTTTCATAGCCCAATTGCTTATGCATATATCTATATATATCTACATGTAATTTTAGGATATTGATTTCTCCCAAATGCATTCCTGTATATAACATGAAGGAAAAGAAGTGTCAATCTATCGAACTGTGTACCAAAAACGAAGTGAAACACTGAACTGTGTACTAGAAATGTTGGTTCTTCTACGTTTCGACCCTTTGAGGTCTATTACCAGTGTGTAGTTTGTAGTTATAGGGAACAACTAACAAGGGAGAGGGTGGTTTGGTGACGGGTCACTGCTGGGTAGTTATAGATATATAGAGGAGTTAATTCACTCATTAACACTTGCGACTACTCTAGTCTCCAACCACTTGGTTAATGAAAGCTGAGCCGTCCAAAAGTGAGTTGTTAGCGTAGAATCGTAGAATCAGGACTACACCAACACAACACCACGTAGAATCGTTGATTCGTCGAGATTTGGGAAATGGAGCAAACCTTTACCCTTGGGCCTCGGGCGATCAGGCCTCCAGCTAGACCATCGAAACTTGGAAGTAATGCCGATTTATTAAAAATATTAACCATTAAAAACACATTTTCGATACGGTTTCATAAAATATTTAATTGTATTTGATGGGATAATGCCCATCAAATCCCAACCTTGCGCGACACAGAAGCGATAATTTAGATCGAGATGGCTGTCATGTGAGGTGACGACAGAGAGGATCGACCCCTGACTGAACTCGAAGTGGTGGTCGACAGGAAGAGGGTGATCTGCATAAGAGTTGGACGTGCGTGAGACAAGGCCGACGATGGTGAAGAGCGGAAGCAAGAGTAGCATGGCCGACCGACAACGAAGAAAGAGTCGCGCTACGGGCTTGGTGAAAGGGATCTGTCGAGCTAGACCTGCATCAGTCAACAGATTTGCAGCACAGACGAGGGTTAACCAACAAAGAGGAGGTTGTTGTAGCTGTCGACAGGGAGCAAATAGAGAAACCATCGTATGGAGCAGTTGTCGGTTGAGGGAGATGCTGCAGACTGAAATCGCATGCTGCTAGGAAAGACGCTGCCATCACAGTCGTTGGTTGGGCCTGGTTAACTGCTAGCCACCAAGGGTTCACTAGGGAAGAAAAAGTATTGAGTAGGGCAGCCGCTAGACGCCCTAGGGCAGTAGGACAGTTGTGGGTAGAGGAAGCAAAAATTCGGACATCGACAGAACAACTCGGGAAAGCCAAGAAACCATCCAGAACTCCCCAAAAATTTGGGTAGCAGGTAGAAAGACTTCAAGCAGCTGCCCAGAGAAGTCAAGCAGTCCAAGAAGACTCTAGGCTGTAGATTTTTCACAAGTTTTCAGCCAACGGTTTCAAAGTAAAATTTATCTTTCTATATGACATTCTCAGAAAATAGAAGTGTTGGAAATAAACATTAAATTTTCAGACTTTAAAACACTGCTGTAACAATACTTTTCACTGACAAAAAATAAATGTTAAGCACGCCATTCAACACATAACATAGGAAATTTTTGGCCAATGGCCCTGGAAAAACCCACAAGGGGAAAACCAATTAGAGAGAGAGAGAGTTTTATTATTAGCATCAGGAAATATCAGACATTCATTTACAGTCAAAATCCAACTTATCTCAACCGACAGACTGTCTCATTTTCTGTGCATGAGCTGCCTTGATTTCTGTGCAATGTAATTTCTTGAAACAATGCTAAATCAACAGCAACCCTAGTCTCGATTTCTGTGCAGAATGAGCAATATTCTGCCCTCGTTTTTTGTGCCAAACTCAACAGAAAATCCGTACAGTACGAATAACATTAAATGTCGCCATACAACTCGAAAACTGTGCCTGGAAATTACAGTCAGCAACCTCGAAAACTGTGCCTGTCATTTCCTCGATTTCTGTGCAGGAAATAACCTTGGAAATCATGCCCAGACCGTACAGTACAGATGTAATAAATGCTACCGTACAACTTCTCAAAATTCGAGCCCACAATAAATGCAGTCTGTACAACTCCTCGAAATTCACGCAAACAGTAAAAGCAGTCCGTACAACCTCGGGATCCATGCAGCAATAAATGGCTCCTCGAAAATCGTGCCCACCAAAATCTTCTCTAGCAGGCTTCCTCGATATTCGTGCCCAGTCTCTCTTTCTTTCTTCTCTCAAGAATGAATGCATTTTTGCCTTTCCCTTACTTTTTGCTCATAACCCTAGGTAGGTGAAAAGATCTCTAATCCAAAGGCTGAGAATGAATTAGATCTACGGTTGAAATTAATTGCACATATTTTATTTCTAAAATATTAATTTCACTCACCCACTTAAATTTATCAAAAACCGACTTTAATGCCTAAAGTCAAATTAAATGTCACTTAGGTCATTTAATGCAAGGTTCACTTTATTTCCCTTCACTAAGTGACTAAGGCTAAAGTCACTTAGGGGAACACTTCCCTAGGTACAAGACACTCTGTCTTATCGAGGAAGGTGTTTTGCACCACTCTCAACTTATCCCTGAAGAAGACAAACTTGCCTCTCCCCAAAGACTTCGTAAGAATGTCTGCTACTTGCTCATCTGTGGAAATGTACTGAAGCATAACTGCCCCTCTCTGAACATAGTCTTGGATGCAATGATATCTGATCTCATTGTGCTTTGACCTGTCATGGAAAACCGGATTCTCAGAGAGTTGGATGCAACTTTGATTGTCACAGTAAATCACCGTAGGCCTAAGTTCCTGACCAAATGGATTCACCAGCAACTTGCGAAGCCATAAGGCCTTGCAGTTGGCCAAACTGGCTGCCATATACTCAGCCTCAGCAGAACTCAATGCAACGGATTTCTGCTTTTGACTGAACCACGATATTGCTGCCAAGCCCAAACTGAAACAACATCCGGAAGTGCTCTTCCGGTCTGCCACACTGCCTGCCCAATCTGAATCTGTATAACCAACCAATCTGATCCCCTCTGACCTCCTGTAGTCCAAACCAAAATCCACTGTCCCTGATAGATAGCGCAACACATGTTTTGCAGTGACCCAATGCACACTCCTATGCTCAACCATGAACTGGCTAAGAGTGTTCACTGCAAAACACAAATCTGGCTGAGTGTTGACCAGATACATCAATGACCCAATAAGCTGACGGTATAAAGTAGGATCCACCAACTCTCCCTCAGAAGTTTGAAGATTCTTCCAGTGGGTGATCATAGGTGTCGACATAGGCCTGCAATCTTCTATCCTGAATCTCCTCAAAATATCAACCGCATACTTTCCCTACCCCAGGAAAATATGTCCAGGCTCCTGCCAAACCTCCAATCCCAAGAAATAATGCATCAGTCCATTATCAGTCATCTCGTACTCTGTCGCAATATCCTTCTTGCAAGCTGCAATGGGTCTCTCTCTCCCTGTGATAAACAAGTCATCAATATATAGCAGAAGAACAAGCGGATCATATCCAACCATGATGAAGTAGAGATTCGAATTTGCTTCACTCTTTTGAAACCCCATGCTCAGCAAGTAAGAATCGATCCTGAAGAGCTTTAGCCCATACCTTCTTCAACCTGCAAACATGAAACTCTCTCTCATGTATCTCAAAGCCCCGAGGTTGCTCAATGTAAATCTCCACCTGTATGATGCCATTGAGAAATGCGGTCTTCACATCCATTTGATGGATATTCCAACCCATTGTCCCTGCAATGGAGATCAAGCCCCTGATAGAAGTATACCGAGCAACCGGCGCAAAAGTCTCATCATAATCAATGCCCTCAACCTGTGAAAACCCCCGCGCTACAAACCTGGCTTTGTACTTCTCCACACTCCCATCTGCCGCATGCTTCAACTTGTAAAGCCAATGAGAAGTCACCACTGACTTCCCCTCAAGTCTCGGAACAATCTCCCATACATCATTCTTCATGATGGAATGGTACTCATCCATCATGGCATCTCTCCATACTGAATGCTGGGAGGCCTCCTCAAAAGTAGAAGGCTCAAAATCTCATGTACTAGCCACCAACAACATGCCCAATTTGTCAGGCATCTTGATGGCCCTCACATCCTCCCTGGGTGCCCCAAACTCCTGAGCTTCCTTCAAGGTATCTTGAAGCCACTTAGGTGCCTTCGTCCTTGGAGGTTGCTCCCACATTGGTCAATCATCATCTGAAAATCTACTAGAGGTGGAAACCCCAGTATCTCGTGAACTTGAGGCTAGTGTACCAACACTAGGTGTACCCTGTAATCTTGATCCTGATCCTTTGTAAGGTGTACCTGTAATAGCATACCCATCGCCTGTCCCCGAAGACCTTGCTGCCCTAACCACTGAACCTGTTGAACCTGAGCTAATACTGTGCGGTCCTGTAACCCTGGAAACCTGTGATCCTGATTGCTGCGTAGATGGAAACTGTGCTAATATTGTGCGGTCCTATAACCTTGGAAACCTGTGATCCTGACTGCTGCGTAGATGGAACCTATGAAACAACTTGAGGTGCAGGGTCCTGCTGCTCTCCCTGCTTTGACTCTCTTGACTTCCTGAAGGCTCGCTCCTCCTCAAACTTCACATCCCTTCTCACCATCACTTTCCTCTGAGAGGGAAGGTAAATACGGAAGGTCTTCGCAGTCTCATCATAGCCCACAAAGATGACCTTCTCTGCAGTGGGCTGCAACTTTGTCCTCTTCTCTGAAGGGACATGAGAGTAAGTCAGACTACCAAATATCCGAAAATGGCCAACTTCAGGATTCTTGCCTGAAAAGCACTCCTCATGTGTCATATTCTCCACTGCACGATGGGGACTCCTGTTCTGAAGATATACATCAATGCTGCAAGCCTCAGCCCAGAGAAAGAAAGGAAGTGACTGGTCATGTAGCATAGCTCACGCTGCTCCAACAATGGACCGGTTCTTCCTCTCAGCTACTCCATTATGCTCTGGAGTATACGGTACTGTCAATTGTCTCCTGATACTCTCTTGTCTGCAAAATCCATCAAACTCCTTGGAGGTAGACTCACCCTTGTTATCCGATCTCAAGACTTGGGATCTTCCTCCCTGTTTGGTTCTCCACAAGAACTTTGAACTCTTGGAACCTCTGCAAGACTTCCTCAGCCTTCTTGCTCTTCAGAAAGTAGATCCAAGTCTTCCTGGAATGGTCATCAATGAATGTCACATAATACTCATATCCTCTCAAGGACACATAAGACATAGGTCCGCAAAAGTCTGAATGTATTAAGTCAAGGGTACCTGCGAACCTGCTATCACTGCTCAGAAAAGCAGTCTTGGTGTACTTTCCCAAAGCACACCCCCTGCACACATCACTCTGCCATGTGCTAAACTCCGGTAAACCTGTAACCATATGTCTCAACAACCCCAAGGCTGGATGATGCAAGTGAGCCATCCTCCTATGCCGAAGCTCACAAAGCTCACTGCTGCTGCTATGTGCCAAGGCAAGCTGCCGCTAAAATAAGAGCCTATACAATTTCCTACATCTCACTCCATTGGTAATTGAAGCAGATGGTCCTGCAGTCTTGGGAAACATATGCACGTGTCCATCTAGGAAAGTCACCCCAAGACCCTGATCCTCGATCATGGAAACTGAAACTAGGTTCTTCTTCAGCCTAGGTACATACAATACAGCCCGCAATACCATGGAACTCATGGGCTCCCTATGAAATGTAATGGTCCCATGTTCAACTGCACTGCCTACTGAGTCATCTCCCAACACAACCTCCACATTTGTATGTCTATGAAAGCCCAAAGAACATCTCACTAGCACCTGTCATGTCATTCGAGGCTCCACTATCTATGTACCAAGTGCTGGAAGTAAATGCACTGTAAGAATGGTTTGTCACACAGGAAAATTCCCTCTGTCTGTCAACATCCGCAATGGTGAGAATGGATGCTCTCTATCTCTCAATATGCCCAGTGCATAGTGAAAATTCACTCTGAAATCGTGCTGCAAAATCATCGATCTCAGCTGAAGCAACTGTCTGCTGTTGCTTCTTCTTCTTCTTGTTCGGACATGTAGCAGCATAGTGTCCCATCTTGTGACATGCAAAGCACTTCACAGTGCTCAGATCCTTCTTCTGCCCATCCTGCTACTGCTTGGCCCCACCCTTCTTGGGACCCTTCTTGCTCTTCTTCTTCCCCTTTGCTGCCAATGCCACATCCTCCTCATCCCCCCTACTCGTAGAACCACTGCTTTGCAAGAAACCCCTCCGAGTCTCCTCCTGAACAAAGTCATCACATACCCTGTCCCAAGATGGTAAGTTCTCTCTAGCCACCAAACCCTGTGTTGCCGCCTAATTCGCACCTCGGGTAACGTGGCAGAAATCTTCAAGCCACTGGGTGCGACCTTGGGGGCAAGCTCGAGCCAAGTGCTGTCACCTGATACTCAGCTCCTCCATCTAGGCCAACTCCTAGCGAAGCCAAGGGGGGTGGACCCTAATGAAAAGTAAAATCTAAGGTTTTTACTCTACGAGAGAAGTAATCAATTCTAGGAGTTTTAATATGGAATGGATGAATTTAAGAAATTACCAATTACCGCCAACAAAATTTAACCTTAACAACACCTTAACTCAAATTAGATACACAAAATTCAATGACACATTGCGAGATTAACTTATGCAAAAAAGGAACAGAAAAGACCAGTGCCAAAATGAAAAAAGTGCTTGCAAAAGTGGGTTGCTAGTGTAGTCTCAGTGAAAGTATAGCAGTGTCTCAGTTGGTAAATTTTAAATTATTAAATGAATTGATTAAGGAATGGGTAAATTGTGGGTTTGGCCCAACAAGTCAAGTCCCTTCGAACTGAGTGCTAAAGCAGTAATACCAAGTGTCCAACAGGGCGAGGATAGACCTGCTTAGAGTAGCCCCCTGACTCTGTAGTGATTACTCTTTGCAACCTCCCGAGTTCTCAAGAAAATTACTTGTGTGGATTTTCCTATTAGATCTAGTAACTCGTATCCCTTTCTGATACAACCAACTAATCAGACAAGCTGCAGCGGTGTAGAGCATACGGGGAAGGAGTCTTGGTTTATTTTAATAAGAACAAGTTTTCTAATTTAGAAAAAAGATAAAACCCTGGAGTCTCTTTCCAAATTCAGTACTCGGGCAAGCCCTTATCCACGAACCTGTACTCGGGAAAGCGAGGGGGTTTATTTAAACTTAGCAGTGCATAACAAAATTGTTTTTGTTTTTTTAATTACTACACTGCTCAAATCTTTTGCCTTATGGTACTTCGGTATAGTGCAGTGGGTAAGTATTCAGGTTACTTTTGCACAACTTAAACACAACATGAAATTATTAAAAAAAGACAACTACGCTACCAGCATATAAGAAAACAGAAAAGGACACTGACACAAATCCCCCAAGGGGGGTGGGGACCGGGCTCTACTGAGCCTACTCAAACTTGTTTTTATTAGTCGGTTACAATGCTTCAGCAGAGAATGCTCTTTGGTTCTTGTTATCTGGGATCCAAAGGCTTACAACATGCAAAGGAAATAGGCCCAACTAAGGGGAAAGCCTCCTGGGAGCTCCAGATGTTCGAAAAAGCTAATTTCGGGTAGAGTTTCCTTCTCTTTTTTGATTGGCCTGCTAAAAACCAGCAAGCATATGTCAGTGAAAGATGCCCAAAAACACTTTGGAAGTGTCTTTGGGCAACATGCAAAAATTTACAAAAAAAATCTAAGTAACAACTGATTACAAAAACAAGGAAACAACTAAGTGAGGTAAGCTAGAAAGCTTGCCTTCTTAGATCTTTGCTTGCCTCTTGAGGAGAATGGCAAGCAAATCTTAAGCACAAAATGCTAGATCAAACTTTAAACTGCATAGAAACTCTTTCAACAAGCTTTTTTAATTTTCAAAATTTTTTAAACTTGCGGAAAAAAGGGAAAAGTAACTAGATCTAAAATTTTAAATGTACCTTTGAAGCAGACTAGAAATAGAAACTTTTAGACATCAGATCTACCTTTGATATGACTTTAGATGCTAGATCTAATGTGGAAACATTTGAAACCGAAAGGAAATTTTAAGAAATTTGTAGATCAAAATTCAAAGAACGCGGAGTAGAGCAAGAAATAAAGGACAGAAAAAGCTTCCTTGGTGAGATCAGAGGGACAGAGGTTATTTTCAAATTTTACTAAAGGAAAGGCAGAGCACATTCGCTCATCAATACTCCAGCATTAGCTTCCTGCAAAAGATTATCAACACTAGCAATGGGCATTAAAAAATACCTGTGTAAACCGAAAGAGACTACAACAACAATGTAGATCCAAGCATGAAATCATACATATATCAAATAGTCTTCCTTGACTTGCAATAAAAGAGTAACCTAACAAGAATTACCTTTTATCTCTACAAAAATACCATTTCCTTCCGAAAGCAAGTTAATCCCAAACATATGCAAGCATGAAAACAAATACAGGTTACCTCACAAATGTAGAGTAAACTCTATCCAAACATCCATAGATCCCACACAGAAATTGCCTCCAAAGCCTTTTATTCACAATACTTCAAGAAAAATATTTCAATATTACAAGTAGAGGTTCCACCTTTGATGCTGAACAAAGGAGAAGAGACCAGCTTATATAGAAAATGCTAAACCAGGGGGTGCCTCCAAAACTAGAGATGGAGTTGGCGTGAACTAGGGATAACTCGTAGTCTTTGTTGGCTCTCACGAGTTAATTATGGATGCGATTTGATTTGTTGGAGAGATCACCATGGAGGGCACTCCACCTCTCAACAAGTAGGCGACCTCCCTCCAATATCTGCCAGCACTCCAAAGTCACTTCAGTCACGATGCCGAGCCCAAGTGCGAGCTGCCACATCACTTAAAACATACCGACCAAGCCACTGCGTCATTACTTGAACTGATACGTGAATCCCTCACGTGGACATATGCACGTCATTAAATGCCAAGTCGAGAATCCTTCATGACGTCACTACTCAGCTAATCAAGCTAC
The DNA here is from genome assembly GCA_001517045.1 of Pseudotsuga menziesii. Classification (NCBI taxonomy): domain Eukaryota; kingdom Viridiplantae; phylum Streptophyta; class Pinopsida; order Pinales; family Pinaceae; genus Pseudotsuga; species Pseudotsuga menziesii. The sequence continues at coordinate 229,038 of LPNX010406451.1, forward strand.
CAATAAGAAAGGACGTGGGCCATACGTTGAATTATGAAACGGAGAGATGAGCACATGGTCCTCACGCTGAAACCGTGGGTAAAGAAATGACATGAAAAACAAAATTAATTTGATGTTTTCTTCCTTAGGATAAGTCGCCAACATGGGACCATCATGTCCCACCACCACTTAAAAAACGAATTTGACTTTTCAACCTTTGACCATAGTGTCATTTTGTCATAATTTAGCATTAAAATGTTATTTTTATGCACTTTTAGCCCAAATAATGCCTCACGGGGTTCTCCGACTGCCCAACTGATGTAGAAAGTGGTCCCATGGATAAAGTGGATGCTCCGGGTGTGAAAACGAGTGTCCCCACGTCAGAAACGGACTCCGTATCTGACTTTTATTACAATCTGAAGTTTTTTAATTAAACCATTAAAAAATGGCTTAAAAAAACGGAAAAAAATGATTTTTTGCGGAAACTGACGAAACTCTAGGGGGACCTAGTACATGTCCATACGACTTAATTCGAATGTCTAGCATGGTGAAAAACACCGACACGAAGGCTCTAATAACCTCCCTAGGCCGCAACACCAAGATGACTACCCCAACTTTGGAGGTGTGAGTGAAAAACTCATAAATTATTAGTCGTTTATTCAACAACCAATAATAACCAAGGGAAAAAACACTCTGGGCTAGTTGGCTTGATGCTTAAGTCTGGGAAGCCGAGCCTTTTATAAAAAATTAAATGCTAGGACATTTTTTACAATTTCCCCAAGGGGGTATGAACATGCGTTACAAAAAATAAAACGACCCTGGAGGCCTGAAAGGACCTTTGAACTCTAAATATGAACAAGTATCTTGTTCATCACTGGCGATTCACTGACATTCCAACTAGGTGCAGCCTAGTCGGTAACACCCTGTACAAACACAGCCCAAGGTGCAGTCACCCCATTCAACGCTGTACTCACTAGTTCAGGACCAGTAACCACCACCCCTACAGCTGCAAGCTCATCTCTCACCTGAGAGATCCTAGTAAGATAAGACATACACACCTCTTCTTTGACCATCTTGATATTCTTCAGCTTCTCTTTAAGAACCATCTTCCTATTCTCATTAGAACTCTGAAATAACCCAGTCAAAGCACTCCACATCTCATGTGCATGATCCTTCCCAGAAATGTGAGGAATAAATGATCTTTAACAGCATCTAAGATAATTCTCATGGCTTTAATGTCCTTATTCACAAAGGTTGCATGTGCTACTGCATCAGTGGTAGCACTTGGAATGACAATGGGGTGAGCAATAGTGTTGTCAACTACCTCATCCCACAGCTCATTCTCTCTCAACAAAAGGACTATCCTGGCCTTCCATGAGACAAAGTTCCCTACCCCATCTAGTCTATCTTCACTTCTCAATCCAACGGAAGTCATTTTTCCCAAAGAACAAGTTTCAGCAAAATGTACTACTGTCACAAAGGTTTTTCTGAATTCTGGAAATGACTGTTTCTTTGCAAATATTTAACTTTTTGCCCCACTCAGCTCTGATACCATGTAGATTTTTCACTAGTTTTCAGCCACCGGTTTCAAAGTAAAATTTATCTTTGTTTATGACATTCTCAGAAAATAAAAGTGTTGGAAATAAACATTAAATTTTCAGACTTTAAAACATCGCTGTAAGTTCACTTTTCACTGACAGAAAATAAATATTTAGCACGCCATTCAACACACATAACACAAGGGGAAAACCATGCCAATGGCCTTGGAAAAACACACAAGGGGAAAACCAGTCAGAGAGAGAGTTTTTATTATTAGCTTCAGGAAAAATCAGACATTCATTTACAGTCAAAATCCAACTTATCTCAACCAGCAAACTGTCTCGTTTTTCGTGCATGAGCTGCCTTGATTTTTGTGCAATGTAATTTCTCGAAAACAATGCCAAATCAGCAACAACCTTAGTCTCGATTTCTGTGCAGAACGAGCAATATTATGCCCTCGATTTTCGTGCCAAACTCAGCAGAAAATCTGTATAGTATGGACATCATTAAATGCTGTCGTACACCTCGAAAATTGTGCCTAGAAATTACAATTAGCAAGCTCAAAAACCGTGCCTGTCTTTTCCTCGATTTTTGTGCAGGAAACAACCTTGGAAATTGTGCCCAAACCATACAGTAGGATGCAATAAATGTTGTCGTACAACTTCTCGAAATTCGAGCCCACAATAAATGCAGTCCGTACAACTCCTTGAAATTCGTGTAAACAGTAAAAGCAGTCCATACAATCTCGGGATCTGTGCAGCAATAAACGGCTCCTCGAAAATCGTGCCCACCAAAATCTTCTCTAGCAGGATGCCTTGATATTCGTGCCCAATCCCTCCTTCTTCAGCTCTCTCCTTCTTTCTTCTCTCAAGAATGAATGCATTTTTGCCTTTCCCTTGCTTTTTGCTCATAACCCTAGGTAGGTGAAGAGATCTCTAATCCAAAGGCTGAGAATGAATTAGATCTACAATTGAAATTAATTGCACATATTTTATTTCTAAAATATTAATTTCACTCACCCACTTAAATTTATCAAAAACTGACTTTAATGCCTAAAGTCAAATTAAATGTCACTTAAGTCATTTAATGCAAGGTTCACTTTATTTCCCTTCACTAAGTGGCTAAGGCTAAAGTCACTTACGGGAACACTTCCCTAGGTACAAAATTAACATGGGCAACACCCAAAAATTTGTAGAAAAAGTTTAGGTAGCAAGCAGTAAGTTGCAGATCTAGGCAGCGAACATAGTTCATGCAATAAGATAACAACATGCATTCACTTTGAAGATAGGTTGGAGAGCGCCTCCAACTACAACCCTTGGAAAATACAACTCAAGTTGGTTCTCATGGATAACAAGCTATGGGAGTTAACCAACACAGGAGTGGCCGCACCGACAGATCCTAAGGACCTGGTAGATCACAACCTGGAAAATGTGAAGGCTAGGAGAATTATCTTGGACACGGTGAAGGATTATTTGATCCTTAACATAGTTGAGAAGATGTTAGCCAAGATGATATGGGATGCTCTGACGAGTCTATATCAAAGTAAAAATCACAACAGGAAGATGGTGCTATAGGAGGAGCTCAGAAACACCAAGATGTCCAAGATTGGTACTGTAGCTTCTTATCTCACTAGGATCACACAAGTTTGTGATAAGTTGGTAGCAATTGGGAGAAAGTGGAAGTTCTAGAGTTGGTGAGGATTGCCCTTAATGGCTTCACCAAGCCATGGGCAACCTTTGTTAAAGGGATTGTTGCACGAGAGAATCTCCTTGACTGGGAGAGGTTATGGGATGACTTCACCCAAGAGGAGATTCAGGAGTAGTCTCTATTTGGAGGCCAACAGGAGGATGAGGAGAATGTTGCTCTTTATAGTCATGCAAAGAGGAATAAGAATAGTACAGGGTCAACTTCACAAGGAGTGAAGAAGAAGGACATTAGCAAATTCAAGTGCTTTGTGTGCTACAACTGTGGCCACTATTCTTCATAGTGTCTAGAACAAAAGAGAGATAAGATCAAGTCTCAGCAGGTAGCAACAACTACAGAAGCTATGGGGAGGCTGTTGAGAAGTTCGGGAAGGAGTTCTCGTTAGTCTCTTGTATTTCTAGCACACGTATTGCTTGATTGTGGATAGTGGGGCTTCTCATCACATGACAAGGAGACATGAATTGTTCACCAAGTTGTTAGGGACAGACAGAGGTTTGCATGTGGAGCTTGGCACTCATGCCAACTGTGTTGTGGAGGGAGTTGGAACAATCAGGTTTCAGCTAGAGTTAGGAGGACCTTTGGAGTTGGCAGACGTGTTGTATGTACCAGAGCTCAGAATGAACTTGGCCTCAATATCGACAATGGAGGACAGAGAGTATGCACTCTCTTTTGAGAGGGGACGAGTTCTCTTTCGACCGATAGGATCTGGCATAGAGTCAACACGAGTTCTTGGTGCCAAAGAGGGCAAGGTGTACAGGTTATAGGGCAAGCCTGTAGTTGGATTGGTGTCAGTATCAAAGGTCAAGGATTAGAAGACTTTGAAGGGTGAACAAAGCTCATAGAATTTTAGAAGAAGAGGGAGTTGGCCCCTTCCAGTTCTGATAGGATACGTAACTGGTAAGAGATGACATTGATGGATGCTTAGGAGCAAGAGTCAACTCCTAGGAGCACAATGACAGAGAGAAAGCCTTTGACGAAGCTTTCGAGCTTCTTGGCATTGATGTGTATTGCGTGTAGGATCATCGATTTTGTATTCCAAGAAATAGGGAGCAGCTGACCAACAGGGTTGGAGGAATGCCAAAGTGCAGGATGTTGTGAGCAACACTGTGCCAAGGTCAAAGGGAGAACCCGTTAACAGGTTGCTCTCAGAAAGGTACCTTCCTCTCTAAGAGACAGTGTTGATTTTTGTAGTGGAAAAGTACCTTCCTCTCTAAGAGACAGTTTTGATTTTTGTAGCATGGAACAGATACTTCTGCATGGCCCAAGTGTCTGGCATGGAGGAGTCATCCATGAGGCCTCTTAGACTTAGGAGTTTCACTTTAATTATATAAACTATAAAATCGAAAGTACTTTTAGCAGTTACTTTATGTAAAGTGAGGGCCCATGGTTTTTGGTGATCCATGGTATTGCCCCTAGGTATATGCTTATTGTAATAGTATAAGAGGTAGCCTTGGTGAGAGGAGGTCATATCGGTCAATCACACAGAGTGAGAGAGGGATATTTCACTTAGTGGTTGGAGAAGGACTTTCAGCCAAGTGTGTCGGGAAGGGTTTGAGGAAAGGAGCAAGGGGCGAAGAGGGTTAATAACCAACAAGATCGAAGGACTGATCTTGAGGTTTGAGAGTTAGCATCTGCCATTGTATTTTCCTCAGTGGGCCATTATCCTAGGATGGGAGCCCGAGGGTTTTGTTAATAATAAAATCTTTTGTGTGCTGGTTATTCCCCAGTTGGTGTTTTCCAGTGTAAATCAATGTGTTAAATGTGTGATTTCTTGTGTTTATTTCCCGCTACATGATTTGTTGGATCTCAGTGTATTCTATGTTAATAATTGCAAGCAAATTATTTGAGACTGAAAATCAGATCTGGGCTCGTAAATCGACAATTTATTCCTAAGTTCATGGAGCATCTTTGACCATTGGCATGTATTTGGAATAACAATTGGACGTGGGTCTCTTTCCTTGATTCTTGGGTTCATTCTTTGCCCAACCAATTCATGGGACAACTTTCATATTATTTGGTTTGAGTTTCATGGAGCATTTTTTTGTTATAACATGGACCCATCTCTTTATGGAGTTTTGACCATTCACATATGGTTGAAAAAATGGTTTGATATGAATGTAAAGGTGGCATAACAAACCATCTATTATATTCATTTTTTCGACTATGTCATGAGGACGTTAGGGTTTTAAAGTTAGGCTTGGTAGTTTTGACCATGTCATTTGAGGATTTAGCAACTCTCTCATCTATATAAGAGAGATTCCTCTCATTTTACTCTCATGGCTAGAACTTGGAGATATAGAACTTCTTTTTGCTGTACTTGCCTATTGTGTTTGTGTAATGTCTTGGGCTAATTTTTGAAGTTAATTGTGGATCAATAGTGAAATTTATATAAGAGTTACTTCCTTTTGTTCAATAATGCATGGAAACTAAGGTAATTTTTTCCCATATTACTACATGGCTTTGCTAATTAGACTGTAATATTTCAGCACTTGAAATCTTGCATCTCTTTGTGGATCGTGTAGTATCTATTGCATGTTTATTAGAGGATTTTCAGCCTGTGAAATCCTCTACTTGGAAAAGAAGAAGTGCTACTTGGCTATCAAGGGCCAAGACTAAGGTGTGAAGGTTTCCACCCAACTTGCTCTTTGATCACCATGATATCTACTTTCTTCTATCATGACCCCATGCGCTTTCAATAGGCTTTAGGCACTAGTCTTTAGATCTTTCTCACTTTCTTTATTTTAGCCATCAAGAATTAATAATTTTTTGAGTATTCTATTTTACAAATCTGGAAATTTAGCTTCACCTAAAAGTTCATAGTATGCAAGTAATACTTTCATATTGCTAGACTTGTGTTTATATATTGCTTGCTGGTTAGCACATATATTAAGTTTAACAAATGGAGAATATGCAATTCCAGATTTAATTTGGCTACTAGATTCATCAATTTTTATATATTTTCTTATGAGCTAAGTTTAAAACTGTTTGAGTTATTTTATGTTGACTTTACATCATAGTTGCACGGGTATTGCTCCCGAGATTTTTTGGCAATCTGTACCAGGCATTTCCCTGCTCTGGGAGTTTGGAGCTGGTACGAATCGCCCCCTTTTTGTTGGGAGTTTCTCTGGGAGCTTGGGAGCTTTTCAGGAGCTTTCTGGGAACTTGCTTTAGCTGCTCCCTTTTTATTGAAAGTTTGTAGAAGCTCCTAAACAGACAGGGAACTTCTACAAGTTCCTGACCATGTGGAGCCCAAAATCATATGTAAAGTGTCGAAAATCAATTGAATGAATGTTGCTTATTTTGCCAAGAAATCACCAATAATAAAAATTTCAATTGAATCTATCAGTAATGCCATTTTTAAAATTTTCAATGTTATATAAACTAAGAGGGCTGACACCTCTTAAATTAAGAGGGCTCACACCTCATAGATCCATTCACACTCAAACTATAAGCTGCCAGTGTACTTAAGTGAATAAACATGGATCTTTCTACAATACTAAGATATTGAACAACTTTAATTCACGTCTCAAATGTTTATAGCTAGCTTACGTTATTCATATTGATTGATATAGCAATTTAGGATCATAAACCACATTAAAATCAAATTACCGAAGACTTTGAAAGCTTGTTAGTTGAACTTGAAACAATCAAGTTCATTCACATGAGAAGTAAGTAGTGGTTACCATCAAAAAAATGCAGAGGCACCCAAATACTAAGCACTCTTAGGAGCAATAATAGAGAGGGAGTTGGAACAAGGAATATAAAAAGATTGAATCTTATGATTTATGAAGCTATTGGTGCTTCGTACACACACACACATGCAATTTGCCTTTACAAACTCATACAATGGGATAAGGTTGCAGGTCAAATTTACAAAACATACCATGGCACTAGAGTCATGCATGGTTAGGGTTTACTTCAGGTCATACAATCTCAATTTTTGTATAATGTGGGACCTAGAGGAGTGAGAAAATTTAAAAGGATTGAATTTCATGACACTACTAGAGGCTTGAGAGGCTAAAATAGTTTAAGCTATGAAATTAATCAATTATGTTTTTTTAACTCTTTAATTTTTTTTAAATATTTAAAAAAATTAATATATATTATTGCCGCTCCCAACTCTACGTTTCCTGCAAATTTGGGCAAAGCTTCTAGCCGTACCGGATACTCATACCCACATACCCAACACACCTGCGTTCCAGAAACTTGTGCAACATAGCTTTACATGCACTCTAGAACAGTTATATTTTATATTATTTTCAGATCTTAGCAATTTCTACATGGTTTATTAACAAACACCTGCAGGTCTGAAATTTAATTTAAGCGGTTAGCACAATCAGCATCTTTTCCTCTTATGATAACAGCACATCAAGTAACTAAGCATAAACCATTTATCTTAAGACAATGGTTACTTGTTTTATTGTTCAGTTTTTTTGCATTAACTTTGATTCTTTTAAGAAACTAAATCTTTTATTTTTTACAGCCATCTATTCTCATTTGTCAATATCATTTGGAGGCTAATAAACAATCTATCTTGCTGGTTTATTTTGCTGATATGAATGACTTCATTCTGTTAGCAAAACCAGCAAAAAAAATGAGTTTCTATTGATGTATAGCATATATCTTTTGAAGTCGTTCTTTGCAGAATTGTCTTATTTGAAGCATTAACTTGGTTAAATTAAATTGTCTTATTTGATGCTCTTAATGCTTCTTTTTCATTGTTGTTTATGCATGTTTATTTTATCACAATAGCAGCAAATAGCAACAAATTTCCCTTGGCATGCTCACTTAATGATGATGGTTGTTCATGTTTCACTTAATATATCTTTTATGCTCAATGGTTCATAAGCTGGTAAGCTTCAAGCGATTCAATTTGTTTCCAAGTAAACCTTTTGAGCCTTCAACCAATCAAAATCGATTCAATTTGTTTCCAAGTAAACCTTTTGAGCCTTCAACCAATCAAAATCTGAGTGAGTAGACCATTTGACTTAGTTGCCTTAGGGAATTCGAGCTTAGTGGTTCATCTAACCACTTAAAATGAAGGGAAGAAGACATAGGCGATGGTTATTATTTTTCCATAATTGCCCTTAGTTTGAGACCTTCTCAAGTCCTTGCAATTAGGGGTCAAGTTTGTTGTGGTAACACTTACAAACTGTTATTTTTCATCAGTGGGGTTACTTGGGATGTATTGATGTGTTCAAAAATAATATTCCTGTTAAACTTCTAAAATTCTGTACGGTATGATTGAAATGTCTGTGCTTTCAGCTATTGGTGCAATTTTTTTTCTTTCAATTTCACAGATCTATCAAATCTTACCTTTGACCTTTATTTGTATAATAGAAATGCTTTACTGTTTCTTATTTTCTATGTTCTGTCTTGACGTGTATGGATGTGCACATATACCTCAGTTAAAATACAACTATTCAAATAATTGTGGTGTGCTACTTGTAGCGATAGAAAGGGATTGTTCTCATTTGGCTAGATATTCTGGACATGAGTATGAACAATTTTCCTCTTATTGGCTTGGCTTTCTTTTGAATGACCTTGATTTATGGTGAAATATTGCACATTTTTTCAACAGGTATATACGTCATCCAGGATATTCTGGGTTTTTCATTTGGTCTGTTGGAACTCAAATGATGCTTTGTAACCCATTGTGCACAATTGGCTATGCACTTGTTACATGGCGTTTCTTTGAAAAGCGAATTAGGTACCCATACATATTTCCATTATTTCTGAATATTCAGTTTACTTCTGTATTTATTTAGCTTGAGCAAATCTGTGATTTTACCTTAAATTTGGCGGAACTGCTATTTTGTTTCAATTGTGATGATTGATGAGAGTTTCTTGTCCTTGACCTCACTGGAAAAAGATATGAGGAATTCTTCTTGCGACAGTTCTTTCATCAGGACTATAGCGAGTATGCAAAGAGAGTACCTTCTGGAATACCTTTCATAAAATGAGGCTTTCTGGAACTCGTGAGTAATTCATGGGTCCCTTGTTAAATGTATCTTCAGATTTTTATCATCTTGGCTTTCTTACATCAGGTGTTAGAAATATCATAAATATAGAATTAACTACTGGAAACTTTCAGCTATGAACTTAATTGACAATTTGGATTGTTGTTGGTCGTAGGGGATGAAAGCATTGGACTTAAGAAGTGGATTTTGCGGCTGAACCAATATGAGCAGATACCCAATTGTTTCTTTTTGACATACATGGTTTACCAAGCATAGAAGGGAGCATGACTGGCTTATGTTCTCCAAAGTCGACAACCATGTGTCTCCTTTAACAAGTAGACTATGAACTATGTCACCTGTGCAAGCTAAACAGTGACAATGATATTGGGCTCCAGTTTGCTGCCCCTGGGCGGTAGTTGCAGTCAACTAAGAAATGGATCGAACAAATTTTGTCAAGTATCATAAGCTTGGGAAGGTTTCTTCCATGTTTTTACACATTGTTTTTAGTTGTGGCATTATTGGAAGAAATAAATCTGGAAGGCGACATGCTGTTTATATTTTGAGACGTAATGCTTCGTTGCCTCTTACAGTATATTATTTATCAAAACCTTAGGTGTCTTGATTCCCAGTTGAGAAGAAGAGTACTGATCAAATAAACACCATGGAAACAGAGAATTCAGATGACTGAAAGAGGTTTATGGAATTTATTGTTTACGGTTCAGATGACATTGTATGCTGCAAGATTTAATTATGAACTCTCTGACTTGGGACCTGATATATGATCCAGATTACAATTTCAAGTCCATATTATCTATTATAAATGTGGAAAGGCAATCTGGTCTTGGTCACCATTGGATAGAGATCAAGGAGCTGTGTGGAAAGCTTGAAATCTTTGGACAGTTGTTAATCACGAGCATCCGTTAACCATGAGTTTACGTGAAATAATACCGCAATGGATATGCATTCAAGTTGTATAGATTTTCATTTCTTCTCATTTTATGTCAGTTATCATTTTTAGAATTATAATACCCATCCATTTATATTTCATTTAAGACTTGAGCTTGAAGTGCATGCCTTCCCTGTCTGGTATCATCCTCGACAAAATTACTTCCCATCCTCTCTGTTTAGCTCCTCTGTGCTGGCCTTTATTGGTCTGCTTGCCACCATAGGGCCTCTGCAAACCCTTTATGGCTCACTCACGGACCAAGGAGAGAGCATTGGTCTGAGCTTAACTTTGAGCATCCATTTGCCGGCAATCAGGAGAACAATGGCTCCCCCAAAGGCACCATGAAATTCGATCTCCAAGAGTTCTGCAGTGTATTCAGAGTAATCCTGAAGAAAGCTTGTGGACATTTATGTTTATGAAAATGAAGTTATGTGTGATAAGTATAAACAACACACACTGCAAGGGTATTTTGTTAGTCACATACTTCAGAAGGGCATCATTAGGGCATGGATGAAGGTGGTATGGGAGCCACATGGTGACAATGCAAGAGTACCTGCAACCTGATCAGATGCTTTTTCTGTTTTTGTTTCTTAAGGAGTTTGCATATGATGTTGTTTCTTCTTGCAGTCCTTTGGTCTATTGAACTACACTTGCCATTTTATGTTGATTTGAGGACTTTTGCTTGAACACAGCAGTCAACTTTGCTATCCTGTGTAGAAGTTTCCAGCCTTTTCATGTAGTTGTCACCATTCCTCTTGTGTATATCCAAGTTGATTTGCAACTTTGATTTGTCACAAGCCTAAAAGGTTGTTGACCCCCACCCTTAGAAGAGGGTGGACCTCAAAGTTGATTTGTCTAAGGGTTTGAAAGTGCTTTCCCAAGTCCAATGGGGGCTATGATGTTCAAAGTCTAACAAACCAGTCTTGTATGTGAACATGGAAGATACTTGTTTTAGATGTCAATGCCCATGTCATAAGATTTGTGATTGTTCATCAATGGCTATGTTTGACCCACTTCAGTCCCTAGCCAACTAGACACCTAAAGTGCCTCAAGCTCAAACTATTCACGTTGACAATGACCATGATGAAAGATGGGTTTAAGGCTCAAGTGGTGATCCAACCAGCAGTTGGCATGTTGTCGAACTTCGACAAAGTCTAGCACTTCGACTACTTCGACAAGTTCAACATCGGCTTCAACAAGTCCAAACCTTGACACAACCGACTTTGACAACCTCGACAGGTTTTGCGCTCGACATACAACATCTTGACATGCCTTGTCGGCATTGACGACTGTCGAACATTGACAAAATGTCTCTGTCTTCCAGTGGTTTGCGACGGTTGAACTTCCGAACTGTTATAACTTCTTTTGTAATGGAACGTAACGGGTAGTCACCCAAACGTCTCAACATTCTATATGAAGAAATTCAATGACTTAATATGAAATTTCCCATTTATACATTATGTCAAACACTTGATCTATCTAGGGTTTAAGATTAAAAATTACATCTTAAATTGAAATATAAATCACAAAGATCAAGAACTTTCCAAGACTGAAGCAAATCTTTCACACATGAATACACAGAGATTTTGGTCAACAGACCGAGCAAAACCCCAACTTCCGGGGAAAACCCTAGAAAGATAAATTATCATTAAGGGAGAAACTCAAAAATTTTCCAATCACACAGAAAAATTATACTTCTGACCCTTACAGGCAAAATTCACCAAAACTGAAACAAACAACAAAATACCTCAAAATCTGTGCCAACGAGCTGTTGTTCGATCACTGTACGACCTCACACGTTCGCTGTACGGAACTGTATTTTCTGCCACACGTGTGGTATAGACTACTTTCTGCCAATTTAATGCTGCCTTGAAAATCATGCCAGCCTGCAATTAATGCTATACGATCTGCTTGACTGTTGCTGTATTTTTTGCCTCGAGATTTGTGCCCACACTTGGCTGTACGGACTGCTCAGACTGTAATTAATGCTGCTATACTTTTTGCTTCTTGCAATGGGAATTGTGCCAAGGGTTTTCTCTTTCTCTCCTTTGGTCTCAATCTTCTCTATCTCTCTCCTCATCAATGGTGGTATCTCTAATTTGTCCTCAACCCTAGTTTTATACTTTAAAAGATGTAACTACTTCTCTAACCATCTTAATCTTATGGTTGAGATGACTTTTACAAAATCTGGGGTTCTAACTTAATGTACTTTTATTTAATAATAAATCACTTTAATTATTAAATATATTTTAAGTGAGACCCAAAACAATAAAGTACAAAACATCATTTATTTATATATAACTCATCTTTTATACATAAATACATAAGGGACAAATTACATGTCCTCTTTATCACACAACACCAAAACTATAAAGAGGACCTTTAGAGTTAACTTTTCAACACTCCCTCTTAACGAGGAAGGTCCACAACACTATTACATGTCCTCTTTATCACACAACACCAAAACTATAAAGAGGACCTTCAGAGTTAACTTTTCAACACTCCCTCTTAACGAGGAAGGTCCACAACACTATCTCCATCTGTGACTTCTGCAACAACTCCCTCCTGCTCTGGAATCATCCTTTGAAACATATGCTCTACCTCGAACTGAAACTCTGAAGCCTGAGACTCAACCTGAGTCTCATCAACCTGCTCATCTGCACCATCACTTGACTGGCTGAGCCTTCTGCCAGTGCTCTGGAGAGAGTCACTCTCTTCTTTAGGTCCATATTTATCAAATGCAACATCATCCTCATTCTCTGACTCCGAAAAAATCGAGGCATAATGCCCCATTTGACCACAATGGTAGCACTTGATATGATTGAGGTCTTTCTTCTTCTTGTTTGTCTTTGCTGTAAAAGCTACATTATGCTCCACCCCCTCGTTGACTTGCCCACCCAAAGCCCCTGTAATATCCCAAATCCTGATATTTTCTATTTTTATGCAATTTTACTAAAATAGCCGGGCATGCAAAATTTCCCTATTTTATCGCTGAAATTAGGGTTAGGGTTTGCAGGATAGAATGAACACTTACCACTGATAAGTCGACTGAAAATGCTCCAGAGAGAATACGCATGCAAGATGAGCTGAGCTAATGAAGAAATGACCTGGTTTTCTGCTGCAATACCTCGGTTGGCTAAATCAAACAAGTGTGACGTCAAGGGATGGTCAGTTTCAGTTGGAAATAAGTCGAAAGGAAGGTGTGCCCATGTTGGAGAGGATGACCGGAGCATGCAAAAGTTTTGACCTCTCCAGATTCCTTAGCGAATTGATCTCCCAGTCTGCTGCTCATGCCCCCACAACCCTGTAAACTGCTGCTAGCTGCCCCAGATGGACAATCTGATAACTGGTAATCACCCAATGCAGTAGAGTGATCCTATCAGTGAGGATGCAGGTTGCATGCGGAAGAAATATGGTGATCCAGAGTCCTGGTGAATGACTTAGGGTTTCCCAGCCAAATGCCCCCAGCTGTATGGATGAATCTGCAATAACCTTCGGACTTATACTGGAATACTAGATAATGATGAATGTAATAGATACGGTGACAAACCTGGATGGTTTATCCTGAAGGAGACTAGGGCAGATGGCTCACTGCCGAAATTCCGTTAGCTGAAGACGTCGTCTCCAACCCCAGCTGTTGTGGCCGCACGCTGTGTTGCTTCTCAAGAGCTCCAAAATAATAATAATCCAAAAGTAAAGTCTCCATTCACTTTATCTTTCTTTTATAACTTTCAACTGCAAAAACCCTAACTGTTTACTTAATTAGGTCACTTTAACTTCTAATTTGCAGTTGACTTGCATGCATATGCATGGAGACTTAATTGAGTGCATACATCATTAAATAATGCTTAGATGTCATGCATGTCACTTTTAAGGTTTGCATGCATGTTATTTTTAGGGTTTGCATGTATCTCACTTTTAGTGTTTACATGCATGTCACTCTTAGGGTTTGCATGTATGTCACTTTTGGGAACATTACAGTCCTCCCTTGCCAAAGATTGCTTGTCCTCAAGCAATGCCATCGCAAATCCACAATCAATTAACTGAACCAACTGAATCCGGGGATGGTCCCAGGGTCCCAAATTATCATAGGAGATCTGTAGCACCCTCTGCTCAAAACACTGCACTGTACGGTACCATGACTAGAGACCTCCTGAAAGCACCCTCTAGCAATCACTAAACTGTCAGTCACTGTAATCCCAGGGTCCCAAATCAATCTGAGAATTGCAAAGGTCAAAATGCATCCACCGCTACCCTGCATAGTGTTACCACCTAAGTTGTACTTAGTGGTTTTTATCAAGTGAGCCTGGTGAACCGGACAGGGTTAACTTGTTCGGACTTAAAAAAGACCTTTGGAAGTACTATTGGGAAGTGCTTGTTGTATCATATCACATGTTCATACCCCATGGGGGAATTGTAATAAATGTTCTAGCATGATAGTGTCTGTAAAAGACTCAGTCTCTTAGACTTCATTTGTCAATCCGATCAGCCCAGGGTGTTTTTTCCCTTGGTTATTATTGGTTGTTGAATAAACGACTGATAATTTCTGAGTTTTTCACTCCATACCTCCAAAGTTGGGGTGGTCGGCTTGGCATTTGTGCCTATTGAGGTTATTAGAGTCTATGTGTCAATATGTAAGCATGCTAGACATCTTTTTTTGAGTCATATGAACATGTCTAAGTCCCCCTAGGTGTTTTTCAATTTTTCAATTTTTCAGTTTTTTCAGGGTTTTTTTATTAAATTTTAATTTTTCCAAAACTTAGGCTATTTTTTAATAGTTTAATTGGAAAAATTGAGTCTGTAATAAAACTGGGCCAAATAATCAGTTTCAGTCATGTAGGTGCTCATTTTGAAGCTAAGAGCACCATGTAAACCCATGGACCCACTTTTTCCTAAGTTTTGTGTGATCTTCCATCACTCAGGCCAGAAAGCCCCAAAAATCAATTATTGATTATTTTAATTAATAAATTGATGAATAATGGAGCAAATTCAAAATCATTAACTCAATGGATTCTCAACCGATTTGACTGAAATCAATCCGATCTGGAGCAGATTGACTGGATCTGACAAATCCTTGACTAAAGGAGGGGATCAAATCAGATCTGGAGCTGATCTACAGTGGTCTTCATGAGGAATTGCGCCCCCCTCTCTCTTCAACACGTTTTGGCTCTCCTGGATGCTCTGTGGGCCGATGTGTCAGTGTATGGGTTGATGTGTCAGCCAGATCAGGCCCCCGGTTGACAAGTAGGCTCAGTTCAGCCTCAGTTCTGCTTTGATGAACTATCCATTAGCTGATTTCAGTTGATTCCATGAGGAATTGCGCCCCCCTAGGCTAGATGGCCTGCAATTTGTATAAATCAAGGCACAGCCTCCTCTTCCAAGCTAGTTAGAGCTGGACTGAAGGGCTTGCCATTGTAAACTGTGTATTGATCTTATTTTGTTGAATAAAGAAAAACTTTGGAGGCTCAATTGTGGAGTATCTTTCATGTGTGGATTGTCATTGTCTTGCTGCAATCGAGGTGAAACTGCTATTTTTCCAGTTTTTTGCACTTAATTATTGTCTGCCTGAATGGTTTCTTAAATCATAAGGATAGATCATTGTAAGTAAGCTTACTTACTTTCTATTTGCTGCATATGTTTGAATGAGTTAATACCTGTATGTTAAATAAGGTTATTTGCATACTGTATCATCCCTTTCTCATATGTATCTTCAGATCTGATAGTTCTGTATGCAGGAATTGTGTTGTAGCTTACAGGTTTGCCGTAGCTAGAAAATCTATGGTTCATGTTTGATTCCATTGATTTCCAGCAGAGATTGCTAAGATCCTGCCCCTCGGTGCTTCTCTACCAAGGTCCCTCTGCAGATCTGCTTCAACAACAAGCACCTTTCTTCCTCTTTCTCTCCTTTAAAATGATTAAACTTCCTTCAAACTGGTTACTTTAAGGTCTCTTTTTAAATCTGATCTATCTCATAAAGAAAAACATACATAGATCTAATTATCAAGATCCCTTCAATTTTCTAGATCTTAGTTTCATTTTGTGCATAAAGTTCAATTTCAAGAGATCTAGCTAAAATTGCCTTAGTTTCGCAAGTATTTTAGTGAAAAATCAATAGCTTGCTGTTAAGGTAGTTTCTTTTGCTGTTCATTAATTTAAATATTCTGCAATATCAGTGCTGTTAATTGGCTGCACAAACAGCAGGCCAAGATCCCAAGGAAAGCTTGCTTTCCTTGGTTCCATTTTCGTCGGTTTAACTAGTTCAATTTCATTAATTTTTTTGAGATAAAGTAGGCTGACCCAAAGGCACTCTTAAAGTGCTTTGGGGCATTTGTTATTCTAATTCACTCGCTGTCATTTAGCAGGTCTGACAGAGAAGAAAAGAAGCTGCTGTCCAAAGTGGCTTTTGGAGCGCTCAAATCCCCCCAGGGGGCTCTCTTTCGTCGCATAATTTGTAATTGTTTTGCATAAACTGTAATATCTTGGTTTCAGCCTGTATGAGGACCAAGAAAGCTCTGTTTTATCAGTGCTTTGATATTGTAACCTCTATAATAAAATCATCCTTTGAATAGGCTCTTTCGAGCCCATTCCCCATCCCCC
>LPNX010406469.1:5190-16629 GCA_001517045.1 Pseudotsuga menziesii
TATATATACATACATATATATATATATACATATACATATATATATATACATATATATATATATGTATGTATATACATACATACATACATACATACATACATACATGCATATGTATATACATATGTATATATATGTATATGTATATGTATATGTATATGTATGTATGTATGTATGTATGTAATTTGATAGAGCATTGAAAGCACATAACACATATGTATATGTATGTGTGTGTGTGTGTGTGTGTGTGTGTGTATATATATATTGTTGTCATGTTGCCTTATTTTGTTCCCAGTATGCCCTAAGTTAACATAGCACACTTCCAAACATTGTTTATGTCCAACATCCATGAATTGTTTGTCCTATGGTTCCCTCCATGCAACTAGTGCAATTAAAATTAACAACCAAGAATAATGTAACTTCGTACCTTTTTCTTGTTCTTCATTGTAGTTTGTTAAGAACTCATTAACTAAGAAGGTTTCCCAATTCATTTGTACACCTACCACGCACTTCTCTACGGTTGTTATCACTCCTACTGGTACTTGGTATTTATGACATTTCCTCAGTAATTTGCATCGCAAACCTTACTAAATCATAATTTATGATGGTGGCATCCAAGCCATGATGTGCTCTGTGTGTATCATAATTTTCCTTCATTCTTTCTATAATTGTTATCTCTTGATTCTTGTCTTTGAACAATGATTTTGGGTCATCCCCTGTTGTTGGTAACCCAATGGATCCATGCAATCAATTGAGTGTCTATAAAATCTTGGTTATCCAACTAGAGGAACCCTCCATGCATGTAGCTCTGTTGGAGTCATTTACCCAACATGCACACTTATTTGGTCAATTTTGGCCTATTTACCCACTATCCTAAGCTTAATTGACTTACTTGGAATCAGATGAGCACACTATGACATCAGCATGAGCACACCCATGCCCTCCTTCAATAAAGGAAGCCAACTAAGCCTTCTCCTTTGTTCGGGGAGGCTAACTAGGCTTCCTCCTTCAAACAGGGAGTAATTATGGGGTGATTTGAGTGTCATAAATGCACTTAATTGCTAACTGATTGTTGTTTCACCTAACAATTAGTTAATCTGAGTTGTGAAGGCACCTCCATTCATCATTTTATTATTTTTAGCCAATATTTATGAATTGGAGCTAACACTGGCGCCTACAACCACTTCTGATGACATGTGTCACTTCAGTTAACTCCATCGGAGCTACTTGGAGTTATGGATGTGCTACCTCCTTCAGTTGGACATACAGTTGCATGTGATGAGCCACTTTCAATTAGACTCAGTTAGCTATTGCACTCCGGTCTAGTTAGGACTTAGTGTGAGAGTCAGTTATTGATTAGCTCGGTGGTTAACTATGTGTGTCAATTGTGGCTGACATTCAGTTAAGCTACACCCATTCATTCAATTCGAATGACCTCCTTGGGAATTCGAATTGTCTTAGCATTCATGCACTCTGCATGACCATTGTATTGTACTATCATTATTTTATTGATTATACAGAGCTACAACATTCTATTGCAGCACCATTATGCCATTTTCATGCTTAATTGTCTGAAATCTCTTATGAGACTGTGCTTTAGTCCCTAGATTATTGTGACACATTAATATGGTATTAGATCTCACGGTGGGACAAAGCTCATTCTCTTCAAAAACATGGTTTTTGATGGATCTTGCATGAAAAATTGAGCAAAAGCTGAAATTCCAGCATTGCACCAGAAGCCGAAGGTTTACCACTTAATACCCCAAGTAAAGGAATTGTTGATCAAGCTTGCTTGATTAATTATGTTGGGTGTGATGAAAACCTGAAATGTACAGGATGTTTGACCTTACGGTGACTTTATTGTTTTGATTTTCAGGTTTAACAGACTCACTGCTTCGCTACAACAGTTTTATATGGCTTCTTCCGTAGAAATTTTGACTCTGTTCAATTTCCATCAATGGAAAGGAGACATGGAGATATAGCTACGTGCCAGAGGACTCTACCAGGTCACTATGGACACAGAAGAAGATCCTACTCATGTTATAGACAAGGCTATATTTTTTAATGAGAAAGATGAAGCATTCGGTTTCTTGTGTCTCTCTATCTCCAAGTATCTTCTATTCCACCTCTCGGGATTGAAGAAATCGAAACAGATTTGGGACCAAATTGCCTCCCTGTATGGAAAATAGGATGACTTGAGGGTTTACCAACTTGAAAACGAGTTGATGTCTCTTCAACCTGGCAATTTTGAGACCCTTAATGTTTTTTTCACAAAATTCAAGCATATATTCCTTCTATGGAAGCAGTGTGAGGTGAAGAAGGAGGATGATCATATCACCCTCACCATTCTCTCAAAACTTGGAGCTGATTATTCGGTGTTTGTTTCTACATTCCGTGCGGGGAATATCATAACCCCTGGATGGAAGATTCCTTCACTCAATGCCTTCGTTGAGACCCTAACAAGCGAGCATGATAAGATTGTCCAAATGGGGACCATCAGATCCTCTTGTGATCAAGCCCTCTTTGCTTCGGGACCCAAGGATCTGAAGGGGAAAGGAAAGAAGCAGAAGAACCCCAAAACCAAATTCGAAGCTCCTAATCCTAAAGTTCAAAACCAACAGCAAGAAGAGCCTTCTGGCTCGAAGAAGAACAAAAACAAAGGCCACCATGGGAAGAAAAAAGTCAAGTGTTCATACTGTGGGAAGGGATTCCACCATGAACATGCCTGCATGAAAAAGGAGCTTGATGAAACTACTACTCTCCTTGAGAGAAATAACATAAATCTTCCGAAAATATTTCAGAGGAAAGAAAATCAAGATTGGGAATACCAGCATGAAAGAGGTCATGCCCTCATGGCAAGCACTTCGAAGTCCATGGCTCTACTCATAGATTCTGGAGCTTAGAACCACACCATGGCCAGCAAAGACTCTTTCTCTTCTATCGACACCAGCAAGAGCATTCCCATCCACATGGGAGATGACTCTACCATCATCTCAAAAGGACAAGGTACAGTAAATCTTGAGCACGGTTATTTTTCCAATGTTCTGTATGTACCATCTCTTGCATAAAACCTCCTAAGTGTCTATCAAATGGCCCATACTGGAGTGCCTAAGAGAGTATCCTTCAGCCCAGATGATGTAGAAATTACTGAACTTGCATCCAGGAAACTTGTGGTAAAAGGCTCTGCAAATCATCATGAAAAAGCCTATGATTTTTCCCATTTTGTGGAGGATGCAAAGCCCACAGCTCTGTTGACTCATGGAAATGAGGTTAGTAGGCTCTGGCATGAGAGTTTTGTCCACCTAAACTTCAAATACTTGCATAAATT
This sequence comes from Pseudotsuga menziesii, assembly GCA_001517045.1. Lineage (NCBI taxonomy): Eukaryota > Viridiplantae > Streptophyta > Pinopsida > Pinales > Pinaceae > Pseudotsuga > Pseudotsuga menziesii. The sequence continues at coordinate 8,516 of LPNX010406469.1, forward strand.
ACAGAAAAATTCCATGGTTGAAGGCCTCCCAGTCATCAAAGCTACCACTGGAATTTGCAAAGGTTGTATTTTGGGCAAGCATCCTGAGCATAAGTTTGATCGGGGGAAGGCAAGCCGAGCATCAGAAATTTTGGGGCTGATTCATTCTGATATTAGCGGACCAATTCCCATCACATCCTTGAATTGATCTCGGTATGTTCTTACTTTTATAGATGATTTTTCTAGATGTACATGGGCCTTCTTCATCAAGAAAAAGTCAGATGTCTTAGGAAAATTCATTGAATTAAAAGCACTGATTGAGAATGCATCCGGGAAAAAGATCAAAACCTTGAGATATGATAATGGTGGGAATATGTCAGTAATGAGTTTCTGTAACTATGTTTCTATAGTGTCATTCAGATCCAACATTCAGTTCCCTACACTCCCCAGCAGAACGGTGTAGCGGAGAGAAAGAATCGGTCTCTCAAGGAGATGACCACTTGTATGATGGAAGCCAAGAAATTGGCTACAAATTTGTGGGCTGAGGCCATTAATGCTACTGTATACATTTATAATAGATTTCCTCACTCATCCATGAAAGGGAATACCCCTTTTGAAGCCTACTTTGGACACAAGTCAGATGTGTCGAATCTCAGAGTGTTTGGGTCCACTGCATGGGCCCGAATTCCGCATGATAAGAGGAAAGCTTTGCAACCGCAAAGTGTTGAATGTTTGTTTATCGGATATCCTAATGAATATAAAGGTTTCAAGCTTCTGGATATCAGAACAAAAAAAATCATCATTGAAAGAAGTGTCTGGTTCGATTAGCCTCTTCAAGAGGTAGAACTAGAGAAGGAGAAAATTGTTGAATTTCCTTCCTATTCTATTGAATATCTAGATGATGAAATTGGGGGTAATGACCTTGATTTGGAACCTATGATATCTAATATTAGTGACCAGAAAGAATCAAGTTCAAGTTCATAACCTGAAGTGCAAACACATCTCCCAACTTGGGCCAGACAGACACTTTCTTCCGCCGGTGACAACATTGGAAATCATGATGATTCAAGAAGAACCCAGTCTGATTTCCAAAGAGCAGGTATTGAGATCTCTTGTCATGAATATTTGCTGTTCGGAACTTGTTATTTAATGATAATTTCAGATCCTAAGTCTTACTACTATGCTCATAAAGATCCGAGATGGAAAGCTGCCATGGACAAAGAGATGAATTCTCTTCAAAAGAATGCTACTTGGGAGCTAGTTTCTCTTCCTCCAGGGAGGAAATTAGTTCAATGCAAGTGGGTGTTTTAGACAAATTTTTGTGCCAATGGAAGCACCTGAAAATATAATTCAAGGCTGGTATAAAAATGGTTCTCCCAGGTCCAATGTGTGGACTATCATGAGACCTTTGCACGGTTGCAAAAATGGACTCCGTCCGCCTAGTTTTGGAAATTGTGGCATCCAAGAACTAGGAAATGCATCATATGGATGTTAAGTATTCATTTCTACATGGAGATATTCATGAGTATATATACATGAATAATCCTAAGGGCTACATTTCATATTCATCTTTGGTTTTCAAATTAAAGAAGTCACTATACGGGTTGAAACAAGCCCCAAGAGAGTGGTATTCCAAGATGGATGCCTTCCTTCTCTTGCAAAACTTCCAAAGGTGTAAATCAGATCCAAATGTGTATATACAATAGTACGATGGTCATTTTCTTATTATTTTTTTATATGTTGATGATCTCTTGATTACTGGAAGCACTGTTGCTTCCATTTCAGTCATAAAAACTGCCCTCCATGATGCATTTGAGATGAGCGATTTGGGGCTCTTGAAGCAATTTCTGGGGCTTGAAATTGCACAAAATTATGATGGGATAACGGTCACTCAGTCTCAATACATATCATACCTATTAGTTAAGTTTAACATGGCTGAATGTAAGGCTGCTCCATTCCCTTTCCTTTCAGGGATCAGCCTTGAAGAAGGAAAAAGCACTCCACCCATGGATTGCACAATCTACCGCCAGTTGATTGGTAGCTTGCTTTACTTGACTCATTCTCAACTTGATATATGTTATGCCTTGAATGTTGTATCAATATGCATGCATCAGCCTAATGATCTTCATTGGAAGGAAGCTAGGAGGATCCTCCAGTATATTCAGGGCACCAGGACCTACGGCATTCACTATGTTGCAGACTCTGAGCTAGAGTTGGTTGGTTATGTCAGATTTTTGACATTAAGCTAGCATTATTAGGATCTTTAACTGAGAGAATAACAAGCACATTAATCAAACACAAGAAACAACGAACATAGTGTTTTTCCTCGGGGAAACCATAAATGGAGAAAACCCCGCAACTTCCTCAGAGATAGAATCAGCACCAAATAGCGAAGCCCCAAAAATAGTAAGATGAACTCCCAACAGTAGTAACCTCTTTCTTCCTAGCCCCAGTGTCTTCTTCTTCCTCAGTTATGCGCTACAACTGAGTGTGAGTGAGTGTGTGATAAATAGAGAGGCTCACTCTCTATTTATACTAATTCTCGACTTGACTAAACCCAACTAAGGTCGACTTCACTAGGTGATTCTAATAACCCTAGTGCCCCGGAACTGTGGGGACTTTAACCCTTGAACAATAGGAGGGTTACCCACAATGACTTGACATGACTTGTTCACATTATAGATCCTCCCGATCGGAACATCAAGGCATGTCATGACTCAATTACATTACAGACACATCCTGGAATAAACATCGGTGTACAAGACATAAGATATATATAAGTGAATACATTCTGAAGTTACAAATACATTAACACTACCTCTTAACTAGGAAGGTATTTGTTCGAGACAATTTTCAGCACTGGTCTTCTTCTCTGTATCGACTGGATCATCTCGTCATCTTCATCTTCAAGTTGTCTTCATCTTCAAGTCTTCTTCGTCTTCAAGTCATCATCGTCTTCAAGTCTTCTTCATCTTCAAGTCATTTTCTTCTCACGAGATTTGGATCATCACGAATACGGGATCATCACTGTATCATCATCAAGTCTGGATAATCACTTGATCTAGATCATCATCAAGTCTGGATCATCATCAAATCTAGATCATCACTTGATCTAGATCATCATCAAGTCTGGATCATCATCACTTGATCTGGATCATCATCAATTCTGGATCATCATCGGTGCTATCTCAGAATGGTGCTATCTCTCGATTCTTCTCGTCACAGGAAGTTCTACAGAGCCAACCCTTTTTCATGCTAGTTGTAGGCCTACCCTTCATGTAGGTCTTCATAAGCACTTATATCTGACACCAAGTCAGAATGCCCTACCCAGCTCTTACATCTGACCTCATCTTGTCAGAATGGCACACCCAGCACTCACATTTGACCTCATCTTGTCAGAAATGCCCAGCACTCACATCTGACCATGTGTAAACACATCATGCCAAAATGGCTCAGCACTTATATGTGACCATGTGCGAACACACCACATCGGAACAGCTCTGCACTTACATCCAACCATGTTCAAAAACACCGCATCGGAAAGGCTCAACACTTATATTCGACCATGTTTGAAAACACTGCATTGAAAGGGCTATCAGTCCCAGACTGAGAACTCCTGGTAACTAACCAGGTGCCTCCATTCTCCTAAAGAATGGCATCATCCATTATATTTGATCAAGTGGGAACACATCCCTCAATCACATCAGAATGGCCATGCACTCACATCTAATCATGTACGACTACATCCTACAGTCATATCAGAACAGCCCTCAGTCCCAGACTGAGTATTCCTGGTAACTGACCAGGTGCCTCTATTCTCCCAGAGAATGGAAACTCAACACCAAGCTGAGTATTCCTGGTAACTAACCAGGTGACTCCATTCCAAGAATGGCATTCAGCACTTATATCTAATCATGTAGGAACCAATCCTACAGTCACATCAGAATGGCTCAGCACTCACATCTGACATGGAAGGAACCAATCCTCTCACCATTACAGAATGGCTTAGCCCTTACATCTGACCATGGAAGGAACCTAATCCTCTCACCATGTCAGAATGGCTCTAGGTCTCATCATTTGCTTTTGGATGGAACCTTGATCTGGAGAACACCAAGTTTCTCCCTGAAGTACTCAAACTTCACTCTAGCTAATGGCTTTGTCAATACATCAACCATCTGTTCATTCGTCGCAATGTACTAGAGCTTCACTGCTCCTCTCTGCACCATATCCCTAATATAGTGATACTTGATCTTGATATGCTTCGACTTGTCATGGAACACTGGGTTCTCTAACAACTTCACACAACTCTGGTTGTCACAATATATATAAGTAGCATCCATCTGGAGATCAAATAAATCAAACAGTAGTTTACTCAGCCATACTGCTTCACAACTAGCTGAACAAGCTGCAACATACTCTGCTTCAGCTGTACTCAGTGCCACATGGGACTGCTTCCTGCTAAACCAAGAGATCACACCTGATCCCATACTAAATCAAAATCCTGAAGTGCTCTTCCTATCGATGGCACTTCCTACCCAATCCGAATCGACATAACCCTCCAAGTTAATCTTCTGATTTGCTTTGTACTTAAGCCCATAGTCAACTGCACCCTTCAAGTACCTCAAAATATGCTTTTCAGCAATCAAGTGAACATGTCTCGGATCTATTAGGAATTGGCTCAAGGTGTTCACAGCAAAGAAAATATCTAGTCTCGTGTTCATCAAGTACATCAAGGACCCAATCATCTGACAATACATCATAGCCTCAACCGCTTCTGATGAAGCATCACTCAATAGCTTTAGGTTTGATGCCATAGGTGTGGTTATGGCCTTGCAGTCCATCATCCCGGATCTCTTCAGAATCTCTACTGCATACTTCCCTTGTCCAAGGAAGATTTCATCCACATTCCACCACACCTCCATGCCTAAGAAATAATGCATCATACCCAAGTCTTTCATTTCAAACTCGGAAGCAAGTTTCCTCTTCATATCAGCAATCAACCCATCTATACCTGTTACAAATAGATCATCCACATATAGTAGGAGTATCACTGGATTTCCATCTTCAACCTTGTAGTAAAGGTTGGAATATGCTTTACTCTTGGTAAAGCCCAAACTGGATAGGAAAACATCAATTCTGCCATACCATGTCCTGGGTGACTGTATCAAACTGTACAGGGATTTCTTCAATTCACACACATGAGACTCCCTATCATGTGTCTCAAAACCGAGTGGCTACTCTACATACACTTCTTCTTATACTACACCATTCAAGAAAGTAGTCTTGACATCCATCTAGTGTATCTTCCATTTCATCACTATAGCCAGAGCAAGTACTGATCTGATGGAAGTGTATCTGGCTACAGGTGCAAAGTTTTCTTCATAATTTATTCCTTCTTTCTGGGAGAAACCATGAGCCACGAATCTTGCTTTATATTTCTTGATGCTGCCATCTGCAGCATGCTTGATCTTGTAGATCCATTTGGAAGTTACAATGGACTTCCCTTCTGGTCTTGGGACAACATTCCAAACATCATTCTTCATGATCAATTGATACTCTTCGATCATATCATCCTTCCATTCTTTCTGTTCTGCCGCTTCTTCATAGTTGGAAGGTTCTTTATCAATAATGTCACATAACAAGGCTACATAACTGGAACATGATCTAGTTCTCCTTCTTCCTCTAGGTGTTTCTTCTGAAGTTCCATATCTTTTTGCACCTTGGATAATTTCACGTACCCAAACAGGTTTCCTCTTATGAGGATTCTTCTCTAGAGGTGGATCTACAGGTTCTTGAGTTTCTTCTAATTCTCGATCTTCTTCTTGAATTTCTTCGTTCATGGTTGTGTCATGAATTCTGGTTGCTCTTGTTTCTTCAGGTTCTTCAACCAGTTTCTTCCTTGATTTGATGTAGGTTGAATCTTCGTCAAATGTCACATCTCTACTAATGTCAATATTCTTGAACCCTGGGAAATATATTCTGTAAGCCTTCAAGCTTTCAGAGTATCCCACAAATATACCCTTCTTTCTTGAAGGATCTAATTTTGTCCTCTTCTCTTTTGGAATGTGAATGTACACTGGACAGTCAAATATTCTGAGATGGCTGACTTCTGGTTTCTTGCTCGAGAAGACTTCTTCAGGATTATTTTTCTCGAGTACTCTGTGTGGAGTACAGTTTTGTACATACACCACTATTCTGGCAGCTTCTGCCCAAAGATGCATAGGAAGATCTTGATCATGAAGCATTGCTCTTGCAGCTTCCATGATAGTTCTATTCTTCCTTTCTTCAATCCCATTTTGTTGTGGATTATATGGAGTGGACAACTCCCTCTTAATCCCTGAGTCTTTGCACAACTCTTTGAATTCATTTGATGTGAATTCTCAGCCATTATCTGATCGAAAAGTCTTGATCTTCTTTTCAGTGTGGTTCTAGATCAAATCTTTGAATTCCCTGAACTTGCTGAATACTTCATCTTTGTTCTTCATGAAGTATATCCATGTCTTCCTAGAAAAATCATCAATAAAAGAAACATAGTAGACATACCAACTTAGTGAATTGGATGACATTGGACCGCATACATCGGAGTGGATGATTTCCAAGATTCCTTTTGCCTTGCTCTCACTACTTGGAAATGTCTTCTTTGTGTTCTTCCCTTTTGTACATCCTTTGCATACACCTTCATGTTTTTTCTGCATTTCTGGAATCCCTTCAATAGCTTTGCTTGGAAGTGGTAGTGCTCTGTAATGCACATGTGCAAGCCTTCTATGCCAAAGCTCATTTGGTTCTACCGAGTCATGAACCAAAGCTTGTTCTGGATGGCCCTTTAATTTGTATAATCCTCCTTCTTGTTCCCCAATCACTACTGCATCATCAATAGTATTTCCTTTTGGCCACATGATGACTTGACCATCTATAAATGCAACCCTCATTCCTTTTGCATCTAATGCAGATATGGATAGGAGATTCTTCTTTAGTCCTGGTACAAACAATACGTCCTTCGTTGTCATAGACTTTCCAGAGTATAGCTTATAGGAGGATTCCCCACTACTTTTTATCGGATACTGGTAGTCATCTCCAAGTTTCACCTTGTGAGGTGATTCATGTTCAGATAATTTCACAAAGGATTCCTTGAATCATGTCATGTGCTTGGAAGCACCACTATCTATAAGCCAATCATTGCTTCCATGTGTGATGGTTCCCGTGAGAGCAGAAATCAAAACATATTCTTCATCACTTGAAGAATCATCACTAAATTGTCTATTTCTCTTTGTGGAAGGTTCATCATCCTCTGCAACATGAGCATGATGTCTTCTCTTGTTTCCCTTCTTCTTGTGAGAGCTACTTTTGTTTCTAGGACAATCTCTAGCAAAGTGTCCTCTTTCATAACATGTATAGCAAGTGTACTTAGACATATCTCTAGGATTTCTAGAGTTATTCCTTTGATGAGAATACTTACTTCTATGGTGTCAGATATGGATTTCTTAGATTGTACTATGAGAGCTTGATCTTCACTTCCCATGTTTTCTTCTCGAGCTGCTATCCGAGCTTCTTCTTGTGAGCATTCTTCCCAAAGTCTTTTGAACTTGATTAATTTCTTTCTGGCACAGATCCCTTGAATAAAGGAGTCCCATGATCTAGGGAGACCATTCAAGGTGGTCATCACAATCTCTGCATTTTCCACTTCTTCATCTACTGCTTCTAGTTGTTCCTTGATCTGAGAAACCCTTGTAAAGTAAGACTGGATGGTCTCTGCATTATGGATCTTTACATTCTTCAACTGGTTCCTCAAGGTCATCTTCTGTTTATGTTCTTCCCTTCAAACAATTTGGTTAGGGCATCAAACATATCTTTAGGTGTCTTTAGGGAGGACAACTGTGGTATGAGGTGATCCTTGATTGAATCAGCAATAATCCTCTTTTCCATAACCAACTTCTTATTATGTAAGGCCTTAGCCTCATCTCCCTCTAGAACTGGAACCTCCTCACTAATATAGGAGTCCAACTTGTTTTCTTCCAGGACCATGGAGATCCTATACGTCCAGGCTCGGAAGTTATCAGCTCCCTCAAGCTTTTCATCAAGCTTGGTATGATGAGACATATTAATTGAGAACCTCAAATGGAAATACAAAAGATTTA
>LPNX010406469.1:17849-101946 GCA_001517045.1 Pseudotsuga menziesii
CTGGGCTTCCTCCTTCAAACATGGAGCAATTCTGGGGTGATCTGAGTGTCATAAATGCACCTAATTGCTAACTGATTGTTGTTTCACCTAACAATCAGTTGAGATGAGTTGTGAAGGCACCTCCATTCATTATTTGATTATTTTTGTCTAATATTTATGAACTGGAGCAAACACTAGCGCCTACAACCACTTCTGATGACATGTGTCACTTCAGTTAACTCCATCGGAGCTACTTGGAGTTATGGATTCGCTACCTCATTCAGTTGGACATGCAGTTACATGTGATGAGTCACTTTCAGTTAGACTTAGTCATCTATTGCACTCCGATTCAATTAGGACTTAGTGTGAGATTCAGTTATTGATTAGCTCAGCGGTTAACTATGTGTGTCAATTGTGGCTGACATTCAGTTAAGCTACACCCATTCATTCAATTCGAATGACCTCCTTGGGAATTCGAATTGTCTTGGAATTCATGCACTCTGCATTTCCATTGTATTGTACTATCATTATTTTATTGATTATACAGAGCTGCAACATTCTATTGCAGCACCATTATGCCATTTACATGCTTAATTGTCTGAAATCTCTTATGAAATTGTGTCTTAGTCCCTAGATTACTGTGACAGATTAATAAGCACAACAATAGTTGTGCAAGGCTTTTAATTTCTAGAATCCTCCCAAAGTATGTGATCCTTAATAGGTTTAGAATGCATATGCGTTGTGTTAGTGAAATTATAGTGCTAATAATTCCCAAAGATTAAATTTTTGACCTGGAATGTAAACTTGTGACAGATGGACACTATGTGTGCAAAGCTAGTGCTTAAAGCAATGGTTAATTGTGTATTAACCTACACATGAAATCAAATCTAATAATGCAAGAAAATATTTACACAATCAAGAATTAAAATGCGGAGCAAAGCTTAAGATGCATTTCATCCAAGTGATCCATGGCCATTGTTTAGATGTTGACAATATTCTTGTAGGAAACTGCTTACCAACACAGGGCTTCATTGATCAAGTGGGAAGTCTTTTTGACAAGTAATCATCCATACCTATTGGGATAACAAATCCAAATACCCTATGGTAATTGGTCTTGACCAGGTACAGGCACTATTGATTTCATGCAGACAATTGTTTGCTCAGTCGCACAGTGCTATGATGTTATCGAGTTCCACTAGTTTTGAATCAAATTTAATCTAATAACACTGAAAACTAAAAATAATTCTAACTTAATTCCAAATTCAATTTCAAAAGGTGTGTACACAACTGCTTATTTCAACCTAGACTAATGGAGGATTTTATCTATTCTGTGATAAAATCATGTTCATCATTCTAACAACCCAAAACCTCACATTCTAAATTACAGGGATTTGCTTCAAATTAAGTCAATCCACATACTTATAAGAATTTATAGAGAATAATCAAAACAATCATACTAAAAATAATACTTACAGAAAATACTGAGAGTAGTGATGTATCTCTCGAACGGCCGCCTACCTTCATAAGGTACATACTACAACTTATAAAAAATCACATGAACATAGCATTAAAATATTGCAGAATCGTAGACATGTAAATGAACACAATAAAAATGAGCAAGAATAGTATTCAAGATTCAATTTTTGTTGATCAGTTTCCTTCCAATTATATGTCCTGTATTTATACAAAATAACTCTATCCAATAAAAGACTAAGCGTTATACGATTAAGTCGTTACATAAGGTTCAGAACAAAAGCTGGGAGTTGTTGAACCAATTAGTCGAAATAGTAGGAATAAATCATACAATTACAAATTCTTTTGAACATTAAAATCATAATGATTATGTCAATATTCAGAGGATCGACATAGTCATTCTCCTAGGAAACACGTGTTTGGCTGAAAGAATGACCAACTAGCGTTAGATGTGAATTATTTGCATGGTTGTAACAAAATATTCAAAATTGGGAGGATGGGAAGTTGGTGGACACATCAATGGAAAATACCCATGTGTTCATTTCATATTTTCATAACCACGGGTAGCTTAACCGATCAAACTTACAAGTTTTCCAAAAACTTCTAAAAACAGCAAAGCTGGCAAAATTTGTAATAATGGGAAAAACTTGTAATAACTGGGAGAACTTGTAATAATTGGAAGAACTTGTAAATGTTGAAGAAACCTGGAAAATATCAGTGAGCCACAAACTATTATTAATGTCAATATTGATAATCAAATCTTATTTAAATATACAAATGTCAAGAATAACATAGAAATGTAGTCTTGCATAACTCAAAAGGAAAAATCATGAGTTTACATGTTTTAATGAAACAAAAAGGTGGATAGTAATAGGAAAAGGGGTAGATTCATCTATCAAAATAACCAAATATGTTGGTCAAAACAACCCAATTCGAGACCCTGATATCTTCCCCCAACTGAAGGTGTGGCATGTCCTCATTCCATAAACTGAGTATGTACTTGTGTCCAATCATAAGAAGGGGAACCAGGAACAAATGGTGCATGCAAACCCAGATATCTGCTAACTTCTGTCCATACAACAATTTCTTCATATTCACTCCAAACCATGGGAATCCTATAAGCTCTCCTACCACACCAGATAGGAAGAAACTGGAAACGTAGGCCAATCCAATTGGTTCCACTTCTCTAGAGAGAATTGAAATAAATCACGGACCGAGAGATGGCTATTCTAAAGAAAGGATATCCCATAGGGTCTCATTCTTGTAATGGAAGTGGAAGTAATTTCCACATGTTCTCAGAAGTTTTCAGAGCTTGCATCGAACATTGGTTTTTGACAAGCTCATGGTACTGCAAAGAGGTTCTCTGATTTTGCCTGAAATTTCTCAATTGTAGTTTATTTTGAAATATATATTTATGATTTTCAATCAACTCTAAAACTCTAGGATGTTATTCCCTCACATGAAAATGAGAATTCGACCGGCAATTCATTGCCCAATCAACATATACTTCCCATTTATTTTGATGAAGGATAAATGAAGTGAAGGCTTGCAGATGAATATCTCCCACAATCAAATTTGGATTCTATGTTGTTTCCGATTGAAGGAAGAAGTTGAAGGTGTACAACACACAAAATAACTTATGTTCTCCAAAAGTAGACTCGAGATACACTTCTTCAAAATCTTACTTAGTCAAAATTTCATACTTTTTATCATGTTGTAATCTATCTAATTAAAACATGACCCACTGTTCATGAACATAAGTAGGTAAATAGGTGAAGGAGACCTACAACCTGTAATTTGTGAAGCCAATTTGAACATCTACTTTTTTTCTAGTTTCATTCTTTCCACTTGTTGGTTAAGACATTGGATTTTGGCACTCCAATCAACCCTCTAATGCCAGATACATGCCAAACCATTGCTCTTGCATTTATTGAATATCAACAATGTGTTGTTGCTTATAAATCATACCAAGATCATACAACTCATCCTTACTATTCCAATTTACCGAATAAATTTTAACTGAAGCTAAATCCATGGTATTCAATCCCTAATGTCATCCAAAATCTCATTTATAGACTCGTATACATGTTTATCTTTTAATTCCTTCTTGGATACTAGTTGTTCAAGTGCAGATACAGTTTCTACAGCTTTGGCTAGCATATCTAAACCCTGATGAACAACTTGAACATCTGGATGAGCTTGGATGGCCCTCTTTCTTTGACTCCTTCTTATGGTTGTACTCTTGGTGCATTTTAGAACTGTAATTTCTTAGTGAAGAATTTTATTTGTGGTTTTAACCAACAACAACTATGACTGCAACCTATCATAACCCAATATGAGTTGATCATGATTTTCTTTAAGAGTTTGGTTTTCTGTCTTGATATATCATTCCAACATTTCCATCTCTTGGATCGATTGTTCCAACTCAACGATCCTATGATCCTTTTGTGAATCACTAGACAATAAATCAATTTGTTCTTTTGTAGGAGGAGGATTAAATGCAAGTGGTATTCAAGGATTGCCATCAAATGCTGACCAATTTTCCTTCCTTATATCATCAGCACACTTAATATATTTTGGAACTTGTTTCATAGATTTTTCAATCACCTTAGCTTTGGAATGCTTTTTGTGAGGTTCCTTATGAATTTTAGCCAACACATCTTTATGTTCTATAGTTTATTCGTTCAATTCTTTTTCTTCCTCCTCCAAAACCCTAGACCTCCTTCATGTAGATATACCAATGTCGGTTGTTGGTGAAGGAACCAATGGGATTTGTATACTTTTACCAGGGGACTTGGTCCTTCCTTTTTTTTATGAGATTGTTGGACTAGTTCTGAACTTACATGGGGTTCTAGAATTTCACTTATGGGAGGTGTTGGCAAGACAGATGCTTCTACATGGGGAGGAGAATTTTTAGGAGGATTTTCCATGGTGGGTTGATGCTCAGGAGATGTAGGAGGAAGAGGAGGATGGACATCTTTTTCTTGGGAAAACCCTCGCTCACCTATAAATTGTCCCCAATTACCTCTAGACTTGCTTAATTTTGTGAGAACCAGTAATTTAATAAGGCCATGATGATGTAGGCTGCTTGATTCATTTGCTGACCCTTATTGAACTCCAATGGGAAATTTATGTAAACTCTTATAAAATAAATAGGGTATATTAAGGGGTTTATCCCTTGTTATATGCAACAACAACCTAATATGGTTTTGAAAAATGAGACTATAACAACCTCCACATGTGATATACTTCTGCATCCAATACACTAAATTGGAACAATGTGTTTTAAGTCGCAATCTAAACATACGTTGGCTCCAATTTTGTGTTGGTTGAACTCTATCCACAAAACCCTTCCATGCATTCTTATCCTTGAACCTTTGAGACTTAAAATGCCTCAACTCCTGTAGCAGGAATAAAAATGGCCTCTACTATCAAATTTTCTAAAATTGACAATCAAAACCCTCTGATGTTAGTTGCATTTCCATCAAAAGATCGAGCAAATTATACAAAGAGCTCATCGTTCCAACCATGTAGTTGCTCAAATAAGGTGTACCATTCGACAACCTGAAAAGCGTTTTTACTCAATAAATCCCCTTCAAAAAATTCCACAGTCAACGACTCATATCTCCTCACCATGTCTATATTCAACATCGATGTCCTAAAATTGCTTTGAGTCAATCAGCAGTTCAAGCTTTTTGATAGGAATTCGGTGAGTAGGCGTAATTATTGGAGGTTAAGGGGGAAGTATTATGTGGATAGGGGTAAGTTCCAGAAAGGTGTTGGAGTTAAAGTGTGGCCATGAGTATGATTCGGAGGGTGAAAATGGCACGTTCAAACATGAATTAGTATGCATGGGAGATGTCACATCATAAACAAATAAATAGGTAAATAGTCGATGTGACCGTTGGGACATAACCTCTTGTGATAAAATGCATTGGGAATAATAGGAAAAACAAAATCACGAAAAAGGTTCTTGAGGATGTGAAAATCAATAACAAACTCTTGACAATTTGCATAAATAATTTTTTTTTTTCATACCTCACACTAGAACACAATACATATGGCTGCATTGAGGAGAGTTTCAAATTTCTCTAAATAATATTGCCAAATGTTGAGATATACCGAAAACTTCCAAAATATTAAGAAAAGATCAATCCATTACAATTTCTATGTTGTAGCATGACAAAGTTACAAGTTTAAAAAAAAAACTTGTAAAGACTGATAGAAAAACTTGTAAAACTCATGAAAACTAGTAACAACTTGAAGATCTTGTAAAAATATGTTGGATCTGGACCTCGAAACCCTCCTTGGTACAAATCCCTTCCGGTGAATAGATTTCTTGATGTCAAATAGGAAGAGAAGTCATTGGATTACCAGCCATTGGTGAGAGTTGTTAACCAATGCGAGAGAATCTAACATTGATGATATAGATCTCAAGGTACCCCAAGTACATTTTGTATGACATGAATGAATGATCTGTAGTCGAACTCCAACAAAATTCAACAAGTAAGAGACATTAAGGGATTCACATTGCCTATTGATGAGAGAACCTACCATTGATGAATGCAGGCCTCAAGGTATTTTGATGGATCTAGTTTTGGCTCCAGATGAGGTGTTATAGTAGATGGACCAGAACTTGTTGGAAGGAAGACATTAACACATTATCCATCAACCAGCATGAGAATTATTAAAAACGTGACTATTTTATGAAAACTTGTAAAACACAAAAACAACTTATTTCAAACCTCCATCAGCCAGTGACCTGGTTTTCTGAATGGAGTCTACTAATTTTTTCCCTTTTTTATATTATTCATAAATTTAGTCATACATAAGGGAATATGGGGAAACCATTTTTGCAACTATCTCTAACTCCTTCTGCTTCAACAAATCTTGTAAGAACTCCTCTCTGGATTTCGGCCTTTGATAAGTCTTCAACCAATGACCATTTACCAGGAAAGAAGTACTTGATCCATCTATAGTTTTTAAGTTGACTAATCCATTATCATAAACAAATTCTATTTCATAGGGACCAAGCCAGTGTAATGTAAACTTCCCCTTGAAGTTCTTGAATTTCGAATCATATAACAATGCCCAATATCCAACCTGCAGATGCTTTTTTCTTTATGAATTTATCATGTCAGGCTGCCCTTTGTTGCTACAACAAAGCAGTGAGATGAAAATCATCTTGTCTCAGTTCATATAACTCATTCAAACGCATCATTTTTTCTTTTTGAGCCTCGGACAGGTCCATTCTGACTTCAAATTCCACCTTATAGGTTTGTGTGTGGAATTCAATGGGGAACAAAACCTACTTTCATATACCATCTCACAAGGAGTGAGACTTTAAGTATGTTTCCAAGTTGTATGATAGGCCCATGGGGCTTCAAGTAGCCTATCTACCAAACCTTCTTGTGGAGCTATACAAATTTTGTTAAAATCCCTTCCAAAATCTAATTAGTAGACTCTACCTTACCATTAGCCTGTGGGTGATAAGGGGTATAAGTCCTATGTTTAATTTGGTATTTCTAAGTAATAGAGTAAACCAATTTAGAAGTAAATCCAAAACCCTGATCAGTAACTATTTCTCTAGGAACACCAAATCTCATAAAAATATCTTCGAAAATAAAATCTACAACCATTCTTTCAGTTGCACTAAACAAAGCCTTTGCCTTAGACCATTTACTACAATAATCAATACTTACCAAACGGTATTTCTTACCTTTTGATGGAGGACTAATAGGGCCAATAAAATCTATGGCCCATTTTTCAAATGGTCCCAACTAAACTTGTGGCCATAGAGGCATTGTATCTGCACCCCAACCTTTCCCATTATTTGGCAATTGTCACATGCTTTCACATAATTCTTGGAATCTTTAAAAATGGAAGGCTAGTAGTAGCCCATATCCAAAATTTTATATGTTGTCCTTTTATCTACAAAGTGGCCTCCACGTGGATCATCATTGCAGGATTTCAGAATAGAAAATATTTCATCCTCGTGGATGCACTTGCGAATAACTAAGTCGGGACCAGTATAAAATAAATCATGCTAATCCTAGGAATAAAATGCACTTTTTTTGAAAAAATTGCTTATTTTCCCTAGAAGATAAATGGTTAGGTAACTTTCCTGTGGAAAGTGTTATCCACTAAGTTGCACTTAGGGGATTTTTCAAGTGATCCACCAAGGATCGGAACAAATCAATTCTTCTTACTCAATGCTCGGAAGTTCCATGGTTTCATCAGGGTCAGTTGCAGTCCCTTTTTCGCATGTTCACACCCCCTTAGGGGAATTGTAATAAATGAAATAGCATGATGGTTTCTTATGTAAAATGCTTGGATTTCTTGGGACTTGGTCATCAAAATCACCATCCTTGAGTGTTTTTCCCCTCGTTAGTTATATGACTCTTTTTTAAGCGACATATAATTTTCAAGATTTTCATTCAAAATCCTCCAAAGTCAGGATGGTGAAATTGGTGGTTATGCATTGTGAGGGTTATTAAATCATAGGGTCTATGTATTATACCATGTTAGTCATAAACCCAAATTTTCTTGGACATGCGCTAAGTCTCCCCTAGGATTTTTTTATTTTTAGTGTTTTAATAAAATCATCGATCAAGTGTATTTTAATTGTAAAATTTTAAAAGGTCATAAAATTGGGCCTGGGGAGCCAATTTGGTCATGGGGATGCTCGTTATTGGACCTAGATCCCCCTCTTAACCCCTAAACCCACTTTTGAGAGTCAAATTAGTCATTTTCAATTATTAATTTTGATTTTCTCTCCAAAATGACTTAGAGGGTCAAATAAATGGAGAAAATGAAGAAAATTCAAATCAAAGGCAGCTTGTCTGGGACATGTCTATGAGGTGTCAAGGAGGTGTATGATATTGTTTGGGGTATTTATGAGCATTTTGGAGCATCTACAGTCAACAAGGAAAGGGATCCAACTGGTCTCCATAAAAAGAGGGAGCATTCTGATTCTCATGGAGGGCGCATTCTGCCACATCAATAAGTTGGTTAGAGGAGGTGGAGGATTCCCAAATCAAGTGGGACACATAATGAGAGCTGGAATACTCCACTCCAATGAATTCAAAACTCCTTCCATCATTCTCTCAACCCCAAAAAGCACCTCTTCATTGGGAATTGTGGCCCTAGGGTTTGAGCTCCATTTTTGCTATAAAAGCCAAGTCTCACTCCTCATTTGGGAGGATGCATTGAACCTCTACCCATTATACTCTTGTTGTTGCATTATTGTTTAATGAGATTGAAGGATTTGGAGGCTAATGTGTAGCATAATCTTGTCATCTTTCAATTTGGTGAATTTTGAGGTGAAATCGGCTTAATGTCACATACCCAGATAACCTACTAAAAAGCATATACATAAAAAAAAATCTTTCAAATAAATCATGGGCCATGAGCCTTCTTACAACATTCATTTTTAAGGTTGAATGTTTTCGAAGCGGCCCTTCCACGTTAAAATTTCCCTTCTGCAATATAATAATTCCCTTCTGCAAACCCGCCTCTGTCATGCAGAATGTGGATTGGAGGAACGCTTAATTCTTGTATAACCTTACCCTTCTGCAATTCCGCCTCCACAATGCAGTTTCTGGATTGTGGAACGTCTTGATTAATTTTTAAAAAAATCCTTAAGGAATCTCATCTTCTGTGACTCTTGTGATTCATTGATCATAAGCAGTGTTGAACCTAAACCGTATATCTTCAGGAGGGACAACGCTTAATCCCTCCCGCTTTCTGCATTCTGTAATGCAGATTGTGACTTGCAAAAACTCTTTTATTTTTATAATTTTCGACTTCCACTTTCCGCTTTCCGTATTCCGCAATGCAGATTGTGGATTGCAAAAACTCTTATATTTTTATAATTTTTGACTTCCACTTTCAGCTTTCTGCATTCTGCAATGCAGATTGCAGATTGCGGAAACTATTATATTTTTATAATTTTCCCTTCCTCTTTCTGCTTTCCGCATGCGGGTTGCGGGAACCCCGTATTTTCTTTATAATTTCTTTTCTACTTTATGGTTTCCACATTCTGCAATGCGGATTGCAGATTCTGGAAATTCCTTATATTCATTACATTTTACCCTAGTTTCCGCTTCCATAATGTAGATTGTAGGTTGCAGAAACACTCCCATTCCTTATAACTTTTACTCCACTTTCCGCTTCCTCCTGGCGAATTGCGGATTGCTAAACCATCCCACTTCCTTATGAATTTTTACTCTGTTTTTGCTTCGACAATGTGGATTGCAAGTTGCGGAAACACTTCAATTCCTTATAAATTTCAGGCTTCTGCAAGCCTTTCAGCCCAAGGTTTTTCACCTATTTTCTCTATGTTTTATTGGCAAGACTAAGGAGTTTCCAACCCTCAATGGGCTCACGACTTTAAGCCAAATGAGTTACTTACACAAGCTCGGGTTTAGGTATTTTTGGTGGTGTACAGTGTCCAGTTCCTAAGAAATTCAACATCCAAGCTCTCCTTCACCATTTTACACTCCCTTGGGAATTGAAGGTATTAATCCAGGGCTTCACTAAACAGGAAAAGGGATAAACCCAGTAGAGTACATTGGCTTCCCTACCAAGGTTCCCTTAGACTAGCTTTAACAAGAATCATACAGCATACTAGTAACTCTTTATAGAAACAATATTATATCATTTGAGTATCCCTATTACCAAATACATATCACAGTCATTGAGAACAGAGTATGAGTATACACCAGCTCATAAGCAACATTTTCATCACTAAAACTAAAATTGGTATTTATCATTTCATAATCATTGAAACACACATTTACACATATGTAAATATACCTCAGGCTCAATAGGTTGCAGAAAACAAAACCCAGAAATGGAACCTATTTGTAACGCGAGCCGGAATGAAAGGGGAACAACCACGTTCCACCCAACCATATAGTAGGCACATATCTGCTATGTCCTCAATCACCCTCGATCTAAACTATGCATGCCAAGAGTGGATACAGCTAACCTCGATTCACAATTCGAGGCAGAAATCACTTGCCTAGCATAGAGTGCTCACACAACAAGTATTTCTCTCAACTCTTGCCTAACACAGAGTGCTCACACAACAAGATTTCATTCTTTCCTAGCATGCTCCATAGCATTTTTCCTCCTCGCATATGCTTTCTTATAGTTTGGTAGGTCTTACTTTATAGCTACGATCCATTCCCCAAAGAATCCCCGTCAACCACTATGTTCCCTGAATTTTCCAGGGTTTTCTGATCTTGTTTTGCAGCTACAGTCCATTCACCATTGAATCCCCGTCAACCAATATGCCATGCTTTTCTTGGGTCTGTTTGGTGCCATTAAGGTGTTCCAATGCCTGGTGTACTTTCCTGAGGTTTATTTCTCTACGTCTCCCCCTCTTGCACGCATAGTCTCCTCTTTTAACGTGGCCTATCCCTTTCATTCTAAATTTCATTAAATTCAAAATGTAGCGGTTACAAATATCCTCCAGGGACCGTTTGGACGGATTCTGCAATCATCCAAACTCATAAAAAATGCAATGAAATTTAATATTACATATAATGTTTATAAATCAGGGGATATCACACTTAATTTATGCTTTCTTTTTGTCAAGTATTGTTGCATAGATATAGTTTCCTTTGAATGAGTATTTGAAAATGTTAACTTACTCATTTGTATTTCATCATTATATATTGTAAGATTAATATATTTTAGTCAGTTATACTTATATTCTCTTTGTTTTCTTTTGATAAAATCGCCTAGATTAACATTGCTTGTGTGAAGAATTGTGTAGCTTTTGCAGGAATGAATGCATCCATTTAATATTTATGACATCAAATTTGTTGTGAGTAACATCTTTGCTTTTCAATTCCGTCTCCTCCTTCATTCCATTCAAGCTCGGGCTTGAGGACTTCTTTCTCCCATCTCTAAAATTCAATCTTTTTCTTGGTTACCGGTTCTTCATGCTTAAGAAAAGTTAGATACATCAATCTGAAATTTAAATTTTGTTTTTACTTATGCATATATATCATATCTAGGACTCTTTAAAAGTAGTTTCATCTCGAACTAGATCCAAAGTAGCTTCTCAAAGTGCCTTTTTCAAGCAAAATTTCACAATTTTCGAGCATTTTGAGTAGTGTAAAATGATGTTCTTTGATTTGACTAATTTTTTAGATTCTAAAAATTTTTATCACTAATTTTTATCAGGTTTTAAGAAAAAGAGAAGGACATATTGTTTAAAAACTAAGTTTTGAGTTGTCAGGGACACCAAATAATCCTTCTTTCATCCCCTTTCTTCATTAATATTCTCTTCCAATAAGCTTGTAAGCCTTTTGATCCTTTTTCAAGGATCAAAGTGAATTTTATTTCAAAATTTCATCACTTTGTAAAGTTTAATAATAAAGAAATCAAGTGGGATACACAGCACCCACACTCCATCCCCCCTAGGGGGATTTGCAGTGCCCTTTGTGGTTTGATTTTTCCTAACCAACACATGCACACAATCCGTCTTATAGAAAGGGTGTATAGTGTAATCAATTTTCAATTAATATTTGATTTCATCTTAGCATAAAATAATAAGTTAAAACCCGACTCGTTGCCACAAAGTATGCTCTCGCCACCAAGCAAAGGGATTGTCGATTGTTAGTGGATGATCAGAAAGTGACACATAGTTTGTGGTTCCATTTTGTCATTATTTTATTTTCATTTACAACATTTTTGCTTTCTTTAATTGGAACAAACACTTCGTTGCAAACCTTGTGTATGCTCTTTCCCTTTGTGGGCTTCGCCTAGTCGTTGGGAAATCAAAAGCGATTGGTGACATTTTTTAATTTCCACACATTAACTTAGAAATCCATTAATAAAAGTAACTCCTGAAAACATTACAAAAATCCGGTGTAGAGATATTTGACATCATGGGAAAATCCTTCAAAGGAAGCGGGAACCACTAAATAATGATTTCGGGATACCGTCAGGCTACACCCTTGTTTGTGTAGTCTTGGACGCCTCTCAGAGACTCTGATTCAACCCACATTTATAAGTGAAGAACCAGCTTAATTTGTCATATTCCAAACATATACTTAGTGCTTTACAGTATATCGAGAATCACCTTCCCATAATTCAATTCATCTTTTAATAATTAAAACTCACCAAGAACACATTGCAAAACATTTCATCTTTCAACATCATTATTTCTTTTATTCTGATTCCATTGGCACTGATCTAATTTGCAGCATTCTACTATCTCTTATTATCAGTTTTTTATTTTTGCTAAATCCTTATGTGTTGATGTTATTATATATATGCTGGTGAAATATTTATCATTTTTGCAACAATCTTGTCTCAGTATTTTACTTCAAAAAACTCCTCAAAAACTTATTTCCATCATTAATGACTAAAACACAAGATCCTTAGTTAACTCTTTCTTAGGGACCAGACCACCCTCTCTGACTTCATTAGGATTTTTTCCTAAATGGAGGAGTCAATATCAAGTGACAATACTTGACTCGAAACTTGCCCCCAAGGACACACCTAGCAGCTTGAAGATTTCTGCTACACTTAACCCCTGGGTGTGTGAAAGGAGACAACATAAAGACAATTAGTTATGACAATAAACCAAGGTGACTTGAGATACACAACATAAATATTCTCATATGGAAAACTACCGTCTACTGGAACAACTTCACCTTCATTGTGTAACCGTGAGAGGATATCTGCAACTAGGTTTTCCCTTCCAGGTCTATCTACTACTGTGATGTCAAACTTCTGTAAAAGAAGCAACCGTCTTGTGATCCATCTATTGGTTATATGTTTATTCATTAAATATCTTATTGCGGAATGATTAGTATTCAAAAACTTGATAACCAATAATATAATGTCTGAATTTGTTAATGGCATAAACAACAACCAAAAACTCTTTTTCAATTACTATGTAATTAGACTCAACGGGAGTCAAAATCTTGTTGATATAGTAAATAGCATATGTAATCATGTCATCTCATTGTCCAAGAACTGCACCAATAGTTGAATCAGAAGCATTAATGGAAATCTGAAAAGGTATAGTCCAATTAGGGCCTCTCAAAATAAGTGTTGAAGACAATCATTTTTTAAGAGTCTTGAATGTTGTTTGCAATTATTCATCCCAATAGAATTTAGCATCTTTGGCCAATAGTTTAAATAAGGGTGAGTCAATCCTTGTAAAATTCTCAATGAAATGCCTATAATATTCTACATGGCGCATAAAACTCCTTACCTCCTTTTGGATGGCAAGGACTACTACATTAATAATAACTTGAATTTTAGCTAGATCTGAATCCCTTGTGTATACACATGGTGCCCCAAGACAATTCCTTCTTTTAAAATCATGAAACACTTTTCACTATTAAGCGCAATATTATTGTCCATGCATCTTACTAGGGACTTCTTCAAATTCATCAAAGTGTCACCATAAGCAGTGAAATCATCCATATATACTTCTACTCCTTCATGAATCAAGTCAACAAAAATATCAAGCACAACCCTCTAGAATGTAGTTGGAGCATTACGAAGATCGGAACGAAGCTCTCAATAAGCATATGTACCCCAAGGGCAAGTAAAGGTTGTTTTGTCTTGGTCCTCAGGGGCAATGTCAGACCTGGTTGTATCCACTAAACCCATCTAAGAAAGAAAACAACTTCTTTCCTGCTAAGGTGTCTAAGACTTGATCAATGAAAGACGGGGGATAATGGTATTTTAGGGTGGATTTATTAAGTTCCCTATAGTCTACACATATCATCCATTTACCATTTTTTTGAAAATATGACTAATGGTGAGACCCATCGATTGTCGTATATTGGATATATGAACCCAACATCCAATAGCTTTTATAACTCTATTTTTACTATCTCTTTCAAAGTTAGGTTCATTCTACGTTGGGGCTACCTTACATGATTTCCCCCCTCTTAAATATAAATGTGATGAGTTCAGGTACTAGGATGGATCCCCTTCATGTCGGTATAGTCCCATGCAAAAACATCAAATAATTATTTCAATATCTGCACTAATTCAGTTCCCTGAGGGAAGGTTGCTTAGAAGGCTAAGAAAATATCTTTCAAGGTACAATTTTCTTCAAATTCAAGTCCTAACAGATAATCAAAGCTGGCCTATCTCAATAAACAAATAGGTCCTTCAAAATTGTGCTAAAAAAACATCACTACTAATGCAATTATTAATCAGATTTTCTGCAGTACTATCTTTAAGTTTCATGGATTCTTCAATTGCTAAGATAGGCCGAATAGTTTCACTGTAGAGACCATCCAAATATTTTAACCATGGTACATTTTCTGGAATAGGTTGGGCTAGAGGATACAAATAAATCTTTTTAATGGAGTTCCCATTTGAGATAGTTATTTCACCTGACTGACAGCTAATGAGAGCATCAGTTGTGGCCAACCATGGCCTTCCTAAAATCATGGGGTGACCTCTCGAATTAGACTTAGGTGCAGTGACCAATAAATTAACAAGATATTCTCAATATTCAATGAAAACCACCACATATTCTAGCATAGCCATTGTCCTTACTTTAGATTGATACGCTAATTCCAAAATGGTAGGAGTCGGACGCATGTGCACAAGCTGCAACTCATCCATAGTTACAGTGTTCATTAAATTTACCGAAGCCCCCTAATCTATCAATGTGTTGTCAATAGTAATTTTCTTAATATGGGTTGTAACTATTGGATTGCCAGGGCCTTTCTAGTTCTGAACTGTCAATTTTCTATATAACACTTCAGCATAATCGATTCCTAACTTAATGGTAGGGGGGTCATTTCTTTTCCTCCCCGGTTTTTTAACACATATTTCTCTGATTGTTTGAGTGAATATAGGAATGTCTCTAATTTCTTGTAATAAATGAATTCAAACACAGACATTTCTAAGCTTAGCTAAGAAATCAAAACCAAGAGTAGGGACCAGTTTCTGCATGGTGAACCTTTCAAGATAAGGGGCCATTTTTTATAATCGTGTTATGTATTTATCAAGGAAATCCTGCTGAGTCTGCAATTTTTCTATAGAGGTAGTTTGTTTTTAAAGACTTTGCACTTTAGGTTCTTCCCCATAATCATTTCTATCATCATTTTTTGTATTTTAGTTTCTTTTATAACTACAGTGGAAGGACTTTTAAGTGTCCTTCTAGACCTCAGTTGAACTGCATAAGTTGGGTAAGCTCGTAATTCAATAGTATCAACTGACTGTACTATTTTATTATTAGGATTTGGAAGTGGTTGGGCTGAAAATGGGGTAGGACAAGGAGGCAGTTGGTTTGGTGGAAGGGCCAAAGGTTGTGATTGAGTCGATTGTGGCAGTTGGGATGGATAGGGATACTAAGTTTGAGGATATTGTTGTGGGAAAGATGCAGGGAATGGTTGTGGAAATGAATAAGATTGAGGATTTGGTTGTTGAAAATATTTTTGGGAGGATGTATAAGGATAATGTGTTTTTGAAGGGGATTATTGTTGATGTGGAGGTTGTTAAAAGGATGCATTCCCCGGATTAGTTCCCCTCCACATTTGTTGCCAAGGTTAAGTAGGTTTTTGCATACGTTGTATAGGGTTTTGTTGTTTCCAAGGGTGTGTAGGATACCATGGTGTAGAGGACTGAAAAATTTGTGTATTTTATGCATATGGAACTTCAAATGGAGCAGAATCTTGAAAATTATAATTACTTGGATGTCCACGTGGCTGCCAAGGTATCCTTTGCGTTGCAATGTTCATTGTCTTTGCTCCTCCATCTCTCACAACCATCAACTCTGGAAGAAATGGGAAACTAGTTGTATCATGTTTATCAGGGAATAGGGAGAAAATATGCACAACATCAAGTGGACAAGATCTTAGTGGGTGATTTCCTCTGCATTTAGTACAAAAATTTGACAAAGCGGTATCTTCTTCATTTTCTTTTTCCTATCTTTTCTTAATTTTAAAACTTTCTAACTTTGATCTGATTTCTTCCAAGATATCAGTCTTAAAATTTTCATATAATTTCCCTATATCATCCCATGAGACTCCCCCAGTGGTTGACTTAGTCACCCTAGCTAGAGGATCTTGCAATCCATTTCCTGATTTGGTCCTGCTCCGTGAATATCTTCTGCATAATTCGTGAATATATGCAAGATGTAGTTATGAGATATCGTAATGTCCCCAAACTTTGTGATAACACCATGGAGAACCCCATATCCCTTTAGAACAACATGATTCCTAGTGGACTAATAAATTATTTAATAAGGGGTCATTTTGATAAAGTAATTACCCCATAGTATTTAAATTTGTGAAACTTAGGGTTATAAATATTTCATTAATTATATATTTTGAATATATTTAATTTTTGCACATAGTAGATGTGCTAGGGGATAAGGTAGAACCTAGTGCCATGTGGACCCATTGTGATCCAGATGGAGATCAATGGCCATCCACCAATTCCACTGGCTCAAAGTGAATCTCCATTGTGACAGTTTACTAGCTAGTTTTCTACGGTTTTTCGGGTCCCAAACTTCTAGGGTTGTTTTGAGCCCTAAAAGACATTTTTTGGTGATTCAGAGGTCAAATGGTTTCCAACAACATAAAAAAATTTCTAGTTGAAATATGTAAAGCTCAGATAAACCTTTCTAATGGGATATCGAGCACCTAGATCGGAGATCGTATGCAAAAGTTATGAGCCTGAGAAGTTGATTATTCAACTAACCACCTTGAGGCCGCAAACTTAATGACAGTTCATCTTCTAGGGTTATGTTTTGGACTTTTGAGGTTCTTTCCCTCATGCTTATTATAAATAGGAACTTTTTGCCTCATTTTGTATTCATCTTGGCATGGATGAGCATAGCAGCCACATTTCTTCTCAGAGATTGCTACCACCATTCTAGTTGTTGTATTTATAGTATGTTGCATTTTTGCCATTTAATAGAATATGTGTTCATTGTATCTCTCTTATATTTGCAATTTTTTGGGTTTATCATTCCATATATGTTCTTTCATTTCATTCTCACATAAATACGGATCACATTGAGTTGTCGCCCTAAATGGAAACTAAGAGCAAATCAAGCAAGATCCAAAAATCCAGGAAAAAGATAGAACGCAGCATAAAGCAGTCAATCATAAAAGCAAGCACAAAGTAGGAAAGTGAGGAAAAGTTGTCAGCATGAAAAGCAGGAAACTTTAGGAAAGTAAGGAGGGTGTAGTTTCCGAAAGAGAGAAAGGCATGTCAGTCTGAAAAAGCAGGGAAACCTTAGGAAAAGCAAGGAGGGCGCAATTTCTGAAAGAAGAAAAGCAAGTCAGTGGAAAAGAAGGAAAGTTCCAATTCAACTCATGAGGGCACATTTGTTGAGGAAAATCAGCCACATGAAGAGTAAATTAGACCTAGAATCCATGTTTCCTATAAAATAATGATAGCACACCCCTCTCACATCTTTTTGCATTCTTATTTTGTGAACAAGTTACATCTGATGCTTCTTTAGGCTCTAGAGATGTACCCAAGCCAACTGTGAAAGATGTTCCCCATAGAAATTGTTACATATTTATTCTATGCTTCATCTAAAGCTTGTGCATCCATTGAATTCTTATTTCAATTTTGATCTATCCCATTCCCTAAATGATTTGACCCTCCCAATTTGATGCTTAGAACTGTGTAGTTTTGTGGTGATCTAGAGGAGTTTCTACTATGAGGAATTAGTAGAAGGGTTACGCCCCTCCTATGAGAGGTACTGGATAATCCAGTTATCTCATGAGACAACTGATATTGTTCATCAACTTCTGGTTATAATTCAGCACTTTTGTTCCTTCTTACTTCTCTCTTTGAAGGATTTTGTTCCCATATTGTAAAAATCGTGAAATCTAGCTCTCTTGAAGCTTTGAGCCTTTGATATTTAATTTGTTGTTATAATTTTAATGAAGGATCATTTTTATTCTCTTAATTTTGTATTAAATATTTGATATATTTCTGATTTTTCAGTTTGTGATCTTCTGAGGCAATTTGGGAGCCTCCTTTTCCAAGACTAGCTCTTTAGGCCCTTAAATTTTACTAGTTTAGCTATAACTATTACCAAAAGTCACTAGTAGGTCTAGTTTTGATTCTGACAGTTGTTGCAGGTCACTAACATCATTATTAAACCATCCCAATACTAATATTCATTTTTTATGATCATTATCTATTGTTTGGAATGTTTGGAACCTTGACTAGTTGTGTAGTCCCAAATGACATTGATGCACATTTTACCTTCAAATCAACTCAAATCCTCCCAAAACCTCTAGATTTGAACCTTGATGAGATCAAGGATCTATTTTTCATATATTGGGGTTCCCAAGATCCTAGAAGTAGAATTCATCCTCGATGATATTCGAAACCTCAAAGGTTCCAGTACATTGTGCATAGGATTCTTGAGATCAAGCATTCCTATGATTGTCTTACTCTGAATTCTAAATTTGTGTACATATGATATATATTTTCAGACCTGCAATTCACCTTACGAAACCAATCATTGATCCTATCTAAATTTAGACAAATTCCTCTGTGCATTAAAGTTTATTCAAGCAATCGTATCCTCATTTATAGTTACCTAGTTTTGCTTGTTTTATGAATTGGACGTTTAGTTGATATTTTACTTGAGTTAGTGTGCCTAACATTAGCCTTCGGTACATTACAGTGGTATTAGAGCCCTTTCCTCCACCTCTATGGAAATAAATATCAGTTGAATAAATTTTCCATCATGAGGTTGGTACCTTTTGTGATTGAAGAAGAAGGCTATGGAGAGCCCTCATGCAGTTCCTCAGGTAGATTCAGTAGGGATGATGTTGATGAATTATGTCTTCTAGCATATGATGAAGTCATATGGAAGAAATTTACAAGTGTTTTTATTCAAATGTTTGGTGAAATTAACTCTAAAGAATCCTTCCATTATTTCATATAATACTATGCTTTTAAAATGAGAGATAAGGGATGTCTTATCTTTCTGAGATTATTGCTTCCTTGAGATGAAGAAGTTCTTCAAGGACCCATATTTCCAATAAAATTAGGTAAGGACTGAAAATATGATTGATAGTGTGTGTAAATAAGTGGGTTTAGTAAAACCAAAGGGAACCAAAGTAGATGCGTAAGTGGATCCCTGTTGTACTAGCTAGTACAAGGAGGAATCAAGTTACTCCATCTCTCTAAGCAAGGAAGAGGAAAATATCAAGTACAAGTATGATAAGAGTTCTGATTTTTGCAGTAGCCATGATTACTTGCGGCCACATGATCCATTAGAGGATGGAAATATGTCACTTGCATATGAGGTATGCAAAATGAAGGACAACTATGGAGAGAGGTATTCACTACAAAGTGATTGTAGTGGAGAAGAAAAGTTCCATAAAGAGGACTGTAAGCTAGAAGAAACAAGGAGATAATCCTCACTGATGGGGGTTCTACATCACATGAACATGAGGAATCCATTACCTATGTTGATGTTGATAATCTAGATATATATGACACTCCTTATATGGATAATGGCGTAATTACTAATGGGTGCTCAAGTTCTTGTGAAGAATCTACTCATGGATGCTTGAGATATAATCAAGTGTTTATGGAGGGGTACTCACATCTCTATATAGGTGGCATAGATATCCACATTGATTAAGTTGATACAAGTTTAAGTTTCCTTGAGAATGAAGATGAAGACCTTGTAGCATCTCAAAAAGAACCAAGATCAGCTTCTACATAACCACTTGAGTTTCATGAAGTTGATCCAAGCAAGCAGGAAGAAGAAGAGGTTCATCTACCATAACTTCATTTTCTTGCAGGACCATTGAATATGAGTGAGTGTAATAGAAAAGAGGCCCTACACACTCTCCATGGCACCCATGCATTGATTAAAAATATCTATTGGAAGTTGGAGGAGCAATATTCAATTAGAGACATGGAGAAGTTTCAGAAGGCCATGACAAGCATCAAAGGTAATTTTCTCCATTTTCTTTCTGATAGAGATAGTTTTCTTGAGCTTGTTGAGTTGTTTCATGGTGCATCCTTGAAGGATGAATAATAGATTTGAAATATCACACAAGAGTTGATGACCACCCAAGATTCCTTAAAAATCACTCAATGTGCACTCCAAGAGTCGAAGATGGAGATAGAGAAAGTTCATGAAAAGTTGCAAAGATCTCACCTACCATCCTACATACCATTCAACCATCCTCATAAGGTTGATTGCATTATTGGTCATATGGAGGAACCGCATGAGATGGTGGATCATGAGATGCATTTGGTTTTGCATGTTATTGAGGAGTGTGCAAACAAGCTTGATGAGAACCAAGCACTTGATCTTTCCCAAATAAAACTTGAGTTGTTTCCTGGAGAGAGTCTATTATCCATGGAAGAGTCAGATGAGATCACCTTAGTTGGATCAACCAATGATGAAGAAGATTTTTGTTAGGAATTTTGCACCTTCTGCGGACAGAAGTTGTTCCTCTGGTCTGAATGGTTCAAATCCAGAACAAATATTTCACAACAAGGTTAGAAGACTTCTCCTAGAAACTACAGACACCTAGAATACAATATTTGATGGAATGATGTGTCCCTTCACCTATGGAAAAAGATATCCAAGAAAATACCTACATAAACACATCAAACACAAAAGATCAAAAGTACTATAACATCATCTATAGATCTATATCGGTGACTAAGGAATCTGATAATAAACATGCAAGATTATACATAACAAGTTTATGGGAAAGGAACCAACTTTGCATTGATCAATAATGAAAGAGTTTACATCCTGTGCCTTAGTGTTGATGCACTCCTCCACAAAACCGATGTCTTATCCCCAATAGCTCCAACTTGCTCCTCTATGCTCACTCTAATGGATCAGGCTGGAATGTCAAAATGGCAGCATGACTTTGCTCTCTCCTCAACCATGGGATATGAGCCTATTTTTATAGGCCTCAAATGGATAGAGATGGTTGATATTTTGATGGGTGAGGTGGATAGGAGATCCCCAAAGGATGGATCTCGAGCTCAATTGACCCAGGTGAATAGGGTTAAGGCCTGCCATGAATCTTTTGATCTAGAAGCTTCGTGAAGTCTCTCTTTTTCACTTTTTACCAAGGGCACCGCTCCTGCTCCTTGATGACAGAGCGATTCTAGGGCAGAACCGCACTTCAAACAAAGAATAAAGGTGGTGCCACCGACTGTCTTCAACACAACTCAGGCGGTGCTGAAGAATGTACCGCTCCTACGCTTAAGGGTAGAAGCGGTGCTAGGTTCTTATGTGCAAGCTTGACATCTAGATCAATGTTTTCACTTCAAGATTTGGGAATGAGGGACAAAACAAGTCATTTTACTATTTACCAATTTGTGAGAGCATTTGGGAGACTTTGGAGCTAGATCTTCAGCCAGAGATTACAGGAGCATCCATCGTCCATTTTGAGTACCGTTAGAGCCAGTTAAATGTTAGAGCCCTACTCTTTCATTCTATTATTTCCATTTTTTTTTGGCTTGGGTTTTAGGGGTCTTTGAGTAAGCCCTAAATCCAAATTGCGGGCACAGATCCTGCCCCTTATGGGACAGGCGGTGCCCGATAAGAACCGCTTATGCTTAGCTTTACTCAGGTGGTGCCACGTCTTTGTGTAAATGGAGGACAAGAGGTGTTGTTCGTGAGGTTGAAAAACCAAATGGGTAAGCCAAAATAAAATCTCATTGATGATTTTGATGATTGAAGGTGGTTTTAACTAGCCCATTTGTTGTTTTTGGCAGGTTTTATCCGGTCAAAAATGGTTATATGGAAAGAACAACAACATGACGATGATGATGCCCTGGCTGAGGGAAATGCGGGGTGCATTGTTGTTTTGAGAGGTTGTGGCTTCTTGAATTTTTTCTGCACTCTGATTATGATATCCCTAGAGCGCCTACTAGAGCTTATCCTGCACATGTGGAACCTTGAGTAGCATTACTTTGAGGTGGGATCCCATGTACTGACCATAGAGGTAGAGGATATCTACTTTCTAACAGGATTTTCTAGGAGGGGTGCTCATATTCCATTGACTGGTTCCCGAGGAGGGGATGTGACCACTCAGGAGCAGATAAACCATCATTGTGTGCCCGGTACTAGGATGTTAGGGAAGAATATCCCCATAAAGGCAGTGGTGGATGATGCACTATGCACTATTCTTTTTACTATGCAGAGGCTAGTAGGAAGCCAAGGGCCTGACCAAGCATCCGGGTCGCATTTACTGTATGGCGCCCACTGTTTTCAACTGGGCAGAGGCAGTACTCCCAGTTTTCAAGGACCAGCTGACTAAATGTCGGCAAGGGGAATTGAAACTGTTTGGCTATGGATCCATTTTAGCGGGTGCCCCACATGAGACCCCAAGTGATATTTACATAGCTGAGAGCCAGAGACCCCCGTATGCTGAGGTGGGTAGAGCTTATGGCTTGTACGAGAGGTGGCGAAGTCAAAGTGAAGTACGATGCTGGATTTTTCCACTGGTTAGACGACCAGATCCTCATGATTGAGGATTATGCATATGCGGGTACTGACTTCAGTGGTGACCCTGATCTACCACTTCCACCTTGTGTGCAGTGGGAGGATATCGGTAAGAAATAAGACTTCTAAAATGTTGATTTTTTTTTTATATTTTCATGTTTTACATTTTTTATGAGTAGTAACAAGACCTAAATTTTCTCATGCAAATGTTGGTGCAGCACTACCTAGGGGATCATCCCCAATGGGAAAGCGAGTGGGAGCTCAGTTTGTTCATTGAGGTGATGACCAACTGGGAGATTTAGAGGAGAACCTGGAGAGGTTAACCCTAGATATATTGGATGCAGCTATTGATAATGTCCCGATGAGGTACCAGAGGCACACTTTGGGAGTGCCAAGCCATTTCAGCCGACTACTACATAGAGTAGTAAGGGTTGCCATGTGTTATCATGATCATCACTAGATGGTCTCCTGGATGATGAATTACTGAAAGCTGAGACAGCTTCAAAATTTTGTATGATGTTGTATTTTTCTGAAAGCCATCGTGCTTCAGATGAGGTCTCATGACCATTTTTTGTAAAAACATGATATATATATATATATATATATACAAACTCTGTTACTGGTGTTTATACATCTCAAATGACAAATTTATTTACATGAGTTTTATGTGTTATTTACTGTTTATTTACAATACGATAAACCATGTTTGACTTTCAAGTTATGAATGAGCAATATACTAGTCTAGGATATAGTTTGCTAATGAATCAACAACTGCATTGTTTGCCCTAGGGATGTGCCTGTAAGTAATAACCTCAAATGACCTTTCCAGTAGACGCACTCTCTGGAAGAGGTGGAGAAGTATGGGGTTTTTGATGGTATAGACATGGTTCAAATGACAAACCACTAACTGCGAATCCATGAATACTACCAACTCACGAATGTCCCGAGATGCAGCTTCAGTCAGTAGACCTATTACTGCCTGATACTCGACGATGTTGTTGGTAGTTGGACCAATACAAATTGCTCCTGAATTGACTAGATCATGTGCAGGGGAATACATAACCCAAGCAGCTGAAGCAAGGTTCAGGGTATGACGCAAGCACCATCAATGAAGCCATAAAAGGCCATCTGATCTGCATAACCAAAAGAAGGTATAAACAGTCTGGACACTAAACTCAAAACCATATTGAAAATAGTAAAAAACACTGAAAGTAAAAAATGTACGTATATACAAGGTACCATACACGAGTGATCTAAGCATAGTACCTCTTCAAGTACAACCCATTACGAGGTTGCCCGAAGGGGATTCCGTCATAATCTACGAGTTCATAGGCCCCTTTCTCTAGAACCTTGGAAATGATAAAAGGACCATACCACATTGATTTGAACTTCCCTTTTCCTAGTTTATCATGTTTCTGATCGTAGGTTAGAACTAGATCACCTCCATTAAAAACACGAGGTTGGACAGATTTGTCATACTGTGCCTTGACGCATTTCTTATGTGCATCATTGACTAAGGCAGCATCTCGTCTAGTTTTGTCAAGATTGTTTAGATATAGAAATCTTTCTTCCTCGGTGGAAGTATTGGGGAGAATTTCAACGGCAAGTTTCAAAGACGGAATCTGGAACTGAATAGGTAGGACAGATTCTAGTCCGTAAACTAACTGGAAGGGTGTAAAACCACTCGCTGTTTTTACTGAAGTCCTATAAGCCCAGAGAGCAGAAAAGAGACTCTGGTGCCAGTTGGATTTATGATCTCCAACCATCCGACACAGCATAGTTTTTAAGACTTTGTTAATGGCCTCGACCTAACCATTATCCTGCGGATAATAGGGAGTTGAGTTTTTATGGCGAAAACCCAGCTTAGCACTTAACTCTGCCATCATCTGATTCAAGAAATGTGATCCGTGATTAGTGACTATATACTGTGGAACTCCAAACCTACCTATTACATGATTGAATAGGAAGAGGGAGGCAGTCTTACCATCCTCTGCATATGTAGGCATAGCCTCAGCCCATTTAGTAAAATAATCCACGGCTATGATGATGTAACCATGCCCACCGGCTGAGGTAGGCTTACAATGCATAAAATCTATACCCCATTTGGCAAAAGGGCCAACGACAATGATGGGGTGTAACAGAGCAGGGTGGGTGCACTTTTTCAGATAGAAATGATGGCAAGGTGGGCATTTCTTCATATCCTCAAGACAATATTTGAAGATTGAGGGCCAGAAATAGCCAGCGTGAAGGATTTTATAAGTTGTAGCCATCCCAGAAAGATGACTGCCACATGCTCCAAAGTGGCGGTCATTGAGAACATGTTCAGCCTCTTCATGGGTGAGGCATCGTCGGAGAATGGAATCTATACCAGGCCTGTACAATGTATCATTCAAGATAAGGTAGTGTTTCGCGTGGTGATGGATGCGGTGACGATGAGTCACAAGATACATTAGGCCAAAATCTTAGTGTTTGGAGATAGATGATTAAATCTCCATACCAAGGGTTGGTCGTGCGAATCAGGAACATAAATTCATATAGGAATGAATCACTGGGCTCAAAATCCATGAAAGTAAAGGGAAGGTCACATATCAGCTCTACAAAGACCAATGATTTCTTTGAAGTAGCTTTGGCAAACTCAAGGTCAAACTCCTGCAGGATGACAATCCAGCGGGAATATTTGCCCCCTAGTACCTGACAAGTCAGGATGTAGTAAATAGGGTTCTGGTCTGCAAATACAATGGTGGTGCAAAGCAAGATGTAAGGATGAAATTTTTGGACAGCAATGACCGTAGCCAATGCTAACTTCTCCACACGCGAGTTTCAAGTTTCAGAATCAAGAAGATTCTTACTGGCGTAGTATATCATGTGTTCTTCGTCATTCTGATCCTCCTGCGCTAGAACCATTTCGATGGTAGTAGTAGAGGAAGCAACATATAAGAGAAAATCCTTTGAATAATCTGGGGGGTGTATCACTGGTGAATGAGTTAGAGTATGCTTAATATTATCAAAGGCTCATTGGGCCTGGTCATCCCAGAAGAATGGAGTGTCCTTCCTTAGGAGATGCATATAATCGTGCATTTTCTCACCAAAGTTACAAACAAAACGATGAAGGAATTTTTGCTTCCCTTGCAAACTTTGGAGCTCAAGGATGTTGGTTGGGGAAAGTAGGGCGAGCATAGTAGCAATCTTCAGTGGATCAATCTGGATGCCATCCTTAGAAACCACGAAGCCTGAGAAATGTCTCATCTCAACACAAAAACACATTTGTGTGGATTCAGTCGTATTTTGTAATGGCGACATCTCAGGAAAATGTCTCTAATATGTTGAGGATGTTCTTCCCGTTGCTGTGAATGCGCAGGGAGATCATTAAGGTATGACTCCATGATGTTTTAAATGTCATGAAATGCATAGGGCATGGCACGCTGGAATGTGGCTCCAGCATTCTTGAGGCCAAAGGGTAACTTTATAGCTGAAGGTTCGCCACGAGCATATAAATGTTGTCTTGTGTTGATCGGCGGGCAATATCCCAATCTAATTATAGCCAGAAAATCCATCCATGAATGAGAAGGTGACACTTTCGGCATGGTTGTCGATAATCTGATTGATGTGTGGAGTCGAAAATTTTTACTTAAGACAATCTTTATTCAAGTCTCGAAAATCAATGCAGGCTCTAATGGTTCCTTGTTTTTTGTTCACAGGAATGATGTTAGATACCCATTCTGTTAGGGGTACAGGATAAATGAATCCTGCCTTCAAAAAAATTTCGACTTCGACTTTGATAGCCGCAGCCTTCCGGGGTTGGACTTGACGCAATTTCTACATGACCGGTCTGGCCGTGGGATAGGTTTTTATTTCGTGAACCACAATATATGGGTCTATCCCAGGAATTTCTTCATAAGACCAGGAAAAAATATCTTAGAATTCCTTGAAAACTGCTCTATATTCTTCACGTTTCTTCCATGGAACAGTTCTGCCCTACGTGAACATGTTCAATAGTTCCAAGCTTGATCGATATGTCGATCAGAGTTGTTTTAGTAATGTTGCATAGATTGCCTTCAAATTCATAATATTGCAACAACACAGGCATTTGTGGAATGTCAACAATATTAGTACCCAAGAGAGATACAAAATCATTATCTGTCGAACTGGTGTTGGGGAGGAACGAGGATCTGTGATGATGATACTCCCATATTGATTCATTCGTACTCATGATCTCCATGATGGATTCATCTGATGGAAAATTCTGGGAGAGATAATCCAGAGTAGGAAGAGCGGGTTCTATATAGTAGGGTAGGTGGTAAGGATCTGAAGCCACAAGAGGAAGATCATCTGTATGGGTATCGGAAACAGATTGGATAGCATCATAAACTGCTTCATGCGGGGTATGGGAGGATGAATCAACAAATTTCTTGCCCTTGGGATCATATCCAAATGTAGAGATCATATTGACAGTCGTCATCTCTATGATAGAAGGAGATGATGGGAACATGCCCATAAGGGTGGAGTCCTTCAGCATACCTACCCCAATTGACTGATATGGAGGAGGATATTGACCTAGCATAGGGATGGTATTCACCGTAGGGGTAGTAAAATCTAGCGTACAGAAATCAAGTTGATCAATTGTCTTGAATCTTTCCCAAATGTGGAAACTGAAGAACTCTAAATACCATCAAGGCGATAGCGGTCATAACATAAAACCAATTTATTCCTAAGAGAAGATTGTAGTCTAACAGGGTATCCACTACTTCTACCTAAATGGAAACAGTTTTGCCCCCTAGCTCAACTAAAAGTGATGGCATGCGACCATGGGGTTTGAAACCTCTTCCATCAAAGGCTTTTAGGGTTGTCGGTGATTTCATAAGCTCGGGAGAGCCAATGGCTTTCCAACAGGATAAAGACAAAACTGAGGTTGAAGCACCTTCATCTAGAACAGCCCTAAAGATCTTTTCCCAACTAATTTTGTTACAATCTAAAAAGTGAGTTGGTGAGGTAATATAGATTTGTATTTCTCTACATTGAAATGGATCAAATTTGTGTTATCGGGGTTCAGGGCTCCTAAGGCAGCTAACAAGTTTTTGCATTGAGTAGGACAGCTTTGGAGCACTTCTAAGGTAGATATTGCCCATGGTGCCTGAGCGAGGGCTTCAACAACATTATAGAACTGTGCAGCTCAGGCATTGGGATTAAAAACAACCTTCCTAAGAGTACTCTTGGGCAAACGCAAAATCATGTCAAGATTAGGCTTCTCTATAGTTAGGGGACCATTAGACAAGCACGCAGGAGAACCAATGGGAGGAGCTTTATCTGGAGAAGGATTTTCATTTTTCTTCTCCTCAGACTTGTCATATGAATAACTATGAGTTGTTAAACTAGCAGTTTCTGATGACATCATTCAAACTTCCTCTGTAGAACTAGAATTTCCAAGATTAGACATGTGGTCTATCAGTTGTTGTTGAGAAGGAAAAGGATCAGTAAGAACTGCTGGTGCGGGGTTACTCTTTAAAATTTTGTTAATTTAATCATGGCGGGGACATTCCTTCATGAAATTATCGCCACCACACAACAGGCAGGGATATTTGGCTTTCATTTTTCCCTTATTATCATTTTTCGAGGCCGTAGGCTTAGGATTTTCCTGTTGGTTTCTGGGTTTTTTATTTTTACCTTTTCCCTTTTTCGTATTACTGGATGATTGCGTACTTTGAATAGCATTCACCTCGGTAGAAACCGTAGGATTAGAAGGAGAATTAGTAGAAGCATTGGGTTGCTTGGCAGGTTTTTCCATTGATGGGGGCTGGATTGAACCGATAACCCC
This sequence comes from Pseudotsuga menziesii, assembly GCA_001517045.1. NCBI lineage: Eukaryota > Viridiplantae > Streptophyta > Pinopsida > Pinales > Pinaceae > Pseudotsuga > Pseudotsuga menziesii. The sequence goes on from LPNX010406469.1 coordinate 46,580, forward strand.
ATTGACATGAGTTTCTGCAAGTGGTTTAGTCGGGTCCATGCTGGGATGAGGAGCTTGAGGAATAAGGTCACACAAAGTTCCGGATTGGGAATACACCAAGTCCAGATACTGAGCGCGACTGATATCCTGTTCTTCAGTGACAACACCTCCCATGGCCACATCTCGGGCAATGGGTGGCAACAAAGACTTCGTAAACCAATCAGCTAAGAGTTGGTCTGGGATAGGAGCTTTAATGAGCCTTCTTCGCCTTCTCCACTGATGGATATGATTCGATATGTGTGTGGAGGTATTTTGATGCAGAGAGGTCAAAAGGTCTGTACCCATTTCATAATGAATGGGTAGCTAAAAGTGCATGAGGAAGACAGTTGCCAATGCACTAAAATCCACAAACGAATGTCATGGAAGTTTGATGTACCACTTGCCGTACCGGTTAAAGTGCGTTGGAAGAGTCTCAATCGAATAGAATCATCCATCAAGGAGTTTGACGAACACCACAGATGGAAAGTCATAACGTGATTCTTGGGATCATCTCCTTGCTTACCATTAAATTTCGGGATGTATAACGGTAACTTGACTAGAATAGCGGTCCATTAAGGGTTGTGTTGAATAGGATCGTTAATCAACATAGACAAATCAGGTAAGTCCAAAGTTGCTAGGAAAGGTAAATGACGATTGGGTTCCACATACTACTAGTATTGATAAGGCATGTATCCACCAGTAGGACCATGTGTTGACTGATATACAGGTTGTTGAAACGTCTAATGGGATGATGTACTTCCTGAAGAGTGACCTCCAGGATTAGGGCCGCCAGAGCCACCAGGACCATTAGGATTAAGGCCTCCAGGGCCACCAAGACCATTAGGACCATTAGGAGGAGGACCACCAGGACCACCAGGAGGAGGACCACCAGAACCACTTTAGGAGGGCCACCAAGACCCCCAGGAACACCAGGAGGAGGACCACCAGGACCCCCGGAACCACCAAGAGGAGAACCGCCCAACCCCCCTCGGGGGAGGACCTCCATAAGGTGGTCCTCCGGCACCTCCAGCAGTATGGATAGGTATTCCTCCCATCGTCGACATGTAAGACTAGTTGGGATGCCCCACGGTGTAAATGCATTCCCATGGATGGAATTCCAGTGTAGGACATTCCTATAAGGGTAGGTTGATAATTCATGTTCCCTAGAGGAATTTGATTTGTTGGGTAACCATAACCCCATGAGGTTTGATTAACTGTAGGTTGTGCCACTAAGGGCTGAATTGAACTTGAAGGAGGGCTTACCATATTTGTGTTAGTGGGAGGAACATATACTGTGGATTGTCCTACAGTAGAGGTTTGCCTATTATTAGTAACAATTCCACTATTGGGTAACGTAGGTCACACCAGGGGTTGACCCCTGGCATTAGAAGGTACAGACACTAATGGAACTAAGCGTTGCCCCCAGCCATAGAAAGTATGGGATGACTAGAGACAGACCTAGAATTCAAAACTACAGGAGCGGAATTGGAGGTTTGACCTAGATTGCGAGAAGTCTCACCATATGTTGGATGACTATCAGTGAAAGCTCTAATTTCGGCCACAGGCCAAGGATGCGTATTACGGGGTAATCTAGCTGATATAGATTTAGTATGAGGTGTAGGTGTGGCCAAAACTTTGTCTATCCTATGCATTATCTCTTGAAAATCTCGTGCGAATAGATGCTTGGATTTGTCTATATCCTTCTTCATCTGGAGAAGTTTGTTCAGGAGAGGTTCTATTAACCCCAAATGAGGAAATGGCCTGACCCATGGAATTTCTCCAAAATGGAGCATTTGGGCCATACTCAGGTGCAGCAAAACTATCGGTACGACCTTCCCTATGCGGATGAAAGGAAGTATCAGCCATAGGAGGTTGTTGAGCCAAGGGATTAATATAAGAAGTGAATTGGTCTCCACTTTCTACAACTATATTTTCTTCCTCATGGGAACTAGTTGCAGCTCCTTGGTCGATGGCTTCCATTAGAATTTCTCCCGTAACAGGAGGAAAATTGGGTGGCAAGCCCTGATTCCTTCTGCATCGTCTCAACTGAAACTCAGCCGGATTGTATCAATTACTAAACTAACCTAGGGTCTCAAATCTAAGAAAAAACACACAAAACTTTCTCCTACTCAAGCTACAGGCCAACAAGAAAACTTAAATGATAGGATGAGTTCAAAAAGTCGGTCTCTCACCAGGATTGTCAAGCAGGCGCAACTTGCAATATACCATAAGGGTATGTGCATAGTAATCTCCCTGAATTTTGTTTTCAGTGTATTGCTCCAAACAACATGTCCAAAGGGTTTTTCTCAGATGGACAAGGTATCCTAGTGGGGTGTCCCGATATACTCAAGGTACATGGGAGCTCAAATTGGTAGTAGTGTTGTCTAATGCACAATCGTTCACAAGGGGCCTTCTGATATACAATCAAGTACGTGAAGTACCTTTCTATATACCTCAAGGGTATGTGAAAGTCTGTTCAATATACCGAAGGTACGTGGAAGAACCGCACGAGTCCCGGGTTGTAGTGCAGACAAAGTAACGACAGCTCCTACGTTTTACGACGCCCGAACACGTCTCTAACCTATCACTCAATTTTTTATACAATTTTAGACCTATAACTACCGTTAATTTTAAAGTGAATGGTTAGGTGAATGCATGGAATTTTGACAAAAATGTAAAGCCATGCAAATATGAAATGGAAGTTCATTCACTTTACCATTCAGAGTATGCCTAATTACGGGAAGGAGAGAGAGTATTTTTCTTTTAAATTTTGATTTGAAACCAAACATCTCCCAAACAACTATACTAAACAATTCTTTTCTGAGAATACAAACAAACAACACTTCTTCAAATCAAATCTTTTGAAAGCAAGCAGATAGGGTAAGATCTCTTTTCTAAGAAGAAAGACAAGAAGCACTCAAAGGCATATTCGATATTTTTTCAATTTTTCTATTAAATTGGAAAGATCTAATTTAAAACTACTAACATTTTTTCTTTTGATGAGATGACAATATGAAATAAAGGGAAGAAAAATGGAGATCTGAAAGCTTATGAGGCTAATCAGAGGTCCAATAATTCATCCTCAAAACAGCAATACAAATGAATCTCAACCAAAAAAAATTCTTTTTTCAGAGTAAAAAGAATTCCTTCACTAACTTAATGAAAAATGGAAACAAACAAACCAATCAAACAAGTCTTTCTTTTCAATATTATCCAATAGCATGCAGAGATCTAACTGAGCTAAAGCTTCCAAGCACTCCTTTCAAAATAACCAAACTTACAAGCAGTAAAAATGATGAACCTAACTTAGCCTTTTGATTCTAACAAACAAGCATTTACCACATCAAAAATTTCAGATTTCAAACACTCAGGTATTTGCAAACAAGTATGGACAATGCCAACTGAAGACAAGAAATTCAAAAACCAAAAATTTCTTTACAAAATTTTGAAAAAGGTAGAGGTCTGGAAAAACCTACCTAGAACCGCTTCCATAGGGTTGTTGACAGAGCGGTTCTGAGGAGGCACTGCTTCCTGCTAACTGCTCACAGGAAATGGCACCGCTTCTTGATATCTATGCACAAGCGGTGGCACTGCTTATTTCCCACTGCACATACGTGGTTCCCTCTAGATGTCCAAAACACAATAAGGGAGAAAAAACAAAGTTAAATATTGGAAAACTAGCATAAAAAATGATGAATTAACAGTAATAAAGAGCATAGAAAGTCAATATGACTCAGATCTGAAGAGATCTGATGATATCAAACCAAAAACTAACTATGTCAGATGGTAGAGCTGATTGAAATGATAAAAAAGTTGGAGCTTGGATTCGGACAAGTGTTCGAAAACTAAGGAAGATCAGATCTACTGGAGCTCTTCCCCAGTATGGTCGCCATATTTTTTGTTAGGAATTTTGCACCTTCTACGGACAAAAGTTGTTCCTCTGGTCTGAATGGTTCAGATCCAGAACAAATAGTTCACAAAAAGGTTGGAAGACATCTCCTAGAAACTACAGACACCTGGAATACAATCTTTGATAGAATGATTGTAATGTCCCAAATTTGGCATTGGGTCACAATGGCCAAATCACATTTTCCATATTCATGAAAGTTGTCAAATGGATGCTAAAAGTCAAATAATTGCCAAGGAGGAAAATCACTAGTTTCCTAGGTTGGGGGTGGAAGCTTTGAGATTTGGAATAAGGGGGATAATAAATAATGTTTAGACATTAGAAGTGGATAAATATTTAATAATTGATCTTATTAAATAAATACAATAGAAAATGGAAGTGGTAATAGAGCATGAAGACACATGGAGACTATGGGGCCCACACTAGCTAGAATTCCTATGTTAAATGGTATCTTTCTCTTGCAAATTCTAATATATGGGAAGCCTAATGTTTTTGGGTGGATTATAAGTCTAATATACTTATCCATATACTTCATAGGTCGAATTTGGGATGAATTGTAACTTACATGGGAGAGGAAGAGCCAAATGGGAGTTTCATGGACACTTGGCTACATTCCCCTTACATTTATGACATCTATGACACCAATGATGGATATTCTATGACACTTATGACACAAGTCAAATATGAAGACTGACATACTGAAATACTAACATGTCAGGACTGAATAGAGCATCTTAGAGGTCGAAATTGGGAGTTGGAGAAGGCCAAGAGGCTCCTACTCAAATTTGGGAGAAGAGGGAAGGTGAAGAGAGAGGCCACATGGCATAGCATGAGAAGCCACAGCAATTCGACTTGGATTTGGTTTATGGATGGATTTGGAACCTTATAATACCAATATTTTTTATAAAATACAGGGATCATCCATGAGAAGAAGCTTTTGCTCATTTGTGAATTGTGAGAACTAGTGGATGACTAGTTTTCTTGCTTAAGCCAATTTCGAGGGTGAAAGATTCCCATCCTAGTTGGTGTTTGGAAAGGCCACTCAGGTATTTCATGGATATTTAATGGATTCTTATTTGTAGGTGTAAGCTACAATAAATAATGTGTATTCTTCTATTGCATCACTCTCTCTCAACTATTTTCAGTTTTCACACCATATTCATGCCAATAGAGGGATTGCGCTTTGGGTGAGCTATTGATCTATTTGGGGAATATGAAAATGCTCATTATATTATGTTATAATTTATATTCTCTGTATTTCATTTTTAAAAGACTCTCAGGTCGAAATACCCAAAATAATTCATGTAAAAATGTTGAACAATGAAGAAATAGTGTCATTTCCCCACTATCTTGTTGTGAACCATTGTAATGCTGATTATTTCGAATTGGGAGAGCCTTTAATTATCAATTTATGATTGGAATTAGTTCAATATTCTCTGTTCTTAATTATCAGAAAGTTTCAAGTCGAAATTCCCAATATTTGTGTGTCAAAATGACTTTTAATGAGCAAACAATGACCATTTCCACTCCATTTTGATATATGCCATGGTAATGCTTATTATTTCGAATGGAGGAATGTATCTCTGATAAATGTATGATGGATGGACTGTAAAAATGTTTATTTCAATTCTCATGTTCATTACTTAAGCATTGGAATCCATTTTACTCATTTTTATTGCATTGGGAGAAGATTTGGTGCATTTTCCCCAAGGGTTGAAATTGTGACTTGGGAGTTGTTTTGGAAAAAGTCATAACAGCCTGTATAAACTGAACCATGATGCATATGAGACTTTTAAAATGTACCTTACACATACCCATCCTCTTTTCATAAATTCAAGTGAATTTGGGATCATTCATGAAGCCATTTTTGGCAATTACCCAGGAGGGATTGGAGCCCCAATTTGCTAGTAAACACTCCTACTTTGAACAGAACATTAAACAAGTTTTAAGAAGTAATTGGGAGTTAAAAAAAACATACATTAGCATTATATTTAAGTTATATTATCATTCATTTACCTTCATAGAAAATCTGGAAGCATTTGGGTCAATTTGGAGGTCTAGGCATCAAAACTAGTCAAGAGCCAAAATTGTGAAAAAATTGGAAAATTGGGCATTTTAATAAAATTCCAAAAAGGGGACATTACAATGGTATAAGAGCATGGTCTTGGAACCTATTGAAGTTATGGATGGTATATATGAATTGAATAAATTCATTAAGCCATGTGGTGATGATATGTCCAGGCAGGTTAAGCAAGCATTCAAATTGGCACATAAAACTATTCATTGTGAAGACCTTAATGATTGGTTGAATGAATATATAAAAAATAATTCAAATAAGAACTCATTAAAGAATAATAATCAATGCACAAGTAGGGAGGAGACCAAGGAGCAACAAATTTATGTGGGTGGTGAAGAAGAAAAGGCATTACATGAAGAAGATTGACATTCACTCCCAGATGAATTTGAAAAAGATGAGGAAACATCACATGAGAAGGAAGAAGAGAAACTATTGAATATAATTCTGAAACCAATTCTACTATGGACATGAACCAAAGAGAATCTACTGATGGATGCTTGAACTATGAAGGAATACCTACTTATGGGTGCTCACACCTCTATGTTGGTGACATAGATATCAATTTTGAAAGTGTTGCTGCAAGCCAAACTCCCAGTAAACCTGAAAATGAATACCTTGTGGCAGTTGAAGAAGAAATAAGATCAACTTCCCCATCACCACTTGAGCTTCATGAAGTTGGTCCAAGCAAGAAGGAAGAAGATGATGAGGTTCATTTTCAAGAGCCTCATTTTCTTGAAGGGTCCTTAAATATGAATGAAAAGAATATCCAAGAGGCCCTTAGCATACTCCATGACACTCAAGCATTGGTATCAAATTCTTGTTGGAGAGCTACTTCCTTGGAGGATCCATCCTTCCTTGAAGACATGGAAAAGATCCAAAGAGCAATGTGCAACATCAAAGGTAATTTCATGTCTTTGATTTTTTATAGAAAAAATTTCATTGAGCTTATTGAATGGTTACATGAATCCTACTTGAAAAATAATGAAGTTATTGATAAGCTTACAATTCAAAATGAGCAACTTCTTGAAAAGTTGCAAGACACTTGTTTTTCCTCCGATGTTTTAGATTTTCATAAGGTATATTTCTTGGAGGATTCTCATGACATGATGGATCATGAGAAACATGAAAAATTGTAGGTTCTTGATGTGCTTGAGGATTATAGTGATGAGATCCAATCACTAGTAATGGTGGAAGAGGAACTTAAGTTGCCTCTTGAAAATGGTTACACAATTTTTGAAGAAGTGCATAATTCCAACACCTTGGAACCAACCCATGAGGAATTTTTTTCATTTTCTAGGGAGGTGAATAATCCTACCCCTATGGATACTTCACATTATGACAATTTTTCACTTACTGATCATTTGGGTGAGTTGGTTCTTTCTCCTACATCCTACACTTCTAAATTTTACAGCAGACATCCTAACGAAGTATGGGTGAAAGGTTTCTTTTTTATGGTGCCACATGAAGAGCATGGAAATTATATTTCTCCTTTTGATGATGAAATTATTGGAGGACATTATTATTCACATTTGCAGCAGCATTCTTTGTTACTTTCTGATGATGCACATCTACATGGATGCACCTATGATATGCATTTGAGTCACTTGAAGACTCATGGTTTTTATTGCTCAACACTTGGTTCATTTGATGTTGGAGGAACTTCATCCAACACTAGGGTGAATATACTTATGATAAGAGAAAAATTTTGTTACCAGCCACATACATTGTTATATCTTTATGATTCACTCATTCATGGATGTATGGGTAAGACTTCTTTGAGTCATTTGAAGTCTCCTTGTTTCTGTTGCTCACTATTTGGTTCAAATTTGAGTGGAGAATCTTCATTCACTTCTTGGATGAAAGAATACATGGCTGAATATTTTGATGCATATCACTTCCTTTTGGAGAAGCATTATAGGACATGGGATACTCACCTATGTCATTGGATCAGATTTTATTGGTCACTTGAAGCTTGTATGCACTTGGCAAATGGTAGTCTACTCATTGGGAGGTATAAGCACTTTCATGATTTCTTGGTGAGGCACCTCCTTGATGTACATTCTTATTATGATGCACTCATGATGTTTGGAAGAATGCATACAAGAAAATGGGATCCAGGAATTCTCTTTCCAAATGGTATGGGTTGGAGAGCACTCTTAATTATTGGAGTGCAATGCAAGCAATGGGACCCTGGTATAGTTTTTAGTCCCATTGATTTCAAATTATTTGGGAAACAAACAGTATGGTAGATGATTCCCCACTTAATACGGTGAAGTTAATCAGAGTAGTACAGTAGCAAGCATGGTGGTTCCTCTCTGAAATATTCATGGTATCTCAAAGACTCAAAGTGGGCAGCTTAGTGGCAACTTCAAAGAATCATACAAAAAGCAGGTTCTTCAACAACCATGTTTGAAATTGCTTGAGGACAAGCAATATTGTGAAGGGAGGATTTGTAATTTCCCAAATTTGGCATTGGGTCACAATGGCCAAATCACATTTTCCATATTCATGAAAGTTGTCAAATGGATGCTAAAAGTCAAATAATTTCCAAGGAGGAAAATCACTAGTTTCCTAGGTTGGGGGTGGAAGCTTTGAGATTTGGAATAAGGGGGATAATAAATGATGTTTAGACATTAGAAGGGGATAAATATTTAATAATTGATATTATTAAATAAATACAAGAGAAAATGGAAGTGGTAATAGAGCATGAAGACACATGGAGACTATGGGGCCCACACTAGCTAGAATTCCTATGTTAAATGGTATCTTTCTCTTGCAAATTCTAATATATGGGAAGCCTAATGTTTTTGGATGGATTATAAGGCTAATATACTTGTCAATATACTTCATAGGTCGAATTTGGGATGAATTGTAACTTACATGGGAGAGGAAGAGCCAAATGGGAGTTTCATGGACACTTGGCTAGATTCCCCTTACATTTATGACATCTATGACACCAATGATGGATATTCTATGACACTTATGACACAATTCAGATCTGAAGGCTGACATACTGACATACTGACATGTTAGGACTAAATAGAGCATCTTAGAGGTCGAAATTGGGAGTTGGAGAAAGCCAAGAGGCTCCTACTCAAATTTGGGAGAAGAGGGAAGGTGAAGAGAGAGGCCACATGGCATAGCATGAGCAGCCACACCAATTCGAATTGGCTTTGGTTTATGGATGGATTTGGAACCTTAGAATACCAATAATGTTTATAAAATACAGGGATCATCCATGAGAAGAATATTTTGCTCATTTGTGAATTGTGAGAGCTAGTGGATGACTAGTTTTCTTACTTAAGCCAATTTCGAGGGTGAAAGATTCCCATCCTAGTTGGTGTTTGGAAAGGCCACTCAGGTCTTTCATGGAGCTTTAATGGAGTCTTATTTGTAGGTGTAAGATACAAGAAATAATGTGGATTCTTCTATTGCAGCACTCTCTCTCAACTATTTCCAATTTTCACACCGTATTCATGCCAATGGAGGGATTGCGCTCTAGGTGAGCTATTGAACTCTTTGGGGAAGATTCTAATGTTCATTATCTTATGTTCTAATTTATATGCTCTGTATTTCATGTTTAGAAGACTCTCAGGTCGAAATGCCCAAAATAATTCATGTAAAAATGTTGAACAATGAAGAAATAGTGTCATTTCCCCACTATCTTGTTGTGAACCATTGTAATGTTGATGATTTAAAATTGGGAGAGACTTTAATTTCAATTTATGATTGGAATCGGTTCAATATTCTCTGTTATTCATTCTCAAAAAGTTTCAAGTCCAAATTCCCAAGAGTTGTGTGTCAAAATGACTTTTAATGAGCAAACAATGACCATTTCCACTCCAATTTTATATATTCCATGGTAATGCTTATTATTTCGAATGGCGGAATGTATCTCTAATAAATGTATGATGGATGGAATGTAATTAATGTTTATTTCAAGTCTCATGTTCAGTAATTAATGGATGGAATGTATCTCTAATAAATGTATGATGGATGCAATGTAATTAATGTTTATTTCAAGTCTCATGTTCAGTACTTAAGCATTGGAAGCCATTTTACTCATTTTTATTGCATTGGGAGAAGATTTGGTGCATTTTCCCCAAGGGTCGAAATTGTGACTTGGGAGTTGTTTTGGAAAGAGTCATAACAGCCTGTATAAACTGAACCATGATGCATATGAGACTTTGAAAAGTTCCCTTACACATACCCAAACTCTTTTCAGAAATTCAAGTGAATTTGGAATCATTTGTGAAGCCATTTCCGACAATTACCCAGGGGGAATTGGAGCCCCAATTTGCTAGTAAAGACTCCTACTTTGAACAGAACATTAAACAAGTTTGCATAAGTAATTCGGAATTCAAAAAACATACATGAGAATTATATTTAAGTTATATTATAATTCATTTACCTTTAGAGAAAATTTTGAAGCATTTGGGTCAATTTGGAGGTCTAGGCATCAAAACTAGTCAAGAGCCAAAATTGTGAAAAAATTGGAAAATTGGGCATTTTAATAAAATTCCAAAAAGGGGACATTACAATGATGTGGCTCTTCACCTATGGTGAAATATCTCCAAGAAAATACCTACATAAGCACATCAAACACGAAATATCAAAAGTACCAGAACATCATCTATAGATCTATATTGGTGACTAAGGAATCCGATAATAAACATGCAAGATTATACATAACAAGTATATGGGAAAGGAACCAACTTTGCATTGATAAATAATGAAAGAGTTTACAACCTGTGCCTTAATGTTAATGCACTCCTCCAAAAAACCGATCTATTATCCCCAATAGCTCCAACTTGCTCCTCTATGCTTACTCTAATGGATCAAGCCAGAATGTCAAAATGGCCGCATGACTTTGCTCTCTCCTCAACCATGGTTATGAGCCTGTTTTTATAGGCCTCAAACGGATAGAGATGGTTGATATTTTGGTGGGTGAGGTGGATAGGAGATCCCCAAAGGATGGATCTCGAGCTCAACTGACCCACGTGAATAGGGATAAGGCCCGCCGCAAAGCTTTTGATCTAAAAGCTTTGTGAAGTCTCTCTTTTTCACTTTTTACCAAGGGCACCGCTCGTGCTCCTTGATGACAGAGCGGTGCTAGGGCAGAACCGCACTTCAAACAAAGAATAAAGGTGGTCCCACTGCCTATCTTCAACACAACTTAGGCAATGTTGAAGAAGGTACCGCTCCTAGGCTTAAGGGTAGAAGCGGTGCTAGGTTGTTATGTGCAAACTTGACATCTGGATCAATGTTTTCACTTCAATATTTGGGAATGAGGGAAAACATGGATGTTTAGGATCTTGTCACATGTTGATGATGAGATTTGGGTATAATAGAATGCCCCCCAAATCATGAGGCTAGAGGGATATGATAGGCGAGAGCTTTGATAGAGAAAGTTATCACTTCGAGGCAAGAATCGGCTTGATCGGAGATCAATATCAACCAGGCATCTGCAATACATCAATAATTTTGACTCATGAGCAAATGTGTCTTCACCATGGTTGCAGACCAATACAAAGTAGATCCATGGGAGAGATTAACAAACATGGCTACTAGAATGCAGCGTAGATCCATGTGATAGAGGACTCAAATTTGGAAATAGCTACCAGACATACAACGTAGATCTATGTCGTACAGACACAAATTTGAGCATAGCCAAGACCATAAAAATGTGGATCTATGCTAGTACTTCATACAATATACTGGGGAGAAAACTATGAGTGCTTTATAACAAATACCTAGGGTCTTCGTCTCGTCTTCCACAAAGTACGATTCTATCCATGTGATTACAATGATCTGAAGTTGAACATGGTAGAAACCACTTGATTATGGGTCAATAATGTGAACCATTAACAAGTGCGAGGGAGATCACCATTGATGTCAATGATTCCCAAGGTACCCTAGTACAATCTACTGAGTGTGAATAGATGTTTTGATGACAAACACCCAGTCGAATCTTTCGATCAAAGGTCAATGATGTGAACCTTTGTCGAGAGTGAGAGAATCTGTCATTAAAGCATACAAACCTCAATGTACTAAAATTGTTTCTAAGACTAATTACTGGATGATGAGTTGATGTCGATAGGAATAGTCTCGTCGAAGGAGAGCCATGATGAATCCCACATCGATGACACGAAACTCAGAACAAAGTTTTGGAATGTTGTAGATAATGTAACCATAGGACTAACTCAAAAGTACTGACACAAAGGCTATTTTAACTGCATAGGTAAACTTCTTACTCCCTTTGAACATCGGGCAGCACGACAATAAACTTGACAGCATGACTGAACCAGATGAACATGCAATATGACAGTGGACAATGCATTCTTTTTAAAAACTCAAAGGAGTGACATGACTCATGAAAGTGGATCGACTTGTAAGTCAGCTAAATACCCAATTGACTGAATGATATACAGACAAGTGCCATGTTCAAATGAAGCAGTAAAAGCTTCTTTAACATTTGTAAATTCTCTAAAATGCCCACAGGTAATCTGAATCCCACATGTTGGTAAGTAGTAATAAATATTGAATAAGATAAGATGATGAATTACATATGAGGGTCTGTTATTTATATTGTGGTGAAATACCCTTTCATTAATAGTCATGTCTTTTCGTAAAGACATTATTGATTATTATTATTTATTTTATATATATATGTTTATTATTATTATTATTGTTTGTTGTTATTATTTAATTTGTTACATTGCCACTCCCTTAGAAAGGCTTTGTCCTCAAAGCCTTATAATGTTTCTGCATCATCTTGTGTGTTGTCACAGCTGATGAAACGTGTCGATATGAACTACTAAGAGTTGAGCACAACTTTTGATATGTGGATGAATCAATCCATCCCAAATTGATTTGTTGTGGACTGTTGGCATTCTGTACTGATCTATCGTTAGGATATTTGATCACATTGATATCGCTATCTTTCGACATTTCCCACTTTTTAGAATATCTGTTTTTATGGTTGGGGTGTCGATATGGAATTTTCACAATGTCATTGTCTTTTACGAGTGCCATTTGTTTAGCATTGATCTGAGTAGAAAGTTGTGTTTTCGTCTCTTGAGGTTTTAAAGCTTCGTTCTGTATCTTTTTCGACTTGTTTTCTAACTGCATGTTATCATTTTGAAACTTCTTAATCACTTCTACATGTGATTTTCTGTCATCTTCAGACTTCTTAAGTTGTTCCTTAAGATCTTCATTATGCCTTCTGATACAACGATTTTCTTCCTGTTTGTCTAGAAGTTTTCCTTCAATGTCTTCCGTAGATTATTCTGTCTTCCGACTACTTTTCAACTTCTTAATTTTTGTGACTAGTGTCTTGTTATGATTACCTAATCTGAAAATTTCTTCGGAATGGCTTGATAAAATCTTGCTGACTTTTGTCAGTTCTAACTTTTCTTATTGTCATCATACTGCTGCTGGAGTTTTTCTTTTTGTTGTTTATGAAGACGTAACTCTGCTCCTTGATTTTCTAACCTCATCCGGACTTGCGCCAATTCAGCATCTTTTTCAATGATGAGTTTGTTTAGATTCTTTATTTCTTCTTCTAATTCATTATCGCATCCATATGGTGATTTGTTGTCATTTTTTGACTTTTTGATCTGGTCTTCTAGGTTTTGATGATGAATTTTTAAACATGATATTTCTTTATCCTGATCAGATAACATTTTCTTGTTATCTCTTATGGTTCGTTCTAGCTGTCGATTATGATTCCATAAGCGGATATTCTCATCATCTTTCCACTCTTTCAACCACTTTTTCATCTCAACCTCAGCTTGTAGACTTTTATTGATCGCCTTGTATTGTTCTAACTCGTCCACTATTGTTTGTATTTGTGCCTTCATTTCCGAATATGTAGTAGCCATTGTTTGTGACTATGTTTCTACTTCACTTTTGTCTTCGTTTCTTCTAGAAGGATAGATACAAAAGATTTAATAATTCTCAATATGTCTCTTTTGAAAAAAAATTCTTCGACTATTTCTTGTTAGGTCAAATAACCTTTATTTTTCCAAAAATAATTATTTTTTTAATAAAATAATAATAATTATTGTTATTATTATTTTTAAACTTAAGTTATATAAATAATATATAACCGTCCAAATTCTAGTCCTTAACTTTTATTTTTTCCTAATACTTTTGTAAAATGCAAGTAGATTGGGTGGTTGGGAGGAGTAAGTGTTACCTTCCCCACCTAGGTTCAAATCCTACTTGCTTCTTTGCAGTTATTATTATTATGCACTTTTTACTTTTATCTTTTCTTTTTTAACCTTTTTTTTTTCTTTCCCTTTTTTTTTCCTTGTTCTTTTAGTTTTTTTTTGTTTTTACTTTTTTCTTCACTTTTTTTTTAACTCTCTTTTTTGGGGGGAATTACTTTTACCCCTTTTTTTTATTTTTTAAGGACAAAGTCATATTTTTTTGGGAAACCCAAAAATTCCAGGAAACCTGGGTGATGGCTAAAAGCCAAAAATATGGCCAAAGGCCGGGATCTAGCCTACGAGGCTCTGATACCACTTGAAGCAGTAAAAGCTTCTTTAATGTTCGTAAATTCTCTAAAATGCCCACAGGTAATCTGAATCCCACGTGTTGGTAAGTAGTAATAAATATTGAATAAGATAAGATGATGAATTACATATGAGGGTATGTTATTTATATTGTGGTGAAATACCTTTTCATTAATAGTCATGTCTTTTCGTAAAGACATTATTAATTATTATTATTTATTTTATATATATATGTTTATTATTATTATTATTATTATTATTATTATTATTATTATTATTATTGTTTGTTGTTATTATTTAAGTTGTTACATCAAAGGTGACAAACAACTACCATTTATTTGCAAAATGAACTGATTCCTTTCCCTTAATTTCCCCATCATGATTGATTAGTGCCTCTTTTCATTTTTACCAGTCCAAAGAGGGTAACAAACACTCGTTGTAGCTTATCCGAAGACAAGTCCATTCTCATTCATTTCACGAACCTGAGAAATGAGGGGTTTGTTCCCTGAATGGGTCTCTCAGTGTTTAGTTTAACGAGTCCAATGAAAGCAAACTTGGTATCATTCATGTTGAGAGAGTCTGAACGAAGACGGAAGAAAAATCCAAAGGGTCATTTTTCGTATGATTTAGTCTCTAGGGCCCGAAAAAGTATAAAATAATACCTAAGAGAACTCTTCTAGTCATGATTGGATGGAGTGCTCCTTTTTCATAAATAGTCTGTCCGAACCAAAAAAGAGATAACCTACCGTAGGAGAGATGGCTCTTCAAATACTTTTACGAGTATGAAGCAGACAAGTACTCGACAATCTTTCCATATTTAGGGAGTCTGAAAAGAGTTTAAAGGACACTCCATTAGGTTTCTTTTTCATGACGAGAAGTTTTTACGATCGCGAAAAGAATCCAAAAAAGACTCGAAACTTTGATACTAGGTTCTAAGAGCATGACCAAAGTGTCGAAACAAACGCTCAAGGACTTTTTCCATTTTTCTGGAGGTACGAAAAAGTCGAAAACAAACTCCTCCATAGACACTACTGTTTATCTTTTCATCCCTGCAAGACTTTCAAAAGTCCATTAGTCTCCTCAACATTCGAATAAATGACTTTATAAACTATATTAAAAGGTGTTCCCGCATCACAATGATTTAAAAATATTAATAATAATGTGAAAAAACCTAAAAATATATATTTAAAATCCAATTGAATAGTAAAAGACAAGTCATTTTACTATTTACCAATTTGTGAGAGCATTTGGGAGACTTTGGAGCCAGATCTTCAGCCAGAGATTACAGGAGCATCCACCATCCATTTCAAGTACCGTCAGAGCTAGGTAAATGCTAGAGTCATACTCTTTCATTCTATTATTTCCAATTTTTTTTGGCTTTGGTTTCAAGGGTCTTTGATCAAGCCCTAAATACAAATTGTGGGCACCACTCCTTCCCCTTACGGGACAGGCGGTGCCCAATAAGAACCGCTTATGCTTAGCCTTACTCAGGCGGTGCAACCTCTTTGTGTAAATGGAGGATAGGCGGTGTCGACCATGAGGTTAAAAACCAAATGGGAAATCCAAAATAAAAGCTCATTGATGATTGAAGGTGGTTTTAACTAGCCCATTTGTTATTTTTGGCAGGTTTTATCCAGTCAAAAATGGTTATATGGAAAGAGCGGAAACATGACGACACTAATGCCCTGGCTAAGGGAAATGCGGGGTGCATTACTGCTTTGAGAGGTTGTGGCCTCTTGAAGTTTTTCTGCACTCTGAGTATGACATCCCATGAGCACCTGCTAGAGCGTATCCTACGCATGTCGAACCTTGAGCAACAGTACTTTGAGGTGGGATCCCATGTACTGACCATAGAGGTAGAGGATATCTACTTTCTGACAGGATTTTCTACACGGGGTGCTCATATTTCATTTACTGGTTCCCAAGGAGGGGATGTGACCACTCAAGAGCAGATAAACCATCATTATGTGCCTAGTACTAAGAAGTCAGGGAAGAAGATCCCCATAAAGGAAGTGGTGGATGATGCACTGCGCATTGTTCTTTTTACTATGCAGAGGCTGCCAGGAAGCCAAGGGCCTCACTAGGCATCCAGAGCGCATTTATTGTATGCCATAGAAGCTATGGAACCCACTTTTTTCAACTGGGCAGAGGCACTACTCCCAGTTTTCAAGGACCAGCTGACTAAATTTCGGTAAGGGGAATTGAAACAGTTTGGCTATGGATCTATTTTAGCTTGTTTCTTTTTTGAGTGGGTGCCCCACATGAGGCCCCAAGTGATCTTCATAGAGCTGAGGGCCAAATACCCCCATATGCTGAGGTGGGTAGAGCTTATGGCTTGTATGGGAGGTGGCAGATTCAAACTGAAGTATGATGCTGGATTTTTCCGCTGGTAGGACGACCAGATCCTCATGGTTGAGGATTACGCATATGCGGGTACTTACTTCAGGGGTGACCCTGATCTGCCACTTCCACCTGGTGCGCAATGGGGGGATATCTGTAAGAAACAAGACTCTAAAATGTTTATTATGTTTTTTGTATTTTTATGTGTTATGTTTTTTATGAGTAGTAACGAGACCTAACTTTTCTCATGCAGATGTTGGTGCGGCACGACTTGGGGGATCATCCCAATGGCCAGGCGAGTGGTAGCTCAATTTGTTCATCAAGGTGATGACTAGCTGGGAGAGTTAGAGGAGAACCTGGAGAGGTTAACCCTAGATATACCAGATGCAGTTATTGATGACCTCCTGATGAGGTACCAGAGGCACACTGTGGGAGTGCCAGGCCATTTCAGTGAACTGCTACGTAGAGTAGTACGGGTTGTCATGTGTTATCATGATCATCACTAGATGGTGTCCTGGATTATGTATTACTGGAAGCTGAGACAGCTTCAGGATTTTGTATGATGTTTTATTTTCTTGAAAGCCACCGTGCTTCAAATGAGGTCTCGTGACCATTTTTTGTAAAAACATTATATATATATATATATATATATATATACACACACAGACTCTATTACTGGTGTTTATACATCTCAAATGACAAATTTATTTACATGAGTTTTATGTGTTATCTACTGTTTATTTACAATATGATGAACCATGTTTCACTTTCAAGTTATGAATGAGCAATATACTAGTCTAGGATATAGTTTGCTAATGAATCAGCAACTACATTGTCTGCCCTAGGGATATGCTTGTAAGTAATAACCTCGAATGACCTTTCCAATAGACGCACTCTCCGGAAGAGGCATAGAAGTACGGGATTTCTAAAGGTATAGACATGGTTCAAATGACAAACCACTAACTGCGAGTCCATGAATACTACCAAATCACGAATTTCCCGAGATGCAGCTTCAGTCAGTAGACCTATTACTGCCTGATACTCAATGATGTTGTTGGTAGTTGGACCAATACAAACCACTCATGAACTGACTAGATCGTGTGCAGGGGAATACAGAACCCAAGCAGTTGAAGCAAGGTTCAGGGTATGACAGAAAGCACCATCAGCGAAGCCCTAAAACGCCATCTGATCTGCATAACCAAAACATGGTATAAACAGTTTGGACACTAAACTCAAAACCATATTGAAAATACTAAAAAACATTGAAAGTAAAAAATGTACATATATACAAGGTACGATACACGACTGATCTAAGCATAGTACCTCTTCAGGTACAACCAATTATGAGGTCGCCCAAAGGGGATTCCATCATAATCTACGAGCTCATAGGCCCCTTTCTCTATAAACCTTGGAAACGATAAAAGGACCATACCACATTGATTCGAACTTCCCTTTTCCTAGTTTATCATGTTTCTAATCATAGGTCAAAACTAGGTCACCTTCATTAAAAACACGAGGTTGGATAGATTTGTCATACTGTGCCTTAACGCGTTTCTTATGTGCCTCATTGACTAAGGCAACATCTCCTCTAGTTTCGTCAAGATTGTTTAGATATAGAAATATTTCTTCCTCGGTGGAAGTATTGGGGAGAAGTTCAACGGCAAGTTTTCAAAGACGGAATCTGGCACTGAATAGGTAGGATAGCTTCTAGTCCATAAACTAACTGGAAGGGTGTAAAACCAGTCGTTGCTTTTACCGAGTTCCTATAAGCCCAGAGAGCAGAAAAGAGAGTCTTGTGCCAATTGGATTTATGATCTCCAACCATCTGACGCATCATAGTTTTTAAGACTTTGTTAATGGCCTCGACCTGACCATTAGCCTGCGGATAATAGGAAGTTGAGTTTTCATGGCAAAAACCCAGCTTAGCACTTAACTCTACTATCATCTAATTCTGGAAATGTGATCCGTGATCAGTTACTATAGACTATGGAACTCCAAACCTAGATATTATGTGATTGAATAGGAAGAGGGTGGCAGTCTTACCATCCTCTGCATATGTAGGCATAGCCTCAGCCCATTTAGTAAAATAATCCACGGCTACGATGATGTAATCATGCCCCCCGGTTGAGGTAGGCTTACAATGCATAAAATATATACCCCATTTGGAAAAAGTGCCAATGGCAATGACGGGGTGTAAAGGAGCAGGGTGGGTGGGATGTTTTGGATAGAAATGTTGGCAGGGTGGGCATTTCTTAACAGCCTCATGACAATCTTTGAAGATTGAGGGCCAAAAATAGCCAATGCAAAGGATTTTCTGGGCTATAGCCATCCCAGAAAGATGACCACCGCATGCTCCAAAGTGGTAGTCATTGAGAACATGTTCAGCCTCTTCATGGGTGACGCATCGTCGAAGAATGGAATCTATATCATGCCTGTACAATGTATCATTCAGGATAAGGTAGTGTTTCGCATGGTCATGGATGCGGCGACGATCATCACGAGATTAATTGGGCTGAAATCTCTATGTTTGGAGATAGATGATTAAATGTCCATACCAAGGTTTGGTCATGCTGATCAGGAAGAGAAATTCATCCGGCAATGAATCACTGGGCTCAGAATCCATCAAAGCACAGGGAAGGTCACACATCATCTCTATAAAGACCAGTGATTTCTTTGAAGTAGCTTTGGAAAACTCAAGGTCAAACTCCTGCAGAATGACAATCCATCGAGAATATTTTCCCCCTAGTACCTAACGAGTCAGGATGTAGTACATAGGGTTCTGGTTTGCAAATACGGTGGTGGTGCAAAGCAAGATGTAATGATGAAATTTTTGGACAGTAATGATCATAGCCAATGCTAACTTCTCCAGATGCGAGTATCGAGTTTTAGAATCGAGAAGATTCTCACTGGCATAGTATATCACATGTTCTTGGCCGTTCTGATCCTTCTGGGCTAGAACCATTTTGATGGTAGTAGTAGAGGCAACAACATATCAGAGAAATTGCTTTGAATAATCTGGGGGGTGTATCATGGGTGAATGAGTCAGAGCGTGCTTAATATTATCAAAGGGTCATTGGGCCTGGTCATCCCAGAAGAATGGAGTGTCCTTCCGTAGGAGACGCATATAACCGTGCATTTTCTCGGCAAAGTTACAAACAAAACAGCGAAGGAAGTTTGCCTTCCCTTTCAAACTTTGGAGCTCAAGGATGTTGGTTGGGGCAGGTAGGGTGAGTATAGAAGCAATGTTCAGTGGATCAATCCGGATGCCATCCTTAGAAACCATGAAGCCTAAGAGATGTCTCGTCTCAACGTAAAAACACATTTGTGTGGATTCAACCGTATTTTGTAATGGCAACATCTCAGGAAAATATCTCTAAGATGTTGAGGATGTTCTTCCCGTTCCTGTGAATGCGCAGGGAGATCATCAGGGTACGGCTCCAAGATGTTTTTAATGTCATGAAACACATAGGACATGGCACGCTGGAGTGTGGCTTTGGCGTTCTTGTGGCCAAAGGGTAACTTCCTATAGGCGAAGGTTCCCACGGGCATATAAATTCCATCTTGTGTTGATCGGTGGGCAATATCTCAATATGATTATAGCCATAAAAGCCATCCATTAATGAGAAGATGACACTTCTGGAACAGTTGTCGATAATATGATCGATGTGCAGAGTCGGAAAATTGTCCTTAGGACGAGCTTTATTCAAGTCTCAGAAATCGATGCAGACTCTAAGGGTTCCCATCTTTTTGTTCACAGGAATGATGTTAGATACCCATTTCGTCAAGGGTATAGGATAAATGAATCCTGCCTTTAGAATTTTTTCGACTTCGGCTTTGATAGTCTTAGCCTTCCAGGGATGGACTTGACGCAATTTCTTCCAGACCAGTCTGGTCGTGGGATAGGTTTTGATTTCATGAACCACAATAGATGGGTCTATCCCAAGCATTTCTTCATGTCGAGGTATTCAACAACATTATAGAACTTTGCAGCTTGGGCATTGGGATTAAAAACATCCTTCCTAAGAGTACTCTTGGGTGGACACAAATTCATGTCGAGATTAGGCTTCCCAATAGTTAGGGGACCATTAGACGAGGATGCGGGAGAACCAGTGGGAGGAGCTTTATCTAGAGAAGGATTTTCATTTTTCTTCTCCTTAGACTTGTCATATGACTGACTACGAGTTGTTAAACTAACAGTTTTTGACGACATCATTCGGACTTCCTCTGTAGAACTAGAATTTCCCTGATTAGACATGTGGTCTATCAGTTGTTGCTGAGAAGGAAAAGGATGAATAAGATTTGCTGGTGCGAGGTTAATCTTTAATAATTTGTTAATTTCATCACGGCGAGGACATTCCTTCGTGAAATGATCGCCACCACACAACAGGTAGGGATATTTGGCTTTCTGTTTTCCTTTATTATCGTTTTTCGGGGCTGTAGGCTTGGGATTTTCCTGTTGGTTTCCGGGTTTTTTATTTTTACCTTTTCCCTTTTTCTTATTACTAGACAATTGTGTACTTTTAATAAAATTCACCTCGGGAGAAAGTGTAGTATTAGAAGGAGAAGTAGTCGAAGCACTGGGTTGCTTGGCAGGTTTTGTCGTTGACGGGGGCTGGATTGAACCGATAACCCCATCGACAGGAATTTTTGTAGATGGTTTAGTTGGGTCCGTGCTGAGACGAGGAGCTTGAGGAATAAGGTCATACAAAGTTTCAGATTGGGAACACACCAAGTCCAGATACTAATCGCGACTAATAGCCTACTCGTCAATGACAACACCACCCATGGGCACATCTCGGGCAATGGGTGGCAACAAAGACTTCGTAAACCATTCAGCTAAGAGTTGGTCTGGGATAGGAGCTTTAATGAGCCTTCTCCACCTTCTCCACTCATGCATATGATTCGAAATGTGTATGGAGGTATTTTGATGCACAGACGTCAAAAGGTCTGTACCCGTTTCATAATGAATGGGTAGCTGAAAGTGCGTGAGGAAGACAGTTGCCAATGCACTAAAATCCACAAACGAATGTCATGGAAGTTCGATGTACCACTTCATGGTTGTACCGATCAAAGTGCACTGGAAGAGTCTCAATCGAATAGAATCATCCATCAAGGAGTTTGACAAACACCACAGATGGAAAGTCATAACGTGATTCTTGGGATCATCTCCCTTCTTAGCATCGAATTTTAGGATGTTTGACGGTAACTTGAATGGAATAGCGGGCCATGAAGGGTTGTGTTGAATGGGATTTTTAATCAACTTGGACAAATCGAGTAAGTCCAAAGTTGCTTGGAAAGGTAACTGACGATTGGGTTCCACATACTGGTAGTATTGATAAGGCATGTATCCACCTGTAGGACCATATGTTGACTGATATATAGGCTGTTGAAATGTCTGATGGGATGATGTACTTCCTGAAGATTGACCTCGAGGATTGGGATCGCTAAAGCCACCATGACCATTAGGACCATTAGGATTAGGGCCTCCAGATCCACCAGGACCATTAGCACCATTAGAAGGAGGACCACCAGGACCCTTGGGACCACCAGAACCACTAGGAGGAGGGCCACCAGGACCCCCATGACCAGCAGGAGGAGGACCACCGGGACCCTCGGGATCATAAGGACCACTAGGATCCCCGAGACCACCAGGAGGAGGACCGCTCGACACCTCCAGCAGTATGGATAGGTATTCCTCCCATCGTCGGTATGTAAGACTAGTTGGGATGCCCCCACGGTGTAAATGCATTCCCAGGGTATGGAATTCCAATGTAGGACATTCCTATAGGGGTAGGTTGATAATTCATGTTCCCTACAGGAATTTGATTGTTGGGTAACCATAACCCCATGAGGGTTGATTAATTGCAGGTTGTGCCACTAAGGGATGACCTGAACTTGAAGGAGGGATTACCATATTTGTGTTGGTGGGAGGAACATATACTGTGGATTGTCCTATAGTAGAGGTTTGCCTATTATTAGTAACAATTCCACTAGTGGGTAATGTAGGTCGCGCCGGGCGTTTCCCCGTGGCGTTAGAAGGTACAGACAGTACTGGAACTGAAGGTTTCCCCCCAGCCATAGAAAGTATGGGGTGACTAGAGAAACCTAGAATTCAAAACTGCAGGAGCAGAATTGAGGTTTGACCTGGATTGCGAGAAGTCTCACCATATGTTGGATGACCATCAGTGGAAGCTCTAATTTTAGCCACAGGCCAAGGATGCATATTACAGGGTAATCTAGCTGATATAGATTTAGTATGAGGTGCAGGTGCGGCCAAAACTCTGTCTAGCCTATGCATTATCTCTTGAAAATCTTGTGCATGATGAATATATGCTTGGATTTGTTTATATTCTTCTTCATCTGGAGAAGTTTCTTCAGGAGAGGTTCTATTAACCCCAAATGAGGAAATGGCCTAACCCATGGAAGTTCTCAAAATGGAGCATTCGGGCCATACTCAGGTGCAGCAGGACTATCGGTATGACCTTCCATATGCGGAAGATGTTTGGGTACACAGGGTACTCCCAAAAGACCAAACACCTAGAGCAACCACTTCACACAAATGAATCACAGATCAATACACCGATGTTTGTCACGTGGTTAAAACCATCGAGAGGGAAACAGTCCACGGCCCCAGCCAAATAGCTACTTGGAGCAATTTATTATGGAAAAGAAAGAAAGTTACATGAGCTTCTCATAATCGATCAACTAGCCAAGGACCCTCCATGCTCTTTAAATATAGATCATGGACCAATCGGGTGTTAAGCCATGGATCAATGGTAGGTATGATCTAAAAGAAGTTGAACCATCGAATCACTTTATGTTTAGAACATATCGTGACCATCGGATTAGAATATTTACAAATTCATACTAATGCATACTAAAGAAACACACTTTTACCTAACGAATATATTACACAAGTTGATCTTAACTAACTCCTAAGTGTCTAAATATCCTAACAGATGAAAAGAAGTATCAGCCATAGGAGGCTATTGAGACAAGGGATTAATATAAGAAGTGAATTGGTCTCCACTTTATACAACTATATTTTCTTCCTCGTGGGAACTAGTTGGAGCTGCTTGGTCGATGGCTCCCAATGGACTTTCTCCCGTAACAGGAGGAAAATCAGGTGGCAAGCCCTGATTCCTTTTGGATCATCTCAACTAAAACTCAGCCAAATTGTATCAGTTACTAAACTAAACTAGGGTCTCAAAACTAATAAAAAACACACAAAACTTTCTCCTACTCAAGCTATAGGCCAATAAGCAAACTTAAATGATAGGATGAGTTCAAATAGTCGGTCTCTCACCAGGATTGTCAAGCAAGCGCAACTCGCGATATACCACAAGGGTAAAAAAGCACACAAAACTTTCTCCTACTCAAGCTATAGGCCAACAAGCAAACTTAAATGATAGGATGAGTTCAAATAGTTGGTCTCTCACCAGGATTGTCAAGCAAGCGCAACTCACGATATACCACAAGGGTACGTGCGTAGTAATCTCCCGGAATGTTGTTTTCGGTGTATTGCTCCAAACAAGATGGCCAAAGGGTTTTTCTTAGATGGTCAAGGTATTCTAGTGGGGTCTCTCGATATATTCAAGGTACATGGGAGCTCAAATCAGTAGTAGTGTTGTCTAATGCACAATCGTTCACAAGGGGCCTTTCGATATAAAATCAAGTATGTAAAGTACCTTTCTATATACCTCAAGGGTACGTGAAAGGTCATTTGATATACTGAGGGTACATGGAAGAATCGCACGAGTCCCGAGTTGTAGTGCGGACAAAGTTACGACAGCTCCTACGTTTTACGACGCCCGAACACGTCTCTAACCTATCACTCAAATTTCTATACAATTTTAGACCTATAACTACCATTAATTTTAAAGTGAACAATTAGGTGAATGCATGGAATTTTGACAGAAATGTAAATCCATGCAAATATGAAATGCAAGTTCATTCACTTTATCATTCAGAGTATGCCTAATTACAGGAAGGAGAGAGAGTATTTTCCTTTTCAATTTTGCTTTGACACCAAAAATTTCCCAAACAACTATACTAAACAATTCTTTTCCGAGAATACAAGCAAACAACACTTCTTCAAATCAAATCTTTTGAAAGCAAACAAATAGGGTAAGATCTCTTTTCTAAGAAGAAAGACAAGAAGCACTCAAAGGCATATTTGATATTTTTCTCAATTTTTCTATTAAACTTGAAAGATCTAATTTAAAACTACTAACATTTTTTCTTTTGATTAGATGAAAATATGAAATAAAGGGAAGAAAAATGGAGATTTGAAAGCTTATGAGGCTAATCATAGGTCCAACAATTCGTCCTCAAAACAGTAATACAAATGAATCTCAACCAAAAAAAATTCACTTCACTAACTTAATGAAAAAATGGAAACAAACAAACCAATCAAACAAGTCTTTCTTTTCAGTATTATCCAATAGCAGGAAGAGATCCAGCTAAGCTAAAGCTTCCAAGCAATCCTTTCAAAATAACCAAACTTACAAGGAATAAAAATGATGAACCTAATTTAGCCTTTCAATTCTAACAAACAAGCATTACCACATCAAAAATTTCATATTTCAAACACTCAGGTATTTGCAAACAAGTCTGGACAATGCCAACTGAAGACAAGAAATTCGAAACCGAAAAAGGTAGAGGTATGGAAAAACCTAACTGGCACCGCTTCTAGAGGGTTGTTGACAGAGCAGTTCTGAGGAGGCACTGCTTTTTGCTAACTGATCACAAGCGATGGCACCGCTTCTTGATATCTATGCACAGGCAGTGGCACCGCTTATTGCCCACTTCACATACGCGATTCCCTGTAAATGTCCAAAACACAATAAGGGAAAAAAACAAAGTTAAATCTTGGAAAACTAGCATAAAAAATGGTGAATTAACAGTAATAAAGAGCATAGAAAGTCAGTATGACTTAGATCTGAATAGATCTGATGATATCAAACCAAAACCTAACTAGGTCAGATGGTAGATCTGACTGAAATGATAAAAAAGTTGGAGCTTGGATTCGGACAAGTGTTCTAAGACTAAGGAAGATCGAATCTGTTGAATCTCTTCCCTAGTATGGTCCAACAATTCATCCTCAAAACAACAATATAAATGAATCTCAACCAAAAAAAAAAAATTCAGAGTAAAAAGAAGTCCTTCACTAACTTAATGAAAAAATGGAAACAAACAAACCAATCAAACAATTCTTTCTTTTCAGTATTATCCAATAGCAGGCAGAGATCTAACTGAGCTAAAGCTTCCAAGCACTCCTTTCAAAATAACCAAACTTACAAGCAGTAAAAATGATGAACCTGTGGCCTTTTTATTCTAACAAACAAGCATTTACCACATCAAAAAATTTAGATTTCAAACACTCAGGTATTTGTAAACAAGTATGGACAATGCCAACTGAAGATAAGAAATTCAAAAACCAAAAATTTCTTTGCAAAATTTTGAAAAAGGTAGAGTTTTGGAAAAACCTACCTGGCACCGCTTCTAGAGGGTTGTTGATAGAGTGGTTTTGAGGAGGCACTGCTCCTACTAATTGCTCACATGAAATGGCACCACTTCTTGATATCTACACACAGGCGATGGCACCGCTCATTGCCCACTGCACATACGTTGTTCCCTGTAGATGTCCAAAACACAATAAGGGCGAACAAACAAAGTTAAATCTTGGAAAACTAGCATAAAAAATGATGAATTAACAGTAATAAAGAGCATAGGAAGTCAGGATGACTCAGATCTGAAGAGATCTGATGATATCAAACCAAAACCTAACTAGGTCAGATGGTAGATCTTACTGAAATGATAAAAAATATGGAGCTTGGATTCGAACAAGTGTTCAAAGACTAAGGAAGATCAGATCTACAGAAGCTCTTCCCATGTATGGTCGCTATATTTGTTGTTAGGAATTTCGCAACTTCTACGAACAAAAGTTGTACCTCTGGTCTGAATGGTTCAGATCCAGAACAAATAGTTCACAACAAGGTTGGAAGACTTCTCCTAGAAACTACAGACACCTAGAATACAATCTTTGATGGAATGATGTGGCTCTTCATCTATGGAAAAAGATCTCCAAGAAAATACCTACATAAACACATCAAACACAAAATATCAAAAGGACCAGAACATCATCTATAGATCTATATCGGTGACTAAGGAATCTGATAATAAACATGCAAGATTATACATAACAAGTATATGGGAAAGGAACCAACTTTCCATTGATAAATAATGAAAGAGTTTACAACTTGTGCCTTAGTGTTGATGCATTCCTCCACAAAACTGATGTCTTATCCCCAATAGCTCCAACTTGCTCCTCTATGCTCACTCTAATGGATCAGGCCAGAATGTCAAAATGGTAGCATGGCTTTGCTCTCTCCTCAACCATGGGGTATGGGCCTATTTTTATAGGCCTCAAATGGATAGAGATGGTTGAGATTTTGGTGGGTGAGGTGGATAGGAGATCCCCAAAGGATGGATCTCGAGCTCAACTGACCTAGGTGAATAGGGATAAGGCTTGCCACAAAGCTTTTGATCTAGAAGCTTCGTGAAGTCTCTCTTTTTCACTTTTTACCAAGGGCACCACTCCTGCTTCTTGATGACAAAGCAGTGCTAGGGCAGAACCGCACTTTAAACAAAGAATAAAGGTGGTGCCACCGCCTTTCTTCAACACAACTCAGGTGATGCTAAACAAGGTACAACTCTTAGGCTTAAGGGTAGAAGCGGTGCTAGTTTTTTATGTGCAATCTTGATATCTGGATCAATGTTTTCACTTCAAGATTTGGGAATGAGGGAAAACATGGATGTTTAGGATCTTATCACATGTTGATGACGAGATTTGGGTACTACAAATATGCAATAATAAATTTTGTGGATGAGAGTTATAGAGATATGAGTTTGGTTCACAATTATTCACCCCACATCTTTAATTAAGCCACATCATTTGGGGATGAACATGGGGTGAAGGGATTTTCCTTATTGGTGCCACATGAGGAGCATGAGGATCCCACGTGTGTTCATGATGAATTGATGAATGCACCATTCCCTTCCTAGTAGCAACATAGGAATCCACTTGCATTCTTTGATGCCTCCTTCATTCACTTGCACCAATTGAGTGGACTCGGTGGCAGAGAGGTTAGCCATTGGATTTGTGCGCTAGTTCCATGCTTGGGGGATTATAATATTTTGTTAGATTTTTATCATTTAAGCAATATGATCTTAGGATATTATCTAAGAGAATAACATGCACAGCAAACAAGCACAAGAGACAAGAGACACAAATATTTTCCTCGAGGAAACCATAAAGGAGAAAACTTGGTAACTTCCTCAGAGATAGAATGAGCACCAATGGCAGCAATAAAACCCAAAGACAGAAAATATGATATCCAACAGTTGTTCTCTCAGTCTCACTTGAGAGAGCTTTTCCTCTCTCACTCAAGCGCCCCAGTTGAGTGAGTGTGTGTGTTAAATAGAGAGGCTCACTCTCTATTTATATTCTTTCGTTCACTTGTGTCCACTCCAACAAGTTGGCCTCACTTAGCAATTACTTACCAGGGACGACTTCTCTAGGAGAGTCTAATAACCCTAATGCCCCACAACTATGGGGACTTTTCCCTTCGATCAACAAGGAGGGTTAACCTTAACTCAATTGTGGGGACTATTGCCCCGACTTACAATAGAGGGTTAACCTCAATGACTTCACATGACTTGTTTACATTACAGATACTTCCTGATAGGAACATCGAGGTACAATACATAAGATATACAAATGAATACATTCTGAAGTTACAAATACATCAACACTCCCTCTTAACTAGGAAGGTATTCTCTCGACACAATTTATCAGCAAAATTCTTCTTCTCTATATCATCTTGATCATCATCAAGTCATCTTCATCACTGGATCATCATCAAGTCTAGATCATTACTTGATCTGGAGCATCACTGGATCATCATCAAGTCTGGATCATCACTTGATCTGGAGCATCACTGGATCATCATAAAGTCTGGATCATCACTTGATTTGGAGCATCACTGGATCATCTCTTAATCTGGATCATCATTAGATCATCATCAAGTCTGGATCATCACTTGATCTGGATCATCACTAGATCATCATCAAGTATGGATCATCACTTAATCTGGATCTTCTTCAAGTCTGGATCATCACTGGTGCTATCTCTCAATTCTACTTGTCATAGGAAGTTCTACAGAGCCATCCCTTTTTCCTGCTGGGTGTAGGCCTTGCCTCCATGTAGGTCTTTATCGACAGAGCCAACCCTTTTTCATGTTGGATGCACATTTACAGAGCTAGTCCTTTTTCATACTGGATGTAGTCCTCTACAGAGCCAGCCCTTTTTCATGTTGGATGTATCATCACAGAGCCAGCCCTTTTTTCATGCTAGATGTGTCATCACAAAGCCAACCTTGTTTCATGTTGGATGTGGCACCAACATAGAGCCAGTCCTTTTTCATACTGGATGTGTCATCACAGAGCTAGACCTTTTTCATACTAGATGTGTCATCACAAAGCCAGTCCTTTTTCATACTGGATGTGGCATCTACACAGAGCCAATCCTTTTTCATACTGGATGTGGCATCACAGAGCCAGTCCTTTTTCATACTGGATGTGGCATCTACACAGAGCCAGTCCTTTTTCACACTCGATGTGTCATCACAGAGCTAGTCCTTTTTCATACTAGATGTGGCATCTACATAGAGCCAATCATTTTTCATATCGGATGTGTCATCACAGAGCTAGTCCTTTTTCATACTGGATGTGGCATCACAAAGCCAGTCCTTTTTCATACTAGATGTGGCATCTACGCAGAGCCAGTCCTTTTTCATACTGGATGTGTCATCATCTCATCTATCTGACCATGGAAATAACCAATCCTGTCATCATCTTAGAAAGACACAACTCTTACATCTGATCATGGAAGGAACCAATCCTCTCACCATGCCAGAAGGGCACAACACTTACATCTGACCATGGGAGGAACCAATCCTACCACCATGTTAGAAGGGCACAGCACTTACATCTGACCATGGGAGGAACCAATCCTACCACCATGTCAGAAGGGCTCATGAACTCATCACTTCCTCTTGGAAGGAACCTCGATCTAGAGAACACCAAGCTTCTCCCTGAAGTACTCAAACTTCATTCTGGCCATTTCTAGCATAGAATCACATTAGGGCTAATTACGTCCAAGGATAACCTGCGAGATTCACCAGGACCTATTACATCCGAGGACAACCTACATGACCGTTTACGTCTAAGCCACCTATGAGCTTCACCATGATTTTATGCTCAAACAACCTGTCTCATCGGCTATGCTAGAACTCCCTCTTTCGAGAGATCTCAATCTGGATCACATATAGGAGCTTCACTACTCCTCTCTGATCTCATACTCAAGCAGTATCCCAAAGTGCTCTTCTTATCAATGGCACTGCTTTGTAACCATCAGGTGAACATGTCTCAATGTGTTCACAACAAAGCAAATATCTAGTCTCATATTCGTCAGGTACATCAAGGAAGAAATCATCTGATGATACATCGTGGCATCAACCGACTCTAATGAAGCAACACTCGATAGCTTTAGGTTCGATGCCATAGGTGTGGTCATGGCCTTGCAATCCATCATCCTGAATGTAATGCCCCATTTTTGACCCCATTTGCATTAAAATATACATGATGTATATTTTGTAATTAATCATGGTGAGGAGCTAAAGGAAAAAGCCCCACCATCAATTTGGTTGTGTATGTTTCGGCAAGAGGGATTGTTGCCGATGGTATATCGTGGTATCCGGCACATTAGATTTTTGGAATCATGTAAGTATGCACATTAATTAAAATAAACCTACAACCAGCTACGATGATGCAACGTTAAATGAAAAGGGCATGATTCCTAAGGTTAAGGGGGGGTTGTCTAACCCGTGGGGGCCATTGGGAGTTTTCCATGTGTCGACCACCTTAGTTATTCTATTGTTAGTGGGGGCAGCTATGGGCTGGAAAGAAACCACTACGCTCATGCCTACACTCTCTCCACGATGCGATGGGTGATCATTCTGTCCACTCTCCCCACCGCTGACTGTTCGTTTTCCTCACGCAGGGTGGAGTTAAAATGGATTACAATTCATTGTTGAGGGGTTCATTCTCCTCTGCCTCATAGACTGCTGGCTTACAGACCGATTCTTTCTCCTGTTCACACAGAAATCCTGGGTTCTTGCCGCCACCATTGCCGGACTGCGAAGGTTTGCCGTGGTTGTCATTGTGGGATGTTTTTCTATGGTTCCCATGTCTTCCTCCTGTTTATGTTGAGGGTCGATTTTTCTCCTGCTCACATTCCTGCTGTAGTCCGTCCAGACATTTCATTATTGATCATGGACTATGGTTCCTTTTATTGCTTGTGGTCTGTGTTTAGGTTCTGCCCTTGTCCAGGATTGAGAATCGGACTTCTCTCCCGTTTGGGACTGTGTGAGGTTTCCGTCGTTTCCTTATAAGATTGGGGCTATCGTTGATTTACCCTGGTTTCAGGTTGCTGTGTATGCAAGTATCTAGTTGGGTTGTTGCTGAGTTGTTTTGGCCACGCTAGGACCAAGAACAACTATGAAGCATTGTTTGACCTGAACTGTGTTTCACCTTTTCGTTTGGGGTTGTCACCCTGTTGTCTTTACCTTCTTCACAGAGTTGTGAACTATTGGTTTTACTGTGGTATGCAGTGGTTGGTCTTCATACTGTTGAGAGTAGGATTAGAGGCCGGGTATTCTTGAGAAAGCTGGTGTTTGGAGCCACTCAGACAGAGTTAGACTGATGGCTTTCTTCTTCATAACCCTTGAAGAGTATTGGAAAGGGAAGTCAGGGCCTGAGGGACTGTGAAGCAGAGAAAGGACCGGTTCCTGGTGTTGGGTGTGTGGATGTCTTAGAATTCATGTTAGCTCTGGTGTAGGCATCCTTAGCTCTCCATCGAGACCGCCAGCTTAGCATTTAGCCTTTCCTAGCTCCTTGATGGCCTGATAAACCCTACTGTGTGGGCTTGGCTGATTTGTGTACCTTGGCTATGTGTAAGCCTGCTTTGACCCTTATACCTTGGGGAATCATGCACAGCTCAGGGGTGGTAGTGTTGCTGAGAGATTGATGAGCACGCTCGCCTATGGTTGGGTGGAACATTGCAGCGACGTAGCTGGTTGCGGGACGAGTTCTTTCTAAGATAAGTATTCTTGACTATTTCGTCTCTGCATTTATATTTACTGATTAATGAATATGATGAACATGTGGCATGATTGAATGATCGTATGTTTGCTTCCGCTATGTATATGAAGGATTATGCATCTTAGTATGTTTTATGTTTAAGCTTTTTATTTCAGCATTATATGCATGTTCATGTTCATGGGGCTATTTGCCCGTATGTCTGGTGATAGTAGCACCCTCTTCGCCGGTTTAAGGGTTGGGGACGTTGCACTAAACCTCTTCAGGATCTCTACTGCATACTTCCCTTGTCCCAGGGATATTCCATTCGCATTCTGCCACTCCTCCATGCCTGGAAAGTAGTGCATCATCCCTAAGTCCTTCATCTCGAACTCAATAGCAAGTCTTCTTCTTGCAAATTTAATGAGTTCCTCTTTTCTGTCAGGAACAAATCATCGACATATAACAGGAGCATCACTGGTATTCCGCCTTCAACCTTGAAGAAAAGGTTGGAATGCGCTTTACTCACAGTAAATCCTAGAGCCATCAGTAAGCTATCCATCCTGCCGTACCATGTCGAACCTCGGGATCTTCTACAGTCACTCCCTCTGAGCCAGAGCATCATTCTCCCTCTGTCTTTCGTACTCTATGCAGTGAAACATTCAGTACCAGAGTGACAAGTAGCTTCCTCTGCTACTAATATTCTATGTATCCATCTAGGGTCACTAGATACCAAGATCCTCTATCTTCAACCTTTTCAAAAGTTCTTCTCGCACCCATCTGTGAGCTTGTCATCCTCTATAGGCTTTCATCTTCAACCTTGTAGCAAAGGTTAGGATCTTCATCATTCTAGGTGATATTCAAGCTCCTCATGTATGTGTTATCCCATGGGTGTCTTCTGAGCTCGTACAAGGCCTTATTTAATTTACACACATGATTCTGTCTGTCATGTGTCTTAACTTCCAATGGCTGCAAATGTCTCTTCGTAGTTTATGCCTTCTTTCTGTGAGAATCCTCGTGCTACGAATATTGACTTGTATCCCACGATGTTTCCATCTACTGCATGTTGGATCTTGTAGATCCATATGGAAGACATTGCGGACTTCCCTTTAGGTCTCGATACTGCATCCTACGCATCATTCTTCTTGAACTGGTAATCTCCTTCCCTTTCTTCTTGGCTACTTCTTCATAGTTGGAAGGCTCTGCATCAATGATGTTACTCAACAGTGTCACATAACTGCACTGTGTCTGAGACCTCTTCTTTCTTTGAAAGAATCATCATATTATTCTTCATCTTGGATTATTTCTCGAACTGTCGTTACTTGTTCTTCGGAAGAAGTCTCATCCTTCTTTGCTTGTAGGCAATTGTACGCGATCTTTCCTACAAGTCAAATGCATCAGTGTATGGTTAGAAACATTTCATAAGGCATATTCATAATGGAAAATTCTTATGCATAGATACATGATCATGCAATTATTTTAGCCAATACAACATTCATTCATATCTCACGGAAAATTTCTAGATGCCTTCCATCTCTACCAAGACAACATTGAGATTGTGCACGAATCCAATATGTCAGCAAAGAGGTTTCATTCTAGATAAGTAGCAATGGAGAGTTGTATAGCACCATGAGCTACTTACCCATCACATGCATATTAGTAGTATACTGTCATTAATGCAAACATTCTATCATGCCTAATACATCAACTGAATATAAACAAATGCATAACAAAACAATATCATGAAATGACAATTGAATACTTATCTTTATTTGTTTCGTGGGTAGACTCCTTCTTTCAGCTTCATCATCTTCTTTATTCATAATAGCATCATTTCTTATCCAAATGCTCAAGATGGATAAGAGGTTCTTCAAGAATTGAGTTCTTCATATTCCTCATCGCTTGAGGGATCTTCTTTGAATCGTGAGAGCTTGATCTTTAGTTGCTCCCACCTTCTTTTCTCTTATTAAGAGTCGAGCTTCTTCTTCTTCCCAGAGTCTGTTGAAAGTAATCACTTCCTTCTAGCACACATTCCTTGAATGAATGAATCCCATGATCCCGGGAGGCCATTCAAGGTGGTTATCACAACTTCTGCTTTCTCCACTTCTTCTTATACTGCTTCAAGTTTTTCTTTGATTTGAGAGACCCTTGTAAAGTATCCCTGTATGGTCTCTGCATTCTGGATCTTCACATTCTTCAACCGACTTCTCAAAGTCATCTTCTGATTTATGTTCTTCCCTTCAAATAGCTTAGTCCAGGAATCAAACATCTCTTTAGGTGTATTTAGGGAAGACACTTATGGTATAAGGTGATTCGTCATTGAATTAGCAATGATCTTCTTAGCCTTCACCAAGTTCTTCTTGTATGAGGATTTTAGCCTCATCTCCCTCTGGAACTGGAACCTCTCTACTTATGTAGGTATCCAATTCATTTCCTTCAAGAACTAGTGAGATCCTATACTTCCATGTTTAGAAGTTGTCAGCCTCACAAAGCTTGTCATCAAGCTGGTGTGATTAGCCATCTTGAAATGAGAACCTCAACTATAAATAGCAAAAGATTAGATCTTACCGATTTGAGGTGTCCATCCTAGTTCCGGAGCTGGCTGATCTAGGGTTTTCCAGAGAAACCCTAATTTTCAAAACTCGGAATATTTCATATTTGATTGGATATACATATATACCTCTTCAAGGCGAGTTTTCTAATGTACTCCTTTTCTGAAAAGAGTGGAGGGAAGCTCCCGGAACAAGAATCCCTAGTTTTCCAATTTCTTCTACATAAATGCTTGATACTATTTCTGCGGTGTCTCCAAAATGAATGCTCCTTTGTGTCTGAAATTATGTACTGAGGTAACATCATCTGTCCTCTTTCCAACACCACAAGTTTTACTAGAATTGGTTTCACTAATTTGGACTTATGATAGTTTTCCCAAGGTGACCTGTTTCAGGATTATTCAGCATAGCGAAGTTGTATGGACTGCCACGTGTCACTGTTTCACCTTCAGGGTCTGAAAATTTTACCACATAAATTAAAGTATGTGCCCTATCTAGAACAGCTTGCGAAATTTCATTTGGATCTTTGTAGCCCGAGATATTGCAATTCTCCCTAGATTTCCTGTTTAGGGATGAATCCTAGAAGAGGCTGGAACCCTGAATTGGAGGAATCATGTCTCCCAGAATATAGCGAATCTGAGACTGGAACTTTTACACAGTGTACATTAGGAATTTATCTTCGAACTGTGAACGTTTCGGCTCCTGATCCTTCTCCAATATCGAGACATAGCGAATCTACCAAAATTACTACTTTTAGTATTTTAGGGTTTTTTAGGCCCGAGGTCAAACTAGGGTTTGAATTTCCCAGAGATTCACCCAACCAAAAATATCGACCCAAGTCTCTAAACTTAGATTTTGATGAGGAGAGTAATCCTATGCCGGGCTCACTCAAAAATTCCTCTTCTGTAAGAAGCCCTAATTTTCCGCAGTAAAAACTAAAAATGCCCAAAATCAAATTCTGCTTCGACAAAAAGATGCGTCATTCAATGGAGAGTTATCCTAGCCTCCTTTTGCTGATGGATTGTGTAGAGAGACCCAAAAATTAAGAATCCCTAGCTTCTGCAGCTGTACAATGTCTTCTTCTCGGGTTAGCTCTGATACCATGTTAGTTTTTTATCATTTAAGCAATATGATCTTAGGATCTTATTTGAGAGAATAACATGCACAACAATCAATCACAAGAAACAAGAGACATAAATATTTTCCTCGAGGAAACCATAAAGGAGAAAACCTTGCAACTTCCTCAGAGATAGAATGAGCACCAATGGCAGTAGTAAAACCCAAAGATAGAAAAGATGATCTCCAACAACTGTTCTCTCTCTCTCTCACTTAAGAGAGCTTCTCCTCTCTCACTCATGTGCCCCAGTTGAGTGAGTGTGTGTGTTAAATAGAGAGGCTCACTCTCTATTTATATTCTTTCGTTCACTTAATGTTCACTCCAACAAGTCGGCCTCACTTAACAATTACTTACCAGGGATGACTTCTCTAGGAGAGTCTAATAACCCTAGTGCCCCACAACTGTGGGGACTTTGCCCTCCGATCAACGAGGGTTAACCTTAACTCAATTGTGGGGACTATTGCCTCGAATTACAATGGAGGGTTAACCTCAATGACTTTACATGACTTGTTTACATTACAGATACTTCCCGATAGGAACATAGGGGTACAATACATAAGATATACAAATGAATACATTCTGAAGTTACAAATACATCAACATATTTATGTAGATGATAAATACTCATGGATGGAGAAGGTACCTGAGTGCATTCCACCCAGAAACAACAACTATCATCTTGATTTCAATCCATTGGGATCCAACAATAGAAAAATCTATCTACCTATGGATAGATGCACTTCACAATTTGAGATTCTAGGAGGTAAAATTTCCTTTTGAAAATTTATTGTTGCCTCTAATATTGACGTGTTTTTTTATCAGCAGCATAGGTACATATTGTTGTCATTTGATTCCATTCATCCACATATATATTGAGTGGAAACTTACATGTCACACATGGAGTCTACTTGCAGAAATATTTCTGCTCTTGGTCTATGGAAGGAAGCTAAGCAAGCAAGCTAGCAAGAGAAGTTGTTGAGACATATATCTTGGACAAGGTGGCCTCTGTGGAGGAAATCCACATCTTTGGATGGATGCTTTCACCCTTTGACCAATGGAAGAGATTTGAGCCATTGGATGTGTTCATAGGGATCTTTTGGTTTGAGTGTCTTTCCATTCCCTTGTTGGGTGAGATATTTGTTGCATGATGCCTGCCCTTCTTGTGGTTGGACATGGGATTTTCACCCTTGTCACTTGAGCTTCATTGATTTCATATTTTATTCCTATGTGCATTGGACACATAAGAACATTCCTAGGAGCTTGGAGAGACTTGTTTGGATTCATCCTCTCCTTGGAAACATGTATTTTATAATCTCTCTATGTTTTGGCCTAACTTTGAGGGTGACATACTTCTATGTCACTTGCATGACCGAGTCATTCTTCATGATGTTATTGCTACCCATATTACTCTTCATGGTGATGGTTTCTTCATGGTGTTAATGATTCTTAGGAGGATGCACACTAGACAATGGGATCTTGGCATTCCTTAGGATGTAAAGTTTCCACCTTTGACACTACCACATGGATACTTGCAGTTGAGGAAGTGGAATCCGGGCATACTTTTTCCTGAAGAGTTTTGTTGTATGGCATTCTCACTGATGGGGATGCAATGCAAGCAATGAGACCTTGACATTGCTTGTCTTCGGAGCAGTTATTTGCATGTTGGCTTGATGGAACAAGTCAACCTTTCTTCACATGAGTTCATTTATGTGGTATCAAGTTCCAGTTTTTCTACATATGGAATACTTTTTGGTTGTGCTTGTGGTTTACTTGCAGGCTACATTGGAGGTTGTATCTTGCATTTTATGTTTTTTCATATGATTGGGGATAACGGTATCATTGGTACTTGGTTATCACACTAATTACATGGTTGGATGGTGATGGAGCTATATGTTGGGAGAGTGCATGAACAATTTGTAATTAGAGTAGAGCAACATAAGCATGATGGACCTTGGTTCTTAGTTGGTTGAAAATTCCAATGCTAGCCATAAAGCATCATATACGAAGGAATCAACAAATTGGCGATATTTCTCCCATGACTACTTCCCCTAAATTTTCATCATTGTGCTTGAAAATAATTCTCTAGAACAAGATGCACTAGTATATTGAAGCAACATGTTGGAATGAGTTCTTATGTTCATCATGCATATTTTCATTTGCTTGCGGATAAGCAAATTTGGGGAGTGAGGATTGTAATGCCCCCAAACTTTGTGATAACACCATGGAGAACCCCATAGTCCTTTATAACCCCATGATTCCTAGTGGAATAATAAATTAATTAATAAGGGGTCATTTTGATAAAGTAATTACCCCATAGTATTTAAACTTGTAAAACTTAGGATTAGAAATGTTCCATTAATTATATGTTTTGAATATATTTAATTTTTGCACATAGTAGATGTTATAGGGGATAAGTTTGTGCTTAGGGCCATGTGGACCCATTGAGTTGTCACCCTAAACAGAAACCAAGAGAAAATCAAGCAAGATCTAAAAATCCAAGAAAAAGATAGAAAGCAACATAAAGCAGTCAGACAAAAAAGCAAACGCGAAGCAAGAAAAGTTGTAAGCATGAAAAGTAGGAAAATTTAGGAAAGCAATAAGGGACCTTTTTACAAAAGAGATAAAGGCATGTCATTCTGAAAACTAGGGAAACCTTAGTAAAAGTGAGGAGGGTGCAATTTATAAAAGGAAGGAAAGAAAGTAAGTGGAAAAAGCAAGAAAGTTCCAATTCAACTCATGAGGGTGCATTGGTTGAGGAAAGTGGGCCGCATGAAGAGTAAATTCAATCTAGAAGCAACGTTTCCTATAAAATAATGATAGAACACCCTTCTCGCATATGGTGTCATTCTTTTTTGTGAATGAGTTAGCTCTTATGCTTCTCTAGGCTTTGGAGATGTGCCCAAGCCAATTGTTGGAGATGTGCTCCATAGGAATCGTCCCTGTTAACCCGAAAAATCCCTCACTAAGCTCTCCATGACCTACACCACCCAAGGAAACCACTTCACAACCCTCCATTAGACCCCCACACCCTCAAAAATGCTTAAGAATGAAGAAAAGGGCTTAAAAACCACAAAAAAGAGCCTAAAATACTCTCCTAGGAGCTAAAGCCCCCAAAAAGGGGCTAAAACCCTAAAAGGAGCTAAAATTAGGGCAAAAGGGGCTAAAACCCTAAAAGGAGCTAAAATTAGGGCAAAAGGGGCTAAAATCCCATAAAAGGGGCTAAAGCCCGGACCAAGGGCTTAAAACCCTAAAACCCCTAAAAAAACTATAAAAGGAGGGTGGGGGGTCACTCTCAAAACACTTCTCCCTTGCATACTGTTATGCTGCCTGTGGATGCCTTGAGACCCTTTGTCTCTCAAGCCACCCACACTCCCTCTCCTCCATCTTCATTGAGCCATAGTTCCCCCATCCAAGAGAGGTGCTTCCACAAGCTAGGGCATGGTGGCCCATTTCCACCCAAAGAGAAGGTATAACTGTGTTTTCTTGTTTTATTTGCTTAGTAGTTTCTTTGTTTTCTAACCCATGATTTCATTTGCAAGTTTATTTCCTAACTTGTTTTGCAGGTATTTCGGTTTACTGTAGCTGAATCATTGTTTGCAGGTTATTGGAAGCGAAACCCTAACCTTTGTTTGCAAAGGGGTTCTCCATTATTTTCCTTACTATTCTTTGCTTTATTTACATTCCATTTTTCCTTTCAGTCTTTTCCAAGCAGGAACCTACCCTTCTGTCCTATAGACAGAAGGGAGCCATTCCTGCCCCTGTAGCAAGGATAAATCCCTGCTGCAGAACTGGCGACCATACCAGGTCGATCCCACAGGATCCCTGGTCCAAATTTTTAAAATTTCAAGTTTTTTTAATTTTTGCCCTAGCTTTTAAAATTTCATGTCAAATTCAGTTTATTTCCAGTTATTAGTACTGTCGAAGCCTCTGCTGGGCAAATCCGAGTCACTTTGGCCATAGTACAGGTTAGTGTCGGCCGGATCTGACTCTGGATCTGAAAAAACCCCAAATCCGGGGCAGGTCGCACTTATCGGGCCTGAACAAGGGATGAGGGCGCACTGAATGGCCAAACAGGCGCACCCAAGGCACACTTAATCCCCTAAAATGTGCGACCTCACTCTGAAACACGGACCGGGACTGTCTATGAAATCTGTGCGACCCCCTCGCCTGTTTCTGAAAAAATCTTGCGGCCCCCTCGCCAGAATTGATCAGAAATGTGCGGTCTGTCAAACAGAGCTTAAATTTCAATTTTATAGGGACTGTCAGTGCAGCTCAGCCACCTCTATCTAGCACGCTACTTCAATTTCAGTTTTTGCTTCAATTTTCTGCAATTTCTTTTACAAACAATGTGTAAATTCCAAGTAAATTTTAATGGCTTAATCAAATGAATGTAGCTTAACTAAAATCAACCTAAAACTAACTGTCTTGCTTACCCTTCCTCCTCTTCCCGGTCATCACCCTTCGGGGTATTCTGGGATACAACGAAGGGCAAGCTCGTATAGATCTAGGCCCTTCATTGAGTATTTTTCCAAACCATTAAAACTGGATGACCTGGAAGGTAAAGGTGGTAGAGAAGGAGGGCTTCTCACGGCGCTAAGCATCCTCCCTGTTGACCAACCTTGCATCCGGGAGGTGACCTATGGATCTATGGATGGGCTTAGTCCCATTGTGTTGAGAACCCAGCACCTTCTCTTGGTTGAAGAGGAATATCAGTGTGAGGTAGTCATCTAGTTAGGCCATAAACATTCAGGGTTAAAAACTGTATTTGTTCACAATTTCTGATTATTCAATGCTTGCATACACAACCACAATATGATGAATTCATAAACCATTTGCAGCCACCAAATATCAGAAAAATAGACAAACAAATACACCATACCAAGTAATCAACCCAACTCAGTTCATGACGCTGAGAGAGCCTTAAAATTTATCAATTTACACTAAGTACAAACAAATCTGCAGTCTTTGAGGACATAAGTCCCCGACTGCTTCAACTGTGGGAAGTACTAGAGCTCTGCCCAGAAATTCATTGTGAGGAGTACCACAGAAACCCCAAAGTAATTGGCCGCTGAGAGGAATTGCCAAGTGAAACAGGCAACGACCCCTTCCGATTGAGTAGAAACACCTGTGAGGAAAAAGCCAAGCGCTGTCTTCTGGCAGTCTTGGTGGCCGAGTGACCACCTATAGCCAATAGGAGGCCACTAAAACCAAGGTCCAAACATCATTTCCACCAGTTTCATACATAAAATCTAACACATTTGATCATCCACGCTCTTCCTCACGCCTAAGAGGTGAACCACCACCATTCGGAACACTCAACCGACACCGTCGAAACCATTCTCAGTGATCTCCCACACTATCAGAAGGCCACACAGCCTCTGATTCAGATTCAGACCCATATCAGTCTGAACCAGATCTGCATACCGCACCATCAAGCCCCATGGCTAGTGCAAACCCAGATCCATTTTTCGGCATAGCCTTAGCAAGTGGACCCATGTCCACACCACAACCTGTCACCCACAACTTGGCAAGTGGCCCAAGCACAGTCATGTAGATTGTCATCAGTCAACTGCCACCACCTATAGTGGCCATCCAAGCTAGCCCACTTGCAGCACACGGTGGCAGTGGCCCTTCCACACACACTGCCCCTCCTACCACACAGGGGGGCAGTGGACCGTCCACTTACATTACCCCTACTGTCACACATGGGGGCAATGTCCCCGCCACTCATACGGTCCCTCCCATAACACTTGGGGGCATTGGCCCATCCGAAATGGTGCCACCGCAAGCACCCCCAGCTGTGCAGATACATTATGCACCTGCAAACCCCACCACCATCGCAGCCCCATCTCATATCAACCTGGGGTCAAATCTTCCTTTCATGGCTCATCTTAACTTGCCTGATTTGGCACTGTTAACAAATGACCCCATCCGCCACCAAGCATTCTGGCCACCCATGCCAACCAAGCTGCCATCAGACATTCCCAAGTTTGAAGGCAAGGTAGGGGAATGTCCCCAAAATCATATCATGACATTCCATCTATGGTGCTCGTCAAACAACATTGTAAACGATTCCATCAGACTGAGGCTATTCCAACGCACCCTCACAGGTGTTGCGGCCAAATGGTACATTGAGCTACCACAAGCCAAGTACCCTGATTTCAACTCCCTAGCCTTCATGTTCCTACAATACTTCCAACTCCCCGTCAGATATGATGAGGGGGTGGAGATCCTATTATCCTGCCGTTAGAACACTGCCACTCATATAACTGACCATATCCATGAGTGGCGGCGATGCCGTAGCCTATGCGAAATACAACTTGACGACAGGATCTTCTTGGATTGGTTCCTTAAGACCTTTCTCCCACCCATAGCAAAGGACGTCGCATCCGAACGTCCTCAATCCGAAGAAGAGGCCATAGTGAAAGCTCAATAGTTTGACCTCATCTATGCTCAGTCTGGATACCTGTACACGGTCATCCCGGACGCTCCCCGGGCAAGCACCTCTTACCGCGATGCACCGGGGGCATCCCATGTTGTAGATGTCATCATAGGATCGGTCTCCCAGCAGCCACAGCACCGACCGACACCACCTACAATTCCATCACAACCAAGCAACACTGCTACTGTTGCTTACCAAAACCAAGCTCCGGACTACACTAGAATGATGTCCCAGTCCGGAGCAACAACTTCCTACGCACATCCTGCGCCACTGCAGTAGGCTTAGGCCATGGCTTGGCCAACACAGCAGTATGCAAGGCCAATGCCCACATTTGTGGCACCGCCACCCCCACAAATCTATTATGGACCGCCAGTGCAAGCAGTTCAAGCCCCCGCCCCCGCTCCACCCGCTCCGTTGGGACAAGTGTTCGCACAACAAAACCATCCCAACCAACCTGCCCCCAACAATCAACAAGGGCAAGCTAGGAATAACCGGCCCCACAACCAAGGCAATAACCAACCACATGGAGGCAGTCAACAACCAAACCCTCCCAACAATGTTGCGGCAAACTGGCCAGCTCAAAACCCCCCACGACAAAATGCATCAAGACGCAACGCCCCGTTGCGCACAAACCAACCATGCACACTCTATGATGTTTATGGCACTACACATTCAAGTGTCCCCTCATGGGTCGAGCTAAGCAGGCCATTCAAAATGAGGTTCAGCAGGCTGCAAACACTGCAAATCAAGCCCAACCCAACCCAGCACCACATGGACCTTCTCCTATGGTGCTTCAAAACCCACTACCGGTGCAAGGATTGGTGGGAACCACACCCCCTCCCCAAGCCAATCCCAACGCTCCGGGGGCACCTCCCATGGCAGAAACAGGTGTTCACCACCTACTAGCCATGACGACTAAAGACGTCAACTTACAAACTAGATGAAATCAGTACGGTACCACCACCGAACTTGTTGACACATCAGCGGCCTCAACGTCCAAAATAGTCAACCTACCTCTTCAGTTACCCCCATTCCCATGCCCCCCCATGCGCAGGATTACCAATAATGCCACGGCTAGAGCTGCAGTCAGCTATACTATTGTGGATGATTTGGCCCAAATGCCAACCGCCATGTCCGCTCTTGAGGTACTTAAAACGTGCCCAATGCAGCGGAAAGCCTTACTAGCCACCCTTGGGGCATTAGACCCCTCCGAATCCAAGTTGATCACATTCGACACGGAGAACGGAGAACCACGCATGCCATCCACCATCGCCTTCCAAATCCCAGTGTCTATCCAGAACCTGGTTGTGCACCGACGCATAGTGGATGAGGGGGCATCCACATGCGTTATGTCTACCTTGGTTTGGCAGAAACTTGGATCACCAATTCTATATTCGTCCTCCACAACTCTGCGGGCTTATGATGGAAATCCCACTAAAGCCTAAGGAATCCTCCCCCACGTCCCCATCACATTAGCCGGGAAGACAGTGCTGATCGACATAGAGGTCGTCAACGCTCAACTGGACTTTAACCTTATCCTCGGAAGGAGTTACATGTATGCCATGAGAGTAGTCGCATCAACTGTCTTCCATCTCATGATGTTCCCCCACGAAGGGAAGATTATGACGGTTGATCAACTCACTTATCAAGATCCCTAAGGGTTAACAGCACCTGCCAACATTATCCCTACCATCACCACCATTGAGCCACAAGGGGCGAACACACACACTAATGTCGTCCCTGCAATCAATACTATGGTTGACAACAGACCACCCTCCCCATTGTTGAATGTGGGCTCTGGGTTGTTTGTCGATACCTCCATGATGGCTTCTTTCCCATTAGTGTCACCACCACCGACACAAAATGAAACTGCGGACTTGTTCATGGTCTCCTCCAGCATCACTGCACCCAAACAACCACCGCAGCCGCAACCCCAACCACAACCACAACATCGTCTGCAATCGCAACACCAACAGTAGCTGCAACATCAATCGCAGCAGCAGCATTACGCACAGCCACAACCACAACCGCATCCCCACATGCAACCAACAGGGAGTTATCTGGGCTCATCTCCAGTCCATAC
This sequence comes from Pseudotsuga menziesii, assembly GCA_001517045.1. Taxonomy (NCBI): domain Eukaryota; kingdom Viridiplantae; phylum Streptophyta; class Pinopsida; order Pinales; family Pinaceae; genus Pseudotsuga; species Pseudotsuga menziesii. Next base: position 90,833 of record LPNX010406469.1, read on the forward strand.
AATTCCCTTCCTCTTTCCCCCACCTGGTGTCATGAGCAAACCGGTAATGGCCACCTTAATCCTGCCCAACTTTACATTGGGAATTTCGATGTGGTATCTTGGTCCACCGGCCCAACCAGCAATGCCCCAGGTTGTCTTAACCCCAGTGCAACCCATCGCAATCGAGTCTCACCCTCCACCCGGTCTGCAAAATCCAACCACTGCACCCGCACCCGCACCACCCCACCTGAAAAGGGCCAGGGGAAAGAACACCAAAGCCACTGCAGAGCCATGACAAGTTCCACCTTGCGCCGTCTGCGAGCAACAGGGCCATCCAACTCAGAATTGCCCTGAAATCCCAATGACCCGTGCGCATTTAGATGCCATGGATACAAACAAAAACATCCCCGTGGTTGAACTCCTAACCACACCAATAGTCAGGAACAAGGCATTGAGAACAAACCATGCTTGCACCCTTTGCGGTTTGTATGGACATTACTCTCACCATTGCCAGGACTTTCCCAAATTTCGAATGGCTCTAGCTGACCTCCGTCAACATTCCCTTGAGTCTGAAATCACCTTGATCAAAGAAGTGCACCCCCCGCCGCCTTCTTCAGACACCATGTCCATCTACATGATGTCCAGTTCAACTGACCCGCTTATCTCCACCTCCTATCTCTATGCATTCAAAAAATATTTGGAGAGTTCTTCACCGATGGTGTTAGAGCAAGAAAACTTATCCGACACTTGGTGTACTTTCCTGAGGTTTATTTCTCTACGTCTCCCCCTCTTGCACGCATAGTCTCCTCTTTGAACGTAGGCTATCCCTTTCATTCTAAATTTCATTAAAGCCAAAATGTAGCGGTTACAACTATCCTCGAGGGACCATTTGGATGGATTCCACAATCATCCAAACTCATCAAAAATGCAATGAAATTTAATATTACAGATAATGTTTATAAATCAAGGGATATCACACTTAATTTATGCTTTCTTTTTGTCAAGTATTGTTGCATAGATCTAGTTTCCTTTGAATGAGTATTTGAAAATGTTAACTTACTCATTTGTATTTCATCATTATATATTGTAAGATTAATATATTTTAGTCAATTATACTTATATTCTCTTTGTTTTCTTTTGATAAAATCGCCTAGATTAACATTGCTTGTGTGAAGAATTGTGTAGCTTTTGCAAGAATGATTGCATCCAGTTAATATTTATGACATCAAATTTGTTGTGAGTAACATCTTTTCTTTTCAAATCCTTCTCCTCCTTCATTCCATTCAAGCTCGGGCTTGAGGACTTCTTTCTCCCATCTCTAAAATTCAATCTTTTTCTTGGTTACCGGTTCTTCATGCTTAAGAAAAGTTAGATACATCAATCTGAAATTTAAATTTTGTTTTTACTTATGCATATATATCATATCTAGGACTCTTTAAAGTTAGTTTCATCTCGAACTAGATCCAAAGTAGCTTCTCAAAGTGCCTTTTTCAAGCAAAATTTCACAATTTTCGAGCATTTTGAGTAGTGTAAAAGTATGTTCTTTGATTTGACTAATTTTTTAGATTCTAAAACTTTTTATCCCTGATTTTTATCAGGTTTTAAGAAAAATAGAAGGACATCTTGTTTAAAAACCAAGTTTTGAGTTGTCAGGGACACCAAATAATCCTTCTTTCATCCCCTTTCTTCATTACTATTCTCTTCCATTAAGCTTGTAAGCCTTTCGATCCTTTTTCAAGGATCAAAGTGAATTTTATTTCAAAATTTCATCACTTTGTAAATTTTAATAATAAATAAAGTAAGTGGGATACACAGCACCCACACTCCATCCCCCCTAGGGGGATTTACAGTGTTCTTTGTGGTTTGATTTTTCCTAACCAACACATGCACACAATCCGTCTTCTAGAAATGGTGTATAGTGTAATCAATTTTCAATTAATATTTGATTTCATCTTAGCATAAAATAATAAGTTCAAACCCGACTCGTTGCCACGAAATATGCTCTCGCCACCAAGCAAAGGGATTGTCGATTGTTAGTGGATGATCAGAAAGTGACACATAGTTTGCGGTTCCATTTTGTCACTATTTTATTTTCATTTACAACATTTTTGCTTTCTTTAATTGGAACAAACATTTCATTGCAAACCTTGTGTATGCTCTTTCCCTTTGTGGGCTTCGCCTAGTCGTTGGGAAATCAAAAGCGATTTGTGACATTTTTTAATTTCCACACATTAACTTAGCAATCCATTAATAAAATTAACTCCCAAAAACATTACAAAAATCCGGTGTAGAGATATTTGACATCATGGGAAAATCCTTCAAAGGAAGTGGGAACCACTAAATAATGATTTCGGGATACCGTCAGGCTACACCCTTGTTTGTGTAAACTTGGACGCCTCTCAAACACTCTTATTCAACCCACATTTATAAGTGAAGAACTAGCTTAATTTGTCATATTCCAGACATATTCTTAGTACTTTACAATATATCGAGAATCACCTTCCCATAACTCAATTCAGCTTTTAATAATTAAAACTGACCAAGAACACATTGCAAAACATTTCATCTTTCAACATCATTATTTCTTTTATTCTGATTCCATTGGCACTGATCTAATTTGCGGCATTCTACTGTCGCTTATTATCAGTTTTTTATTGTTGCTAAATCCTTATGTGTTGATGTTATTATATATATGTTGGTGAAATATTTATCATTTTTGCAACAATCTTGTCTCAATATTTTACTTCAAAAAACTCCTCAAAAACTTATTTCCATCATTAATGACTAAAACACAAGATCCTTAGTTAACTCTTTCTTAGGGACCACCCTCCCTGACTTCATTAGGATTTTTTTCTAAATGGAGGAGTCAATATCAAGTGACAATACTTGACTCGAAACTTGCCCCCAAGGACACACCTAGCAGCTTGAAGAGTTCTGCTACACTTAACCCCTGGGTGTGTGAAAGGAGACAACATAAAGACAATTAGTTATGACAATAAACCAAGGTGACTTGAAATGCACAACATAAATATTCTCATGTGGAAAACTATCGTCTACTGGAACAACTTCACCTTCATTGTGTAACCGTGAGAGGATATCTGCAACTAGGTTTTCCCTTCCATGTCTATCTACCACTGTGATGTCAAACTTCTGTAAAAGAAGCAACCGTCTTGTGATCCATCTATTGGTTATATGTTTATTCATTAAATATCTTATTGCGGAATGATTAGTATTCAAAAACTTGATAACCAATAATATAATGTCTGAATTTGTTAATGGCATAAACAACAACCAAAAACTCTTTTTCAATTACTATGTAATTAGACTCAACGGGAGTCAAAATCTTGTTGATATAGTAAATAGCATATGTAATCATGTCATCTCGTTGTCCAAGAACTGCACCAATAGTTGAATCAGAAGCATTAATGGAAATCTGAAAAGGTATAGTCCAGTTAGGGCCTCTCAAAATAGGTGTTGAAGACAATCATTTTTTAAGAGTCTTGAATGATGTTTGCAATTATTCATCCCAATAGAATTTAGCATCTTTGGCCAATAGTTTAAATAAGGGTGAGGCAATCCTTGTAAAATTCTTAATGAAATGCCTATAATATCCTGCATGGCCCATAAAACTCCTTACCTCCTTTTGGATGGCAGGGACTACTACATTAATAATAACTTGAATTTTAGCCGAATCTAAATCCCTTGTGCATACACATGGTGCCCCAAGACAATTCCTTCTTTTAAAATCATGAAACACTTTTCACTGTTAAGCGCAAGATTATTGTCCCTGCATCTTACTAGGGACTTCTTCAAATTCATCAAAGTGTCACCATAAGTAGTGAAATCATCCATATATACTTCTCCACCTCCAATGACGGTCCATCAGACCTGTCTCTTCGTTGCTTCAGCAACGATGAGGAGATACTTGAAGCTCTGGCCACCTCAGAATACCCATGGGACGACATGCACCATCGCTCATTCTTCCTCCTTGAAGAACTTGTGTCGCAGTCTGACCAGTTTTACGTGGAGACCAAAGATTTCATCCATGGGAAAGTCGACTGGTTCAAGAACCCCATCCCAACACCAGACGCCTTTGAAGAAGGGAATATGGTGAACATTTCACCAACCATTCAAATCGACATCTCAACCAATTCTGAGATTGTTGAGGAAATCATGTTGGGGGCATCCTGCTCCCCAAAAGAGGTCGATGCCTACAAAGCTCTCTTTCAAGAATTCCGCGACATCTTCGCCTGGTCTTACATCGAAATGCCTGGCTTAGATCCATCCCTCATGGAACACCACATCGACACATGGCCAGATGTGGCTCCCATACACCAAAAACAACGGCCAATCCATCCATCCAAAGTGGTTGTGGTTAAAGCCGAGATAGAGAAGCTGCGCACAACCGACTTCATTTATCCCATTGCGTACACCACTTGGGTTTCTAATCCTTTTCCTGTGAATAAAAAATAGGGTACCATTCACGTGTGCACAGACTTCCGTGACCTCAATGGGGCATGTCCCAAAGACAACTTCCCCACACCCTTCATCGATCAGATCATCGATGCGTGCACCGGACATGAGGCCTTTTCCTTCATGGACGGTTTTCCCGGATATAACCAAATCCAAATCCGGAAAGAAGATCGTTATAAGACGACATTCACAATTCCATGGGGCACATTTGCATATCGATTCATGCCCTTTGGCCTAAAAAATGCCGGAGCCACCTTCCAACACGCCATGACACACTACTTCCACGACCTCGTTCACATTATGTTGGTTTGTCTTGACAACCTCATTGCGCGGTCGCAGAAGCAAACACAACACATAGACGACCTGCGACGAGTCCTCCTGCGATGTCGCAAGTACAAAATCCACTTGAACCCTTTCAAGTGTGTTTTATGTGTTCCCATAGACCGTCTACAAGGATTCATCGTGTCACACAAAGGAATGACCGCTGATCCCTGGAAAGTCCAAACGACTTCCCCCCTATCATCACCCCTTTGAGTGACAAAGTTACAACTTGTATTATAGTCTTTCCATTTTTTGTTTTAGACATTTTTTCAAAAATTGAGTCTTATGTATCGTTTCGTCTCATTGCTTCAGATGGAGCGCACCTCAAACCGGTATGTGGGATTCGCAGATGGAGCAAGCAGATGATATCCAAACCTCGCCTCGGCTGCATGGGTAATTTACTCCCCATCGCATGAATTGATCCACATCGATGGAATATGCGTGGGCACCGCAACCAACAACTAGGCTGAATATGATGGTGTCAATGGCCTCTTGGTCGCCGCTCTCCAGTTAGGCATTCACCATCTCGATGTCTTCTTAGACTCCCAGCTGCTTGTTTCTCAATTGAACAACCACTACCAAGTACGTGATCCCTACCTCTTTAGAAAGTACCTGCGCACTAAACAGATGGTTAGAACATTTGAATCCATCACATTCACACGTGTTCCCAGAAACCTCAACAGTGTCGCGGATCACATGGCTAACAATATTCTAAATTGGCACATCCATAACCACATATAGGAAACATACAACCATTACATCATGCATAACTATGTCTAAAAATACACACACAAGTGTAACAATACATCACATAGACATTTGCATTCCACATCATCATAAAAAGACTCACATAATAAAACCATAAAAGCACATCCACGTGCATAAAAAATATATAGATAAATAGATAAGTCGCATGTCCAAAACATGTCCAATACAAAATGAGAAGCCACATATGCTTTCTCATCAGGATATACATAGCGACACAAAAACCCCTAAGTGCACCAACTCACTAGGGACAGCCCCACTAGGCTATTAATCCGACTCAGACTCGTCATCTGACTCAGTGTCATCATCTTCCTCAGAGGACTCATCCTCTGCAGGAAGATCACCTCTCGCCGCCCGGCGAAAGTGCTCACAAGCCATCACCATCTTCCTCATCACACCAGTCCACTCTGGAGGAAGGTTGTGAATAGCAGCAATCATCTCACTACTCAGATGCTACCAACCATCATCTGAGACTCTAGTAGCAAGCCGCTCCAGATACGGTATCACTCCATCCATCTCTCGCCGTCACCTATGGGAGCTCCCAACAGGAACCACCGCAGGAGCTATGGTAACGACCCGCCTCCGATGCCCAGGCAGCGGGCGAGGACCAATATCTATATATACAAATAAGGACACCATCAGTCCACATATATCAATATACAAACTACCAACCAGCTCGACTACACTATGTATAAAGATGAACATAAAAACATCACGCATACATACCAGCTGGTCCCCACGCCTGGCCATGAGGTCAAGGCATCTCAACATCTCCCTGGTAATCCATACCCGCATACAGGTACTCCGTAATCACTACAGGAAGTTGGCGCCATTGCTCCAACAGCTCCTTAGTAAAAAAGCGGCCCACTCTACCACCACCCTCTCGGATCATCATCTGACACCATCTATACATCCGTGGCTCCTGTGGGCCATTGTCCTGCACAGCCCGATGAGGATGAAGTGTAGGTACTTTCTCAAAAAAGAAAGCACATAGGAAGGAGCCAAAACAAAAACCAACGCCAGAAGTCTTCGACTTGTTCAGTTGACGCCGAATAGCCTATAGATACATCTGGCCCCATGCATAGTACATGCCACCTATAGCATGCTCTACTAGCTGAAGTTGCCTGCCAGAGATCTTGTGGCTCCCCATGGAACCCAAGATACGCTGCAATAAGGTCCCCACCGCTTGTGTGGACAAATCCTCGATGTCACACATCAGGATGTAGGAGCCGTGCACGTACGCCGTAGCGTAACAGTGCTGATCGCACAACTCCTCCAATTTCCCCCCCTGAGACAACACAAGTGTCAAGTCACCAACCACTCCCAACATAGGGATCCCAGTAAGAAAGTACACATCTGCCAATGTAATCTTGATCCGCTGGCCCTGAAAGAGGAACACCTCCTCATCAACATCCCAGAAACTCACCGGTGTTTGCATCAGCAAACGCAAGCTCCGCATGAGGGGTATCTTCATAAACTTAAGCAATCTGCAATAGGCTAATGTATCTCTCACATTCTCTTCATGTAAGGATGCATCCTTGAGACTCTTGCAGTCTCTCTCTCACCACTTGATCTCAGCCATCCTGCACAACCAAAAACCTTGATGTGAGCCACTGCCATCATAAAAAAACACCCAAAAGACGCCAAGTCGCACCTGTTTGGGCAAAATGAGCGCCCAGGGCGTTACAAATTTCCCCATAGGTATGTCCAGGGTGCACCTTTTCCTTCGAAAGGTGCGACTTGGCCCCCATGAAACCCCAAACTACTCATGGGGGGCCTCCAGGTGACAAAATCTAGAAAATAAACCACCAAAAAGATGAGATTTAGTGAGAGCTTTTACCTGCAAGTCGCAGCACTCAAAATCGTCAGTCGGATCAAGAGAAATCAGCAAATGAAGAATTAGGGCCCACCTCTCCAACTCCATAATGAACAATGACAATGACAACTCACCAAGTAGACCCCACCCTTATATAGGCCCCTTTTGACCTAATTTCTTCCGATCGACATAACAGGACCATACGAACTCCGTTTGAGATGCCGTTCACGCCACTGGTTTTAGAATTTCGCCCTCTATCTCTTTATGAGACCATCGTCTCATGTTTAATAAATTAATTTCAGGACCATTTCCCACAAGTCACCTCGATTTACGAGCCATGACATGACGATGCAAGTGTCTACGGACCTATACTTGTGTCGCACTTCCTACTGCTACTCATGCGGGCCACCGCTCGTTAAGGAATGTCATTTTTTACTTTTATTTTGTATTTTAACACCTAGTTGTCTCTTCCATCCACCGCACCTTACGCGAACTTCTGGACCATTGTCCACAAAACGATTTATTTTTCTTGCATGTATTCGGCATATAAGTGCCCCGGACTTGCACTCACATCACATGTAGTCAAGTCCGTCCACCGCAACTCACACACACACTCTCCTGACCTTTGTTTGAGAGCCACCTCGGTTTGCGTGCCTCTGTCGTACCAACTCACGAGCCTCTGTCGCAATCTATCCCACCCATGTATTGGTATGCTTGATAGCCTTCTGCTCCGTCCATATTGCGCGAATGACCTTTGGACCTCTGTCCACCATCCCGACATGGGGCTCCGCCTATGCCACTGCCATCGGTTGACCACACTGGAGTTTTGTTTAAGCTCTTTTCTGACTCTTAAAAACAATGAAAATATTGCCGAGTGCAACTGCTTCCTTTCCCGCTCGCTAAAGTATAGGAAAGGGCATCTACATCATCTCGTTTACCTCCTTTTGCGGACCATGTAGACCATCAATTAAAAAGGACCACCTTGGCATATTCAAGCCAAGACCGTTCCCCTCTGCATATTTTTATGCTTTCTCAGGCAGAGGGGCCACACTTTACGAAAAAGCTCACCACAGGTTGTCGTTAAGCTCTTTTCCAGCCTTCTCATCAAGAAAAGATTACCGAGCAAACTTGGTTTCATTCATGCTCGTAAAAGTATCCGAATGACCATCCAGTCAGTATAGGTTTAACCTTTTCCAGCCTGATTGGACTACCAACGGTAAAGAAGTCTCTCATCCCCTCCAGGATGGGCGAGCTCTCCTATGTATACTTTTATCCTTTTCCGGGCACAGGAGACTACCAACGAAAAAGAGCCCCCACTAGAGTCTTCTTCGTGCTTTCAGATTCTCTAAAATTGAAAGCACCATCGAGCATTTACCTTCTCGGGCTCGCCAAAAATCCACGAGATCATACCACAACAGTGTCCCTAGACACCACCCCACAAAAAACAGTTTGGCAGCATTCCCACATTGGGTCGCCTTTGTTCAGAGTACTCTACAATGTGTCTTCCTTGGATCCCATCAATTTCAAAAGTGTCTACCTCCTCCAAGCATTTCCCATTTGCAGTGACATTCCTGGTATTACAGCTATGATCCCATTCCCATGAGTCAGTTTCATTTGCTACCTGGTCCGCCCTGCCGTCAGACTCTGAACAAAGGAAGTTTGAGTCCACCACACTCCCCCTGCCCCTATTCAATTCTTTCCCTCCCCCCCCCCCATTCAGTGGGTCAGTCTGCAGATTGTCTCACACATTTTGGTTATTTCCCTCGCACTCCTGGTCAAGGAAACATCATTGCCTTGACTAGGGGCAGGTCTCCCTCTGTCGATGACAACACATATATTCCGAAGGATAGACCCAGAGGTCCCTGTATCCTGCTTTGAGTAACCTCATTGATGAGTTCCTTGGACCACTTGAGAGGAGTCCTTAGTGCCTCTTAGGATGGTTGTTTCTCACGTGCTCGACTCCAACTACATCATCGCATCGTTGAGATTCGTACAGGGTTTGGTCCGCACAGTACTTGGTCGAAGACCCCGGATGTCACCTAACTCTAGCACATGGATGAGTCTACTTGAGGGACCTAAATAGGTTATGTCCCCTGTGATTCCCAGGTTGTGTTGGAGACAGTGTTTAGAAGCCCCGGTAGTGCTTCGATATACCTTTACGATTGATGCAGCATACTCGTACCACAGAGACTCAGACTCATCAGCGAGTCCATACAGCTATGTACCATTCCAGATCCAGCAGACCGTTAGTCATGAAGATATAGAATTCCATGAGAATGTCATGGTTCCAATGTACCAGATCAGTATTGTATTCAGCCTCACATTGAGGCAACCATTATTGTAACATCAGTTGTATATGATCAGCTCTTGTATTTTAGAGCATAGATCAAATTATTCTTTTGACATTGTCACGAGCATGGGGATGCCCGCCTTGTCCATATACATGTCACACATTATTTGTATCTCACCCATTGATGGGAACCATATTAATACAAAAACCAAAAGCCACCATGCCCCAGCCCCGGAAGCACCACCTCTACGCAGCAAATACTATGATGTCCATCGGCCATACGATGAGCTCCTTCCCTCACACATCAGGGGGCAATTTGTTAACCAAAAAAATCCCTCACTAAGCTCTCCATGACCTACACCACTTCACGACCCTCCATTAGACCCCCACACCCTCAAAAATGCGTAAGGATGAAGAAAAGGGCTTAAAAACCCCCAAAAAGAGCCTAAAATACTCTCCTAAGAGCTAAAGCCCCCAAAAGGGGGCTAAAACCCTAAAAGGAGCTAAAATTAGGGCGGAAGGGGATAAAACCCTAAAAAGAGCTAAAATTAGGGCGAAAGGGGCTAAAAGCCCAAAAAAGGGGCTAAAGCCTGAACCAAGGGCTTAAAACCCTAAAACCCCTAAAAAGCTATAAAAGGAGGGTGAGGGGTCACTCTCAAAACACTTCTCCCTTGTATACTGTTATGCTACCCGTGGATGCCTTGAGACCCTTTGTCTCTCAAGCCACCCACACTCCCTCTCCTCCATCTTCATTGAGCCATAACTCCCCCATCCAAGAGAGGTGCTTCCACAAGCTAGGGCATGGTGGCCCATTTCCACCCAAAGAGAAGGTATAACTGTGTTTTCTTGTTTTATTTGCTTAGTAGTTTCTTTGTTTTCTAATGATTTCATTTGCAGGTTTATTTCCTAACTTGTTTTGCCAGTATTTTGGTTTACTATAGCCTAATCATTGTTTGTAGGTCATTGGAAGCAGAACCCTAACCTTTGTTTGTAGAGGGGTTCTCCATTATTTTCCTTACTGTTCTTTGCTTTCTTTACATTCCGTTTTTTCCTTTCAATCTTTTCCAAGCATGAACTTACCCTTATGTCCTATAGACAGAAGGGAGCCATTCCTGCCCCTGTAGCAAGGAGAAATTGTAGCTAGGGTTTTCACCCTAGCTTGTGCTGATGAGCACCTACTAAGGAATCTGAAATCCTTAGTAGCAGTTCAATGAAGTAAATAAAAATAGACTGAAATAAAAACTAAGCTAAAGCAGTAAACGTAAATAACATGAAATAAGAACAGCAAATAAATGTGTAATGGTGTTTTGATTAAGATTACCTCCAATGAGGAGGTTGGTGGAGTCCGTTGCGCTGATCCGATGTCGATGCCTCCGAGCTCCAAGCTGCTCCTTCTCCTTCTCCGATGGTGGAAAATAGGCCAAAAGGGTTCTCAATGGTGAAAATAGCTTGATGGTAAGCTAGGGTTTC